>VWZK01002990.1:1366-48280 GCA_013396935.1 Baryphthengus martii | reverse complement strand
CCCTGGGGGACACCACTGGTTACCGGACACCAGCTGGATGTGGCACCATTCACAACCACTCTCTGTGCCTGCTCATCCAGCCAGTTTTTAATCCAGTGCAGGGTACACCTGTCCAAGCCATGGGCTGCCAGCTTTTCCAGGAGGATGCTGTGGGAGATTGTGTTGAAGGCTTTGCTAAGATCTAGGTAGACCACACCCACATCCTTCCCCTCGTCTACCAGGCGGGTCACCCAGTCATAGAAGGAGATCAGATTAGTTAGGCAGGACCTTCCTTTCCTAAACCCATGTTGACTGGGCCTGAGCCCCTGGTTGTCTTGTACACGCGGCTCGATGGCACCCCGGGAGAACTGCTCCATAACCTTGCCAGGCACCGAGGTCAGACTGACAGGCGTATAGTTTTCCGGATCCTTCTTCCAGCCCTTTTTATGGATGGGCATCACATTGGCCAACCTCCAGTCATCTGGTACCTCCCCGGATAGCCAGGACTGGTGATAAATGATGGAGAGTGGCTTAGCCAGCTCATTGTCTTTGTGGCACTCTAAACCAGCGAGATATTATCATCCTGTAACCCAAAAGATTTCAGAAGCATTTTCCCACCTTTCATAGGTATCTTACCAGAAAAGATGCATTCTTGTGGGGATTGCCAGCAGGCCTGGCACCTCTCTCACGAACGCTGACCTTGAGCTGTTTCAGCCATGTCCCTGGGAGATCGGAGAGTCTCAAAACAGAGCAGAAAAACAAGATAAAAGGGAGTCAGAAACTTGCTAGGTCCTATAGCAAATCTTGCTAAACGCTTAAGGCTGGATATCCACTGAACATGTAACGTGTGTGTGAAAAAGGGATATATAAGAAACAACAGGTGATAATAAAGGGGCCTTTTGCCTCTTGCCGCTGAAGTGTGTGTGTGCGTGTGTGTTTTACGACCGTCTCGACGACAGTCGCCCAACGAGAGGCGACACATTCTCTTTTCCATTCTACAACTACCTTATTTCAAGTACTCCTTCCTCCTTGCAACTTCTAACTAATGAGAGGCCTTTGTCACATTATGCTACTGTGGAAGAAGATATCTTCTTCCTCCTTGAACATAACAGCTGCAAATCATCAGTTGCTTCACCATAGTCAAATCTGACTTTACCTGCACTTGTTTTACAAGCTAAGAGATGCCTGTCCTGTGACATGAGGCTCCATTAATGCAGAAACTTAATGGTACTAAAACATTAGGACACTCTAGACAAAGAGCCTGGATACCTCCCACAGGCATCATTCCTTCCAGCACACAGGAATGTTCACCCACGTCTCTTCCTTCCTCACCAGGCTCCTTCCACTACTACTGCTGCCTGCTAAGCCCATCTTTTTAGACACGCAGATGCTCTACTCTGGAAGCAATTACAATAACAACATCAACCCCAAAGGATTCAGGTATGTATTTGCTGCATTTGACACTTCTCAGAGGGGCACTTGACTTGGATACCCTTCCCTCCTGTCACCACTACTCTGCTACCTGGATATTAACAACTCTCACTGTGAATTCACGTTGGCTTGTGTCTGCTTTGCAGAGAGCTACAAATTCTGGAAGTTATCAGAAGGAACTCTGTGTTTTACAAGATAAATTAAATAGTAAAGTATTTTATAAATATTTATGATTTTTTTCTCTGAGAGTTAGTTACTATGTGACAACTGTATTCATCAGAGGACAAAACTCATTTCCTTGATAACAGGATTGAAAAAAATAAAGTGACACAAGTTATTTGCCTTTATGGACTTTATAACTAAAAGCTGCCATTCATAAATGTTAAGACTGCATTTGTTCTGCAAGCAGACTGAAAATAAGTGTCGTGTGTAGTCCATTTAATTACATACCTATATCCTCGAAGTATTCCTGTAACCTATAACAGCATACACCACATTACACAAAACGCAATTTAAGAGAAGCATACAAACAACCTTCCCAAGAGAAACAGTGTTTCTTGTAGTACATGTCACAATAAGGTTAAGGCTTAGTTTAAAGATTTTTCTTAAGCATTCTGTTGTGCATATTGATCCAAGCTTTAAGGTTCATCTGGTGTACTTTAAAATTTCCTCCAGAGCCCTTGAGGAAAATACAAGGCTAATTACATGTAGGGTAATAAGAGACCGTAGATGTCCATCTTATCGATTAAATATATTTATACTAGGTTTCATCTCCATGCTTTTTGCTGTTTGCTTGAGTGTAAGCAGGTAAGTCTTTTTCCTTGATTCATCCACCCCTGCTCCTTCCCCGCCTCCCCGACTTAAGAAATGTCTAAATACAATAGCTGTCTGGAGTTAGATGGATAAATGTCTCTGCTATTTAAATTGTCTTTCACACAGCATAGTATTTTCTTTTCCAACTCAGCTATCTACCTCTTTGGTTTTTCAGTTCTCAGGGTGCAAGAGAGGCTTTACAGGATAGGATTGCAAAACACGTTCCCAGTGTATTCATATGCCGTACATTCAAATTTCACTTGAAAAATCCTTCATTCTAGTCAAAACCAGGACATAACTAGCCTACTGAGGAACAGCTATAACAAGGCTCTCACACTGGTAACAAGAATGTTTTACTGCTATTAAAGCCACAAATTTCCACACAGGTTAACTGTTAACTGCATCATTACTTCCTTTGCTATTAGCAAAAGCAACAGGATAGGTGTTAGCAATAGTAAGAGAGAAAAGGCAGAAAGATCAAAGATGACATGACACCTCTCCAGGGTTTATCCCTCCTGTTCTACCTCACTGCACTACTTCTCTTGATACCAGTACAACTGATCTCCTGCAGGAACTGTGCCAGGGTCTCCAAGACCTCTTCTACCCAAGCAGATCCTACCCCATGCAGCATGACAGGAACTGCACATTTCTGAGAGCACATCTGCCTCCTTTCCCTCTAAAGTAGGTCCTCCCAGCAGCAGTGTCCACCTAAATCATCTTACTTTTGGGGGGTTTTGTACCTGTTTTTATTGAGCATAGCTTTACACAGGTATGTAGAGCTCATTCAAACACAGCAGAAACATCTGCCACAGTTGGCAAGTCTGAAGATGCTGGGGTAATAAGAAATAAGTAATGCAGAAAAGGAAGAAAGAGCTGGGTCTTGTCCAGTCAGTGACAAAGAAGTTCTTGTTAAGTTATTGAGCACTGTCTTTTCCATACTCATTTGAAAAGAGTATTTGTCTTTCAAAAGAAAATGACTATATGTCAAAGTGATGTCAAATGGAAACAGAAGACACATGATAAAGAGACCGGGCACATGTGAGAAGAAAGCTTTGCCAGGTTTTTCAACCTGTCACTTCAGACAGGCTCCAGACAAGCAGAAAGGACCTTAAAAAGAGAACTTGGCTCGCTTGGCCTACTTCACCTGTCCATGAACTCCATACAGTACAAAAAGATTACTCAAGCAAAAGTGCTCTAGCAACTAGGTTTTCCACAAGAACAGACCTTCCCCAGAAGCACAAAAAGCAAAGTGTCTATAAATACAGGTTCTCTACATTTAACCAAGATTTCATTAGTCTCTCTAGGAGCAAAACATGCACAGCTCGTGAAATCTTGACACTGAATTCAGATGTCCTTACCTAGAATGGGGACACTAAATTTTGCTTCATTGTGGGCCCTGAGCCACCTATCACATCAAGGATATAATTGTGGAGTTCAAGGTTTCACAGAGCCTCCATGCAATGCCACAAATGCCCTATGCAGCCCCATAAACACAATTTTCCCCATTACCCAGGGAAGCAGGCAGCCTTTACAGTGATCTGGCAGTGCAGGGTCTCAGGACTGTCTGTGCCGTGCCCTGAGCTGGTTTGTATCTTGGTTTAACTGTTGCACAGTGGTCAGTGACTGCCGCCTGACCCATTTTGGCTTGAGAATCAGGAATATCCTGTGTGGTAAAGGCCTAGACTTCAAGACCCAGAAGGAAGTAATTCCCTGCATCCCATGTCAAGTTTCTCAATGAGACAATGATCTCGAGCAAAGATGATTTGCTTTGACACCTCAATCTCTCTATTTCACAGTTATGAGTGCCATCAACTGTAAGACACAAAGGGTCATTGAAAGGGTGAACACACTACCAAAGAAACAGGGCTGATAATTAGTAAGTTTTCCAGCATAACAGTTATTATTAATGAGACTTCTCTGACTTAACATAGTTATAGTTCCCCATTATTCTGGTAGTGCTATTTTATTGGATTAATAATATCTTTGTTGTATTTTAATAGATTGTTAAGATTTTGATCAGAAGAGCAATAAACTCTTAGCTCCATGTATATGCAATGTTCCCTTTATTTTCTCATGATAAGGTATATCCAAAATGTGTTTTCAAATCTCATTTACTATTCTCTCTACACTATATTACACTCAGTATACCATACTCACTTCTCACCTCCAATGTCACAGTTAAAGAAAATACTGTGCATTTGTGTTGCTGGATTTCCAAAAGGACAGTTCTGAAGTCACAGCTGTCCTTTGAGGATTATACAGAAAAAAACATGGAGTCACCCTTGAAAACTGTCTTCATAACAATATTTTCAAGAAGCTGCTAAGGGAAGGAAAGGGAAGGAAAGGAAGGGTGACTTTTTTTTTTTGAAGTAAACAATGTAATAGTAAACTAAAAAGTGGGTAAATTCACCTGTTATGGAGGAGAAACAGCTAAACCTGAAATAAGAGGATATATTTAAGAAAAAGGGAAAAGAAAATATATCGGTCTTTTTAAACCAAATTAAATTAACATGCTAACATCAACAACAAAAGTAGATGAGGACAGGAGAAAAAAAAGCAGGAAAACCCCCCAGAAATCAAACAGAATACATACAGTAGGAAGAAGCCCAGAATAGGTTCAGAAGTCAGTGCTAGAAAACAAGATAGCATATGCACAATGGGATGAAATGTACTCTAAGACAGACAGCATGAGAGATATAGCAATAGGTTCCATGCTTTGCTTTGAAAAACTAGTCCCCATATTGTTTAATCCATTTCTAGTGCATTGTCCTTTTGTCACCTCCTTTCCCACACTAACTCCTCTTACCCAGGTCTCCAACAAATGCCAGACTCCATACCCTGCTTGGCATAACCCTGGGGTTCCCTTCTGCTTGCTAGTATATGTAGATATCCAAAACTCGGTTGCACACTATTTTCTTTTTATTCAGAGTGGAATTTGGAGTAAACAAACATTCACAAAACAATAAAAAAACCTTTCCTCCCCTAGCCATCTCTATTACCCATTGCAGACAGTATGTTATCTGTTCCTTATTTTTTTTCAACAGACTGGAAACATGTATTATCATCTTCATTATAAGTTTTGATTCAGCTACACTGAAGTTCACCTTGTGCTTCAGTGACAACATATTTTCTGGGCTGCTTTCTCCAACTGCTCTCTGAAATAAGCCAATTGTGCAACTAAAGCACACAATGCATGCTGATTAAAGGCAGTGACACATATACATCTGACATGGCCATGCAAATACAGGTTAATCTGAGCAAAGTCACGCAGAGAAGAGACATTAAACAGCTGGTGACTCAGTGAGAAATATTGACTTTTTTTTTCAAGTGTGGATATCATCAACAAGCATTAGAACATGCCTAACAAAACTGGAAAAATATCCTCATGGCATCCCTATGCAGTCCTCTAAATCTACGTTGTCTCTCCTATGCACAGAGAAAAATAAGGCACAGATAGTCTCTGGACTCATCAGTAAGGGGTATGGCTATGAGGAAGCTATAGCAATTTTGCTCTGTCTGTTCTCTCAATAGTTTTTTATTTGCTTTTTCTGCACTGCACAGTAGGAGTAGACCTTACATTTAGTGATCACCATTGCTGCAAAAATCTTACGAGGAAGGCGGCGGTGGAGAAAAAATGTCTGCTCTCGCCCTTAAGAACCACACATGTTTAAGCCCCAGTTTTGTGATGTAGTGATCAATTCCATCAGATTTATTACTATTTTGTGTACAGACTTAACCAGATTAGAAACAGATTATACTTACTCCGGGATTCCAGATTCAAGAATATTTAAGAAGAATGTTCTCCTTTCTTTGACTGCTGCCCACAATTTTAATTGTCTGTAAGTAAAAGCAAGACAATGGGAGACACATAGCTGAAAATGATTCTACAAATCACTTGAAAGGGTGACAGTAAAATCTGAAAAGGAATTTTCATTTGAACAAATAACATTATAGATGATGAAAACCACTGAAGTAAAAATAATCACTGTGACATCAGCTGCACTTAATTTTCTGCTTCTCTCAATACACCTGTAATCACACAAAAGGCACACGTGTACTAAATAAGCGTATCCATAACTGTGCCAAGGATTTTATGGGCCACTTGTTCAAATCACAACCCTATTTCCACTGTTTCTTTGTTTTCCTCCTTCAAACTTTCTATACATCACAAGATCTGTCAGTCCCTACACTAAGGTAGCTCAGTGCTATATAGTAAACTTTATTAGTGATTTCTAAGGCGCTATATAGTAAACTTTATTAGTGATTTCTAAGGTGCTATATAGTGAACTTTATTAGGGATTTCTAAGGCATTAGTAGCACTAACAAAAAGATCGCTAACAGTGCGTAAGACAAATACACACTGAACTAAGCCTGACATTTGTTTTATTTGGATGCCAATTTAAGGTATATTAATGAATAGAAAAATCTCAGCCCCTAACTTAGTGATGATGATGTATCTTAACAAGAATATACATAGAAAAAAAAATGGGTACCTTCAAATACTAATAATTTATTTGAGCAGGTCAATCATAAGAGAAAAAAAGAGCATCTTTTTACTAATTATGGATCTTTTTTTCTAGACTGACAGTTACAGGTAATTATAACTTTTTTTTTTGTTCATTTTCTTATCTGGGATACTTTGTTATAACCAAAACTTTTCATAAAGTGTATTCTTATCCCAAACAATACCACTGAGACCAGGGCCTGAATGACCAAATCTGAACAGAATCAAAGCAAGGGATACATACATCTTGTACGCTAGGAGAGCAGGTTCTTATTTGTAACAGATCTGTAAGTCAAGCATAATGATAGATATATTTCTGTATGGTAGGTCAACCTGTCAATCCATTTTCTCATGTAAGAAAAAACCCCTCAGGACCTGAAATTTGCCAGACAAAAACAGAAAAGCTGGTTAATAACACTGAAAGAAGTGCATAGCAATTATATACAAGCACACATGGAGATACCATGAAAGACTTGAAAACTGTGATTCAAACAAAATAACTTTTCTCAAACTGCTGTTGGGGAAAAAAACACATATACCAAAATAAAAACATGATTCCCTAAACCTTGTACTGGTAAGTTTCGTAACATTTCTTTTATTTAGTTTTGCTTTATTCAGCAACTAGTTTTTTGTCTTCTGCATTTTGGGCAAAATCCTCAAGATACATCATCAAAAAAGGTACTCGGATTGACCAAAAATAACCAACAATACTAAGTAAATTTTGCAAAATAAAGTAAAATAAAATAAAGGTAATATAGTCAAGTTATTCCACAGCATTTGAAGAGTAAAAAACTCTGGGTTTTGCTTTCAGATGATGACTTCTACAAAATCACAAGAGCTCTTTATTTATAATGAAATAGCTGCAAATTCAATTATCTCAATTAAAATATTTAAAATAATGTTGTGCTCAACTTCTTTATTGGTTAGATAGTTGTTCACCAAAGACTATTTTAAGTAGTTTTTCAACCTTATTACTAAACAATGCAGTATTCAATAGAAAAAATACCAAACATCCCTTGAATGTTTGGAGGTTTTAATTTAAAAAAAAAAAAAATCACAACAACTCAGAAGATATTAGGTAGTCTACACCTTCATCTGTCATAAGTAGAAGGAAAACTAAAGCTTTTTGCAGTTTGCTATCCATCTCAGCTAAACATTTGACAAGAATGTGTGTGCTGTGATTTCATAATTTCACAACCACTGCATCTGCAATGCAGGTTAACAATGTCTTTCTTAAGAAAGTGGACCTGTCAAAACTTTCTGGCATAATGATCTCTCTCTCTCAATGTGCTGGATGCTCATCCTAGACACAGGGCGCTCTCCATACAGTTAAGAAGTTACTTGAAGCACTGAATGAGATCCCCAGGCAGATCTGCCTCAGCCTTTGAGGTATAACTACATTATATGATACCTCAGCCTGTCAGTGCCACAGCTTCACAGCTCCTAACAGCTGAAAGACAGGTCACACTTCACCTGGTTTTGCCTCGGTCAAGTTTGCAGGGGCTCATGGTACTTTTTCCACTTCAGATGTGACCATGAACCACACGAGCTTTATTGTAGGTTTGCTGGCCACTTCTATGAGAATAGAATCAAGTTCATAAACTTTAGTCACATCGTAGTCCTTATTGTGCTGCAGCCTTTGATACTGATAAATTCAAATCCATACCAAGTAGCCATTTGTACGTTGTCAAAATAAGTTGTAAGTACTCACAGTCACTCAGCCCATTTGAGAAACAGCTCTTTATAACAATGCAAAAGAAAGAAGAGATAATTATTATAACAAATAATTAAACCAAAATAAAAGAGTCAATGGGGAAAACTACTACTAGCCCTTTTGTGAAATTGCCCTAAACAAGGCCTATGGTATCTGCTAAGCAACTTAGGTCCTTTAAAAGCTTATGTTTTGGCTGCCAGCACAACTTTAGCCTGTGTTAGTACATCTTTATACTGCTCTAAGCAATGGCAATTGCACAAAGTCTGCACACACCTTCATTTGCTGATTAGCTATTCTCAACACAATATTATAAAGCCTGCCTTTAATATCTTCCAGGTGCCATCTTTTCTCTTACTTTGCTTTTGCTCAGTCTCCATCAGAAATCCAAAATTAAAATAGTTCATAACCTTTTTACTGCTAGACAGGTGCATAGTATTTAAGTGTAGTTTAAAAAAAATAAATAATAAATTATGCAAAGACTCCTGAGATCAGAGACAGGAGAAGAAAACACACAGCAGTTGAGTTTCTACTAGTGCCAGCTGTGATCACTTATAAGCTAAAACTACGTCTCTCGTCACCTAAATGGGTAGTTTGCCTTTATTTTGGTTTGTGTAAGGTTTTATTTTTGGTTTTAATATTTTTATTTAAAAATTGTGCTTCATGTCCTCAGAGAAAGCATGGCCTTTATCCACAAGAAGTAAGGTCAAGTTAGGACTTTGCATCTCATGGGATATAGTTGCAATAGTAAAGTTATCTTATTTTTCACCAAGTGTAGGTGAAATTCTGGAATTTTTACTAGTCATCGCTGAGACTAAAATTTTACTGAATCAAATGTTCATTGTAATTTTTGGGTTTTGTTTTTGTTTTAGGGAGGGTGTGGATGTTATACTAGATGTTGGCTTGGTTTTGTTGTGTTGGTTTTTTTTAAATCAGATTAAGGAATAGCCAAAACCTCATCTAAATGTCCTGATTTGACTTCATTTGTGTCATAGTCAAATACACATTAGTAGTTGGTGATATTTAAGTATTGCCTAGAGGATCCAGTCAGATTGAATTCTAGTTTCAGTACAACGCAAACATCTAATGAGAGACTGTGCCTATCCTAAGAAGTTGACAGTTAAAATAGATAAGCTGTAGAAATGTGAGAGAGACTGTGTAATTATCTCCATTTTACAGATGGAGAATTAAGGTATGCAGGGACTAAATGACTAATTGGGAAATGGAGAGTGTCTTAGACTAAAACAACACCTGAGTTAGGAGAGGTTTAGTATCCCAACATGATGCCGTGATTAAAAAGCTGATCTTCCAGGTAATTTTTAGCTTTGTTTCTTTATGAAATAAGGTTTATGCAGTTATGCACTACATCTCTCTCGGACGTTACCCTCCTTACCTATTTTACCAGTTTCAACTAAAACAGCACTTCCTATGAGTTTTAAACAACACAGAGGCTAGAATGACATCAAAAGAGGTAAAAGCACACAATTCACTGTAATATGCCTGGTTTTCCTACAACTGTATGTGTAGCTTCCAATTAGCCACAATTTCAGTGGGTTTTTTTACCTGTTTGGAGTGTCATGGGGCATAGAATGAAGATGGAAATAGCTTACAGGAAAGTAAAACAGACCTATGGAAAATCAAGCTTGGTTAGGTTCACTGTTCATGCAATAGCTTTGTTTTTTTCAACACTACCTCAGAATCATAGAATCACAGAATGGCTAGGTTGGAAGAGACCTTAAAGATCATCTAGTTCCAACGCCCCTGTATAGGCAGGGACACCTTCTACTAGATCAGGTTACTCAGGGCCCCATCCAACCTGGCCTTACAACACTTCCAGGGATGGGGCAGCCACAACTTCCTTGGGCAACCTGTTCCAGCATCTCATCACCCTCCAGAACTGGACACAGTACTCCAGGTGAGGTGTCACAAGTGCAGAGTAGAGGGGGAGAATCACCTCCCTTGACCATCTATGCTTCTTTTGATGCAGCCCAGGACACAGTAGTGTATTTAAATGCAAACAAAACGAAAGAAAATCTTAGCAAAAACTTCACACCTATAGAAATAATTTAATATTGTAATCAATGTCCTGTGGACATTATGAGGCATCCATCCCTGGATGGAAGAATAAGTTAGAAAACAAGTCAGGAATCAATGTGGTTGACTCCATCACAGGATAATGGAATGCATTATATAATTTCTCAGTATTTCTACTAACCCTATTCTTCATGACAAGTTAAAAAAATACAAACACAAACTTTTCTGGTCAAAAATTAGGTGCTTTATGCACAGGTTAGTTGCTGGGGAAAAAGAAAAAAAAACAAAACAACACAGCTTTGATGAAAACAGTTGTTTTCTCTGAATTGTTACTGTATTATTTTCACTTCAGGGTGCATCTGTGACTTCACATCCAATGACAAGCAACTCCTTACATACCTGTCAAGTGGGCCTCTACTTCTAAACTAATTTCCATCTAATTCATTTCTCTCACATTTGGATTCTCCACCTGGGCAAAATGTTCTTTATTTATACTGTCCTTTTGTTTTTGTTATTACTTAAAAAAAAAATAACTGTAGCATGACTTTTCTTATTAAACTTACATGTTTCTAAATGTGTATCTGTGCCTTAAACATATTTCTCAACCCTTCCCATAAGAAGCCTGTTTATTTTCCTCAGTGACACAGTGCATAGCCAGAATCCACTGTGATACTGCGTAATGACATGACAGAGCACTGGAACAGGCTGCCCAGAGAGGTTGTGGAGTCTCCTTCTCTGGAGACATTCAAAACCCGCCTGGATGCATTCCTGTGTGACCTACTCTAGGTGATCCTGCTCTGTCAGGGGGGTTGGACTCGATCTTCCGAGGTCCCTTCCAGCCCCTAATATTCTGTGATTCTGTGTAATCTACGTGCCAGTTGTGCATTATACATACTGCATTTTGCCTGTTGTCATTCTTTCCTTAAAATCCCCAAGAAACCAATTTTAATCGAAAACATTTTAATAGTCGTTTGTTATCGGTAAAAAATGAAAACAATTACATATAATAGGATCCTAAATAAGCAAAAATTAGCAAAGCTTAATTAAAAAAAAAAAGCAGAAATACTGCCACAGAAAATGGGCTTACTACAAATTAACCAAATCAATCAAACTGCAGTTAATCAAATGCTAAGTCATGAAAGAGTATTAGATGGGAGGAAGAATATCAATTTTTGAACATAGCATATGCATTAATGGCTCAATTTACATTTCATTATTCCTAGAATTTCCTTATTGTCATTCTTAATGACTTTGACTTTCCACTGTTGTTGTTTCCATCTCCTTGGCTAATGCATGTGATAAAGATCTGTAGCTTTCACATTACATATGCAGATAAGATCGTTTGCTCTTCACTGTTCGCGGCCAATGTGCACACAGTGTAGCATGGAGTAGATTAACCATTTTTTCTAAAACCTGTTTTTTTTTTTTCTGAACTCAGTGGCTTCTACAGGAACACAGTAAACCTGGGATTGGGACTAGAACTTTGGAATTTAGCAGAAAATGCAAATTGCCGGTTTGCACATTACTCAAACAAACAAACTAAAAAATTAAAAAAATCTAAAAATTCCACTAGCAATATAGAATGCAAATCGGTGCAAATGTTGATCCTTTGAGCACTAAATACCTCAAGGACACAGAATGAGATCTGCTTCACTCTATTCCATGAGCATTCTCCACATGTATCAGATTAGTGAGAATGTCTTTCTGGATTTGTCACCTCCTTTTTTTTCTGGTTGTAATAACTTCCAAAGATAATCATATCTCTCTTGCTACAGGTCTAGAAAGAAAACAGTATCTTTCCAAATGTGAGAAGATATGAAGTGAAAGCCTAAAAAAAACTCCAAAAAATGGAATGGCATTACAAGGAAAATAAAGAAGATTGCCGTAAGGGTAATCAAATCCCAACAGTTTATATTTAAAGTATGTTAGAGCAAGCAAAGTATAATGAGTTCAGTAACAAGAGTACAGTACAACAGTGCAAACTTGAGAATCTTGGTTTCAAAGCTCAAGCACTATTCACATATCATAAACACTTGACACAAACAAACAAACAAAGTGGATTGTAAAGTAAATTGCCCAATGATTATGTGAGATTTTAATCTAAATGCTTCTTTTGTATAATAGTATGCAACAAAGAAGCTGCACGGGCAGGGTCCAACTATAACCGAGAAAATCTCCCATGTTACTGAAACCAGAAAAGAGAGGGTTAATATGTGCTGTGAAAGCTAAAAATAAACAAAATGCCCGTTAACAGTTTGCTTATGTGTATCCCCTCAATTTAAGTAATTCCTCAAGCTTTTTTATAACTTAGACTTGAGGTTTTCCACAGAGGGTGTAGGAACTGTCCATACATATTTTAAAGAGCTCTGAAACAATTTTTTTAGATGTAGAAAGAATCATTCCACCACATCATATTATTGATTATTGTATCACAGGCTGAGTTAAAAATATAAACAGCTTTATTTAACATAAGCATTTATAAGAACTTAGCCTGGAAGCCATGTGCATTTAAGTAATTATACTCATGTGAATACTCTCCAGCATTTTCATGATTAGAGACTAACTGTTTTTTAATGAAGTAGTGAGAATATATATACCATTTATAGTAAGTATCACATTCTTAAGGGGCAAAGATTTTCAGATTACTTTTGAAACTTTCATTACCATGCATTTTGTCTTTGCAGGCAGTTTTGATTTGCATATTGTCACCTTTTTGTTTCTATTCTGGAATGCAAAACAATTTCATCAAAACCAGAAATATTTTTTCAAGGATTAGTTACGGATTAACAATATCAAATTTCTAAGCAAAAATATGTAAATAGTATCCCCTTAGTGACTACGTGTACTGCAAGTGATGTTTACTGACTGATTAATCACCAGATTTATTTGTTTTACTAATTTACTCATTCCTGTCTTCTCATTGTTCTTCAACTTTACTGTACAGATGTCAGAGGTTGTTTGTTGGAAGAGAGGAGTAATCACCATGAAACAGCACCCTCTCAAGAAGTACAGATTACAAATTAATAAATACCTCTGCCTTACTGTCTCAGGCTGAGGATTTAAGGATGGAAGTGAAATAAAAAACTGCAAGTGCAGTAGTTACCTTGCAGGGTGAGATTGGGTCAAAACTGAAGAGAACTTCCGTGGGTAAGCATGAGGATTGAGGCAAAGTTGAGCAAACAAACTGGATTTCTCAGCAAGAGGATGGAAATGTGTGGAAGGAGATAACATAAACACTACATAAAGCTGCAAGATGTTACCTGTTCGATAAGCACACACCCACACCTTGCACAAACCAGAGACCAAATGAATACAGTCAACCCTGAATAGGATGCGTGTGGAATCACAAGATGCAGTTCGTGTTCCCTTGAACAGGCTGGACCGAGTGTGACAGAGAGATGCCGTGTTGAACACTGACTTCAGTAAGTTCTTATGGCCTCCCGGCAGCACTCCAGCATTTTATTTTTTTTGTGAACACACACATGAAAAGAGACAGACTCTTCGTAAAAGTCCAGAATAATATTAGCTACCTCAATATAGCCATCATCCTGCTGGTTATCCTGATTGGAAGCTTCAGAAAAGATGTCAAGCTCTGGCTGTGAAGGCAGAACTGCCCTCTCACATATTGTCTCTGTAGTATCCATTCAAGTACAATAGTCATAGAGCCAGCATTTCTGTTCCATGGGTGTATTGCATCTTTTCCACACACAGGAAATAACTCCTCAGAGCTGTAACTTGTCTCTTTGAAGAGCACTGTATTCACTTGAAAAAGGAAAGTGCTTTTTGATTTCTGAAAACGCTAAATGTGTTGAATCCTGTCTAAAGGACCTCTGATGTGTTATATGTTTAGTCATTTCAGGAAAACATCGCATTTGTTGACTTTGAGGTCCTCGAGAATACTGAGAAACCATTGCTGGGACAAACAGAAAAAAAACAGGCAAACCAAACCCAAACCAAGAGTTGTTATTTCTAGACTCAAGACTGAAAAGGTTTTTGGAAACACTGCAGACAGAGGAGACTTTAAAGATCTCTTCCTTACTTTACTGACAATACCCTAAATGAAGAAAGTGGCTCAGCCTGTATTTGATGAATAAACTTTAAAAGGAACTATGTTACCGATTCCCTTTTTGTGAGGTTCTATATTATTAAAACCACTCAATACCTGGTACAGATTCTGATGATTTCAAATCAAAGTAAGTCTTAGTGTTTTTCCATCCATTCTGATTGCATGTTTCCACATTTCTTAAAGGGCCCATAGTGCTCCATAGCATTACATTATGGAATTGGGTCACCACTATTCCAGTCAAGGTATATTCCACTGATTTCAGTAGAGTATTTACAGCCTAAAACTAGGATATTGACTACATTTAATCGTATGTTTTTCCATTGTAAGCATTTTAACCTCGTCCATTCCCCCACACTCAGCACATTCTCCTACCTCACCCCGGGTCATTCACATCTAGCTTCATGCCAAAGAGTTTCAAGCCTTAAATCTGCCCATTCATTTCAACCATTTCCATGTTATCTTTCTCTGTGCATTCTTTGAGCTTGCATGCATTTTTCTGCCTTTCTATACTTGGTAAGAACTGTACTGGCTGGATTTTAATACATGAAGCTTTACTGCAGTCAATTTTTTTGTAGTCCCTTTCCAGTTCGGTGATTTCAATTCAAAACATGTCCCCTCTCTTCCCTATATTTAAACAAAAGGAAAGCCAAAGAAAACATTCACTCAGACTGAGGAAACAGACAGACGAGAATACAAGGGAATACTGAAAGGTGTTAAAACTGCTGCCAAGAAGCAAAAAAAAATAAACACAGAACAGCCAAATATTCAAAGATGAGTACAGAAAATACACAACCAGATACAGTTTTCTTTCTATTTTAAAACATTTTGCATGCTCTTTTAAGGGACTATGCCATTTCCCTCATTGTCATACAAATTTAAGTAGACAGCTTGCATTTGGCCAGCACAGTGCGAGCACTAGAAAAATGGGTGGACTGGAAGATGTATGAACTTCAAAGTTTGCTAAATAGCAAAGCACTGCAATGGCACAGACAAAGCCTTGCAAGAAAATAAATACCAACTGACAACCTGAATGTGCAGGTATGTTCTGGCTTTTGGCAGAACTTTAATTGCAAGAATATTTCAACTTGTACAGTTAATGGAAGTAAGTGATATGTAACCAGCAGTGTCTGGAACTGTGCCCAGAATGCAAGGCAGCAGAGTCACACATTGTCATGACACTACAAAATGCTACCGACACGGAAATCCCTATTCTTAACATTTTAAACACAGACTTGGAAGAAGCAGAAGGCAGCCAAGAGTACCAGAACAGTCCCCTCAGTGCACGAGTGTGCAGTAGTGCAGAGTGCCTCATCTAGCAGCTTTGCTTGTTACTCGCTGGGCTACTAATACTTTGGGACAATCTACATCAATCAACTCTCAAAAGCACCTGTTAGGGACCAAAACCCTGAAGAATCACAGGACAAAGAAATGGACAGGGCAAGGTGACAGGTCATGCACTAAGAGGTACAGTTTGAGGTAAGTGACCTCACTCTATACTTACTTACAAGTTAGGCCCCTTAGTGTGATCTACCACTAGAAGCACTGATTTAATCCAGGGTTTGAGCCACTGATTGCAAAGCTGAGTATTAACTCACTTATCTCAGCAACCTTGGTGTCAGACTTCAGAAAATATCACTTTCCCATCAGGATTTCTAGCCCTAACCTTACCCACACCCATCCCCCCAATTAATCTTTAAAATCAAAATTAAGATGTAGCATGCTTAAAACTGCTACAATACGGAATGTTACACATTCCTACCCTAAAACAGAGTTGAGCCAAGGTGTCAAGGTTTAGGGTCAGGGCAGCCCACTAGACCTATAACAGAAGCTCTCTGTTAACCCCTCTCCCTCCGCAAAGAGGAAGAGAAAGGGAATAGGGGAGAGAGACTTATCAATTAGAAAAGGAAACTAGAACAGCTTTAATGAAAGTAAAATTGAATATATATAACTATAAATATAAAAAAACCCAAACAGTATCAAGCTCAACCCCCCTGATGACAATTACGCCACCATCCCCACTGATGCTGTGGAGTAGGCACTGAGGGCCCAGGCTGGACTCAGCAGTAAATGGGAACTATGTTCAGAAATTGTATTCTGGTACTGGATTCAGGGGCACATGGACCAAGATCGAAGGTAGAATGGACAGAGTCGTCCTTGCATGATGGCCATTGAAGAAGTGAGGAGGAGAGAGCTTGACCTCTGTGATCCCTCAGCTTTACGCCAATTATGACACATGCTCCTCCCTGCAGATGTGACCTCTTACTTTCTGCACTCCACAATGCAGTACACAAGATCCATCAGTGGCCTTGGTCTGCAAACCGATCCCTGGCACTAACTCTAAACACTGAGTGTTGTCACTGCTGGAAGTAGGCACTGTCTGCAAAAAATTGCTGCTAACTTCAGAAAGCACAGTTAGTTAGAAGAGACCGAGCTGAAAAGTGAAATCACTGAACAGAATTAGTTTGTTCTCAGTCAAACCAGGACACAAGGTTAATTCTCTTTTCTGCTTGCAAAGTTTCAAAGATAATTTTCTAATCGTCCTGTAGAATGCTTTAACAATTAGATAACGTACTATTCTACAGTGAGAAGCTACCATTGCCTTCTTTTTAGGCTACGTCATGCAGCAGAAGAAGAGATTATTAACATACAGAAGAGGCCTAGGACATAGTTCCATTTCTACAGAGCTTTCCTCCTAGTCCTAGCCATGTGGTGAATGGCATCTCACCTTAGAAACCCCAGTCGGAAGCAGCCCATGCTGCACAAGAATTACAACGGCCTTCTCTGAAAGCATGAAAGTGAGTACTAAGGCAGTGCTGAATGAAGAGCTGAAGAGCTGGCACATTTCCCATCAATCTCTTATATCACTTGTCCTAAAACAGGACCTGTAGACAGGATGCAATTTACACAGTTATTTTAGGACTTACAACATGTAGGTAGAAGATGCCACAGATTGTGAGAAAAAAAAACACACTGGAATGAAAGGCTTGCCACACAGGTGCACCAGGGAAAAAGAGCTGCTGATCACAAAATAAAATGTGATGAAATAACATGGGTCCCTTCCACGGGTGCAGTTCTTCAGGAACAGAATGCTCCAGTGAGGAAGTTCTGCCAAAAAACCCACTCCAGTGTGGGCTCCTCTCTCTCCACAAGTCCACAGGTCCTGCCAGGAGCCTGCTCCAGTGCAGGCTTCCCACAGAGCCATAGCCTTCTGCAGGCAGGCACCCACCCACTCCAGCATGGGGTACTCCACAGGCTGCAGGTGGATATCTGCTCCACTGTGGATGGTCTGCCTCACCATGCTCTTCACCACAGGTTGCAGGAGAATCTCTGCTCCAGTGCCTGGAGCACCTCCTCTCCCTCCTTCTTCACTGACATTGGTATCTGCAGAGTTATTTCTCTTGCATATTCTCACCCCTCTGGCTGAAGCTGCTGTTGCACAGTTTGTTTTTCTTTCCTTTTCTTAAATATGTTGTCACAGAGGTGATACCAAAACCTTGCAATGCAAACCCAACACAAAGACTGTGTCAGCACCCCAGGAGAGCAGCCCAAGAGGCTGGCAAATGTAATGGTGAAAGAGGCTCAGAGCATGAAGGTGAAGAGAAGCTATGAGTTTCTTTTTTTTCCCCAGAGTGTCCAAGAACCTTCAGTTTCAAAATAATAAACTTTACTATAAAGAACAGCACCAGACAGACTCTGCACCCACATCATGTAATGGTGAGCATTCAAATGAGCAGCTGCTCCTACTCTCTGCACTACTGCCTGTCACAGAAACACACTGTCACTTTGTTTACCTCATCGCTTTCTCCCTCAACTCTAAGGTACTTTCTACATTTCACTGCTGAAACACCTATTGGGATTGAGCAGAATAGAGTCTGCTTTTATTTATTTCATGCAGCTCCTGGGCTTCTCTGCAGAACAGAAAGGCACCAGAACTTAAAGGATATCAGAAGCTGCTGCTTCACTGCCACAGGCACCACAGCTTGTCTACTTTCTTGTCCCAGTACAGCCTTCCAAGGGCTTCCTCTTGGATTTATGCCCAAGACACCTCCTTCCCAGCTATGCTCTGTGTCACCAGCCTCCCCGGCTGTTCCCTCTGATGGATGAAAAACATGCTGTAGCCTGATGAAGACTTCTCCACATGCAGACATCTTTTGCCCTCCCACTCCTTTCTCTGCCAGGCACCCATACGAGCACAGTCTCAGTACTTGGTCCTGTTACTGACCATCACATAGTCTGGTCCCACCTGCCAGGCAGCCTCCATTCTCTTATTCAGAGAACCAGATGAATCACTAATTTCTTCTCATGCTTTCTCCGCTTCGACCAATCTTTTCAGATCTATTAACTTTCCCCACTCATTTGGTGTCCCTCGCTGGGTAGCAGTAAAAGCTTCTTCAGAAGCGAAGGCAAGACAGAGCCAAGGGAAGCCACCGCACAAGTCCCACAGGACGAGAGCAGCTGGCAGAGCTGGATGCTGACAATAGGCTCAATCAACAGCCCTGGACAAGGCAAAGAGATGAGTCAGGCCCAGCACCCATCCAGAGAACCTATGGTAGGAGCCCACAGGAGACAGCATCAAAATCAAGACTTCATCAGTCCAAGGTCAGCCAGGAAACAAGGTCAGAGATAGGACTGGTAACAGGCATACTCACATCACTCAAGAAAAGACAAATCAAGGCTTTTCTAAGACAAACCAGACAAGTTCTGTATTTCTTCATGTAACAAAGTAAATTCACCAAAAGCTGATTCAGATCTTTGCTAACTTTACTGATTACAGTGAAGTCAGTCCTGATTTAAACAATTATAATAGGGTGTGACTGGCTCTAGCGACTTGTTTGTTCTCATGCCTTGATCATTTCCATGCTGCTTTTATGTAAAGCATAACTTACCTTCACTTATTCTTTAAAAGTGCATATGTAGGAAAAAAGTGTGGAAAATGTGAGGAAAGAGAGACCAGGCCCAGAGGATGTAACAGACAATACCAGAGAAACTGCTTCTAAGACTGTCTGACTGACTCGGAGTGCTGATCGGTGTGAACTGGCCCGATCTTTTCAGAGCTGCTCCCCTACAGTTTTCACAGCCTAC
Source organism: Baryphthengus martii (assembly GCA_013396935.1). Lineage (NCBI taxonomy): Eukaryota > Metazoa > Chordata > Aves > Coraciiformes > Momotidae > Baryphthengus > Baryphthengus martii. Next base: position 28,660 of record VWZK01002990.1, on the reverse strand, counting down.
TTATTTGGGTGACATCTTAAAGACTCTAACTCTCCAAAATGTGAGCAAACACCTGTAAATCCTTAAGAAACAGCATGTTTTCTAGGATGAGATGCCTCTCTCAAGGTGAGAGGACAGCCCAGAAGGTAATGGGAAAGTAGCCCTGGCTGGAGCCTGACCCATATACTGATGTTCAGTTCCCACTCTCCAAGAAGCCAAGTCTGCAGAGGGAGCAATAGCACACAAGGCTTCTCAGTGTGGCCCTTGCTGGTGCTTGGATCTCCCTTAGCTCTTATAGGATGTTCTGACAGGACCTCTCCAGTTCCTTTCTCAGGAAGCATTCCCTTCCCTAAGCATTGGTCTCACCACCACAAGCAGCCTTTGTGCCTAGTGTACACTTTTGTCACAAGACTGAAGTGGGACTGAGTGACATCTCCATTCCCCTGCGGATCTATACTGCAAACATGTGGCTGAATGAGACAAATGACAGCAGTCCCTTTGTGGACCAAATTCCCTTCCTTTGAAGCAAAATCCTGGGCTGATCCTCATTGCTATTCCACCTTCTGGTTAAAAATATACGACCTTGTGAAACTTCACAGCTCTCTCAGGGCAGCCCTTCCCTGCTCAGTGAAACACCCAATGAGGTCTACTGAGGACAAGCCAGTTGTGCCTGCTACACGTGTGCCTCCCCCTGGGCTGATGCCCCCCTTACACTGGCTTCCCTTAATTTCAATATTCTCCCACGGCATGCTAACGCACCTACAGACACATACGCTCTTTTTTTCTGTCTCTGCAGGATCACCTGCAAGGGGGGGACCGCATGTGTATGTGCGATGGGCTGTGCTCACCACCACCCGCCTTCCCGCCCAGGCGCTGCGGCGCCGCGGAGAAGGGGGGGAACCTACTGCAACGCCCCCTCTCCAGCGCGGGCGGCTGCTCTGTCCCCAGCCATGGGCTTCGCCCTCCTCGGGGCAGCAACTGAAGGGACTGCTCTATAATGTCGACACATCTCCCCAGGTCTGCCGCTTATCGGGGCTGGGGGCGGAAAACATGCTACTGGAATACTGAGCATTTTCTACGTCAGTAAGTGATCAAATAAATCCGAGCTCCCTCATAGAAAAATAGGCTTTCATGTACCAGCAGGAGGCTCAGCCGCTGGCTCCGTTGCCCGCAATAGTGCAAGAAAACGCTGGGCGCATCGGGAGCGCGGGCTTTCCCCGACACCCACAGACTTTATGGCCCTGCTGAGCCGGACTGGGGCTGCGGAGCTGGCCGGGACGGGGGGCGCCGCCTCCGCCCTTCCTCTCCGCGCCTTTCCGGGGCCCGAAGAGGGGCTCCAGTCCTGGAGGGGAAAGCGCGGTCAACGTAACGCCTCGGAGTACGAGCAGTCGCTGCTGCTTTCGCCGGGGCCTCCGGGGCAAGGGCCTGACCCGGTGGCGCTGGCCACGGCCGCCGATTTTCCTCTCGCACCCGCTGCCGTTACGTAACGTGGCCGGCCGAGCCACCGTTGGCCGCAGCGGTTTTTAACTGCCCCTAACGATGGCTTTAATTCCTCATCACCAAGGACTGCCAAGACAAGCGCGACACCGTAACCGCCGGGCGGTTGGGCGAAGGTCGCAGCAGGCGGCGGCGGCACTGGGAGCCTCCCACAGCCGCGCGGCGCCCGCAGAGCCCGCAGTGCCTCAAGAGGAGCCCCGCGCTCTCTTTGCGGACTCCCTCCCCTCCCGCCGCCGAGGTTGCGGGTACCCCCTCAGCTGCAGTGCCTCAGGAAGCGTTTTCGGCGGGATCGTGGTGCACGGGGTCGCCCGCGGCCGCTGTGCTCGGCGGAGCGCGGTGTCAATCACCCGCCGCGCCCGCAGCCTGTTATCCTGCACGGGAGAGTAATTCCTACACCCAGCTTACTCACACCTTTTTAACGGCTTTACACCACGCAAGCGAGAGGGTTCAGTGCCGTTATAACACTCAGGAGAAAGCGCCGTCTTTCTTTTTTACCGGAACACGCACCGTACGAGGGGGCTTCTCATTGCACCCCCTCCACTCCAGCGGTGCCTTCTCGCGGCTGGGCAATGGCTCTGCTCTTCCCTCCGCGCTGCTTTTGGGGAACGGCGGAGCCAGAGCCCGTCGAGCTCGTAGCTGCGGCGTGCGGCTTGGTCGGGCTGCCGAGGGGAGAAGGCGGGGGGGGCTGCCCTGGCGATGCGCCCCTTCCTTCCTTCTCCTCCTCCTCCCTCCCATCCCCCGCCGCCGCCCCCGTGCAGCGGCGGCACGTGGTGCTCCCGGGGCGCGGGTCCTCAGACGCTCTCCCCCCGCCCGCGGCAAGCGCGTCTTCGCGAGGAGCTTTTTATAGCAGCGCTGACCCGCTCGCTCCCCGAGGGGGGTTTTCTCGCCGCGCTCACGTTCCCGGGCGAGTGCGAATGTTTAAATAAAGACGGGAGAGGAGGGGAAGGGAGTTCGGCGCNCGCACCGCGCTAGGGCGGGCAAGCCCCGCGGCGGGACTCCCGCCTACGACCCATCCTCACTCCGCCGGCAGCCGGCTTTGCCCTGGGAGGCGGCGGCAGGATGAGAGTGAACGGGAGCGAGCTGAACAGCTCCGTCCTCCCGCGGGACCCGCCGGCCGAGGGCGCCCCGCGCCGCCCACCCTGGGTGACCTCCACCTTGGCCGCCATCCTCATCTTCACTATCGTGGTGGACCTGCTGGGCAACCTCCTGGTCATCCTTTCCGTCTACCGCAATAAGAAGCTGCGGAACGCGGGTAAGGGGCGGCGGGAAGGCCCGGGGCGGGGGGCTGTCGCTGCTGGGCGCAGCTCCGTGGCTTCTTCACCTACCGGTTAAAACTTTGCCCGGGCGCGCAACTCTTTGGGCTGGGCACTCTTTGCCTTCATCCCCAGCTAGCGGCTATAGACTGTGACAGATGCCAAAGGCTTTGTCTTTCCTACCGAGTCGGTGATCGAGCGGGTAAGGGTATTTTTAGCACCCGCCACCGAATCGTGGAGCTATTTTTAGCTCTCGACAGTTCCCACCCGGCAAAAAAAGAAAGGCAAGTAAACCGTAATTAAGGATGGAATTTAGACATGGTACTGGGGATGCTGCCGTGCCATATAGTGTGTGTCTGTGCGTGCTGTATGCTGTTCTTCTCATTGATTTTCTCTGAGTTACAGAAATGTCTCCAGTAACAAATACTATGGTTGGAGCTTCAAATCAAGCAATGTTAAGTTACAGACATTGCAGGATTAAAAAAAAAAAAAGAAAAAGAAAAAAACACAGTTGTTCCATTTTGTTTCATTTTCTTTGTTCACATCCTACTGGCTATCTAGATCGTTGGGAAATGGAAAACGTCTGCAGAAAACAGATTTAGACATGTTCTTCAAAAAGAAAATTCTCTAATTTTGACAGGGTAGAATCTGTGATGGTCTATTGAGTAAATCCCTCTTAGTTCATGGATTATTGGTCAGACAGGCAGGAACTTCTTCAGATTCATTCAGCTTTATCATGTCAGACCAGCTGCTGCGCACGTGTACCAAATCTGTGCACTCAAAACCCTATGCATCTTTCATTGAAAAAAATCCAGGAGCGTGTGAAGAGAGCTGTATTGTCAATGGAAGCAGAATTTCACTCCATGTTGATTGAGATGCTGCTTTTATTTTTTTTTTCTTCACAACTGTCTGTCAGGTTCTCTATTGTAACTCCACTAAATTCATTAGCTGGTGGTTTAAAATTCATCTGAGGGGGAACTTGAGCCCAGGCTTTGCTATAAGCTAGTCTAATCAAAGTAGCTAATATTGGACTTGGGCAAACAGCAGCGTGTGTAACTTTCTGTGTCAGGTAATTTAAATGGATTGCACTTTTCAGTTTGATTTGGCCATAGTGGAATGCCAACACACAGGATCAAAACAAAGACTAACAGATTTATTTTTTTCTCCCTATGGTTGCCACTGATATAAATTCTAAAAGCTACTTTATCTTGCTTTCATTGACAGAGGCTTCATTCACTGGAGCTGGCAGGGTTACACACTGCAATACTACATATTTGAGAGGAGAATCAGACTCCTGAAGTCCAAGACAAAGCTTAACTACCATAGTTCCCTGGGAGATTTTCAGATGAAGGGAGGAAGGGTTGAGACAGGCATATTACTGGGGTTGCTCCAGGGAAAAGTGTGATATTCTCCTCCCCCTTAAGTACTTAACAGATACTTAATCAGTTCTGTGGGGAGTTTGCAACACAGACATGTCTGGTATTAAGTCTGAAATAAGTGTGGTGCCTGTTATCTGGAAACATAAGCATTGGGCTCTATGCGTGCATATATTCTCTGCTGTAGATCTCACGTAATCCCAACACGTGCTCACTTGCTCACTCTTACTGCATTTCTTGTTCTTGCCTTTTCTGTCATAGTGGCTGTTAAGAACTGCAGAAAACTGGCAACAGTTACCTCCTACAGCTAGGAGAATACAGGGGTCTTCTGAACATTATTTTAGCCTGGAACATGAGCTAGATACTGGTTCACCCTCTGAAATTAAGGATTAATTAAAACAAGTAGATACTTGGTACAAGATGGGAAATAGTTTATAGGCCGGTTTAGGAAAAAATAAATAGTAACAAGTTTTTAAAGCTTTAAAGTATTTTTTCTTCAAAATTTTGAGTCATTTAGTACACAGATAAAAGGAAACTTTGGAAAGAACATAATGGACAAGCTTAAAAAAGATGTGCAAAGTGGTTTTCACTAATCCTGGAAAAACCTATGCCTGGGCATAACTTTACTTATATGAGCACCACTATTAAGCTTGGCATTGAATTAAGAAGGGGTTACTCAGGCAAGTAAATTTATGACAAGGCATAAGTATTTAGAAAACTCTGGCCTAATATTTGTAAGTATGGAAAAAAAAGTGTCTTAAGTCTTGTTGACACTGATTTATATTATTTAGGAAAAGATTACATTGAGAATAATCTGATTTATATGTGCAACTACTTTGTAATGTCTTAATTATAAAGACAGTTACAACTGTTTACAGAGTTGTAATAAGAGAGAAACTTGTTTTACAACAACCTATATGAATAAGTCTTTGCTGGCACATTTATTGAGGAAAAAGGACACAGGATGAAAATTTCACCGGAAAAAGGTCAGGGAGGAACAGAAGACACCTCCTGAAGAAAATGTATCTCACTGAAGACTTTCTTTCCTCTTTGCAAGAGAGGACTAACAGAAATAAGGAGTATTTAACACTTTACCAAAAAGGTGGATTTGGTGTGGGAAAACATCTTGCATCTCTGTCCCACTCTCTTATTATATAAATATTTTTGGAAGATAACTGCAAATTGAACATGTGGATTTACGATTTAAAAAGTGCATTGGGGAATAGTAGGAAAGCCTAGAAAAACCTTCTCAACAAATGGTATAACCTTCCTGGCAGTCAGAAGGTTAGTAAAAGACACTGATCAAAGCAGAGAAGTCAGTATCTCAAAGAAGTTTGTCTCAACAAGAGAGGAGTGTCTGATACTACAGACTCCTTCATAGGCACAAGCATGGCTTCAGTAGATGCTCTTCTAGACACAGAAGCTGATGATGCAACTGGTAGGATCCTCTTTTATTTAATGTACTTGACTTGTAATAAGTTTCATAGTTCTGATCTGGTTTTTTTGGTTTGGTTTTTTTTAATGGTGGCTTTGTAATCTAACAGGCGCCTGATGCCAATTCAGTCCTGATGAGAACAGCTACAATTTAATGCTGGCCTACACAAAGACTGAATTTGGTTTATGATGTCTGTGATCTTTTTACTTTGAAATAAAGCTCAAGGGAAACATTCAAGGCATAAGGATTTTAATGCCCGTATCTTGATGGCACATTCAGGCAGCCTGAATTTTAAACTGATATGCTTTCTTTAATAATTATTTTTTAAAAAGAATGAGAATAGCTCATTTTTAAAAGAAGTTTGGTGTAAATCATCCTAATGTGTCTCATTTTTTATTGCTGATATTCATAGATCAAAAATAAGGTCATTCAGCAGTTCCACCCTGAAAAGATGAAATAACTAGCCCCAGGGAGAAGGTGTATTAAAGAACTGCTAGTACTTTTTGCAACAAGTGGAATTTTTACTTTAAGCTATCAACATTGGATTAGAGCATCTCAGAAAACTGAAAAGATAAAGAGATTTATATAATGTTGCACACAAATTTAGCGATTGCTAGTATCCTTATGCCTTTGTTGTTACCCACACCAAGAAAAACAATGCATCAAGAACAAGGTGAGGGAGCAGTTGTAAGTCTTTGACTCTGGAGATTAGTTTACCTCTTGTTACATGAAAATGTCAGTTAATATGCACCTGTCATTTAGGTAACGGGAATTTGGGTACTCGGTGATCACAGGACTGGACCATTCTTAAGGTCAATGAAGAAAAAGCTCTCGAGTGCTATTACACCACTTGCTCCTTCTCTTCCTTTTAAAACTGTTCACTTGGCCTGGTGGGTTTATTTTTCCTGGGTGCTTTATGTGCTGAGGTCCAAAGGTGCCCTTACTGCCCCCTTAAGATTCCTGTGTTAGAAGGGAGTTACCACCAAGCAAGAAGAGAGTCCCAGCAGTCTCACCTGCACTTTTCTGTGCCTGTCCGGTCTGCTAGCACCTGACGTGAGTTGGGATAACACAGGAACTGGTCCTGAGCTGGTGACTAGCACCTACCACATCAGGGAGAAAGCTGCGTTCACCCTCTTCTCACCCATCTGTGTTCTGTGCTGGTTACATTTGGGGTTTTGTACTTTTTTCTGCTTTTCAATGTCCTTGGCCCAAATATTTTGTTGCTAAAAACTCTTCCTTTTGTTGCTAGTGAAGAGGCAGAGAGGAAGCCTAACGCTGCTGAGGCTCCAGGGCCCTAGAGCAACAAGATACAGTTAACTTCACTGGGACCGCACACATGGTTAAACTGCCATGTGCGTTAGCTACTTTTCTGAAGGAGATGGCAATGAAAAAGAGAAAAAAACCCATGTTTGTATGCTAAATCTGCCTCAGCTGCATTAGGTCCGAAGAGTTCTGTAAGGACAGCTCTGTGAGCACTCAAAGAATAATAAATTCAAGACTGATCTCTGACCAAAATCTGTAAGATCAGTGAAGTCACTTAAGGTGCACAGCTACTTATGATTACTTTTTTAATCCAAGATTTGTTAAATAGGGCAGCCATTGCAGAACTGGGAGATGGGATCTATCAGTAAGAATTTTATTTTGGAGGCTTTTCAAACTGGCCATGGGTTTTGGTTTGAGCAGGGTAAGAATCCCGTAGAAGAGTGTTCCTCTGTTAGTGCATTTTATAGAATACAAATTTTAAATATAAGAATGGAACTACCTTTGGATAATCAGATTGGAGATCTTATCAGCCTTTTCAGAATATGACTGTTCTTGATGATGTTTTGTTTTTTTAGCTTTAAAATGATAATGTTAAATGTTTTATTAAAGATTGTTTTATCTAATAAATGAAACTCGTGTTGTGAATTCAGACTAATGGCATCATTGTTTTTGTCACAGGTGATCCTTGGACTTCTTTTTGTGGCCCGAAAGACAATGAGTAGCCCGACAAATGTCTGACTGAAGGGAGATAACTTGTGGAAGATCAAATTGTAGCACAAATTCAGGGTTCTGATGAAAACTGAGATGTTGATGGCAATGAACAGTATTTCAGACATGAATAACTTCCAGTATTAAAAATGGTAAGCTGTTTGGGAGAAGTGAAAAAGTCTGGTGGAGATGCTGAAGTTTGCCAATTGTTGAACAGAACTGAGCATAATGCAGTTTAAATAAAGCTGTTCCTCAGACTGGTTTTGATTGAATATTTTACTGAATCGAAGTTTTACTTCAGAAACCTGTTTAAATGACGCTATACTGTCAGTGACCAAAGGTAGAGATGAGTATTTCAAATAATTAATACTCTATCCTTATTAATATGTCTGTCAAACTCAGCTATTTATTCTTTCTGCAAGGTTCTACATTCTGAAGTTTTTAGAGGCACTGCTTTTTCTAGTTTGTTGCTTCCATGAGACAATAGTGCTGATACTCTATACTATTTGCTATCTTTTAGGTCATTTTTTGAGAGATTCTCCCTTTTCTCAGTAAGAGTTTTTTCATCTTTAACCTTTACATTAGTAATTTCCGATCTGCTTCTACTCTTTTCTATTTCTTTTTACACTACTCACTTTTCTATCTTGTTGTAACAGACTTTCTAGTATACAACATCATCAGCAAGTCCAGTTTAGTGACAGAAGATACCAACAGTAGGCATCCAGTGCTGATATGACAATGTCCGTTCTATTTGTACAATAAGGTTTGCTTTCCTAGGGCAATAAAAATGTTGTGGTGTCAATTCAATGCTGTGCATCACTATTTAATTTTGCAGCCTCTATAAGAACGTTGTCACCCTTGCTGTTGGCAGTTTTTGTTCTACTTGCTTCTGTCAACTGCTTCAAGTTCCACGTTTTCCACTCCTGAGAAACAATTACCAACCTCTGTTTCAGGAGGACAAGTGTTACTAAGAGTTCTTCAAGATAACAGAACAGACTTATTAATGTTTTAATGTTTACTTATTTAATGAACAAATAAACTTGTATTTAAAGTGTAGTTAAGTAGTGCTTGGGACTATAATACAAATGCTGCTACTAAAGAAGTGTTCTTTCAAAATCTGCCACCCCCTAAAGTCACAGAGATGGGCAGTGTTACAGTTCAGCAGCATAATTGAGGTTCCTACCTTACATGATAGAATAAAGGTCTGATTATCTTCTTAATTAATTTTAAGAATGGATAAAGCATACAAAAAAAGCCCTTTACCAGTATCCTTCAATTCAGACAAGCATGATGCGAACTTCTTAATATATTTTTTTCAAGTAAAACAGTAGCAAAGGCATAATCATTTAGTCTATTTACAGCTTTTTAGATAATGACTTCTGCACTGTAGTATCTAAATAGCTTTGTGGTAGTAGCTGGCAAGTAAATGTACAAAGTTCCATGCCCTATAGTTTATTGGGTTTTTTTTTAAGTTTATCTCTAAAAAGAAGGCAAACTTATACCCTTTCCTTGAAGTAGCACCTCGCACTGGAAGTAAAAGATTTGCAGCTCATTCTTTTCATTTTATAAATGATCTAATATACAGGTCATATAGGTAGATATGCTTTTTGAAGAATAGTTACTACCTGATTGATGATCATAAAAATACAGCTCTTGATTATCCCACAGAGTTCTATATCTGAATTAGGAACTTGAATTAGGTTGTCTGGGTTTTGGGGAAGATTGGATTTTCTTGATCATGGGGAAATCCTCATATTTTCCCATTGCTACAGTTCTGAGAAAGTCCTTCAGCACTTCACTCAAACTCCCTGAACTCCTAAGGTCCCCTGCTCTCTCAAGAAAAAGAGAGATTAGCGAATTTCAAACCATGTTGTGTGTGACCAAGCACTGGAAATCTCAATTCAAGTATATACTAAGCAACTAGGAAGGTTTATGGATGGTTTCGGGTTAATTTTATTTTTTTCTGTCCACACCTTTAAACAGATTATTTAGCTAATTTTGTTGTGTAAGTGGAGCAGGATATGTGACTTTTCCATTTAGGCCTACAGAAACTAAATTCTGCATGATGTGTACATATGATTCTGTATGTCACGCTGAAATATAAGATCTACTTAGATTTTATCACCTTGACCTTTCGTCTGAGGTGTAGATGCAAGGTTAGCAAAACCAATTGGTCTTCAAGAGCGGGTTACTAAGCAGGAGTACTCTGCCCCTGGTAGTAGCTATGGATTTCATTTGATGTTCCTATTTTCCAGACTGAGTGATGAGTACCTTTCTACTCCTTAGTCTTACTTGATTTTTAAGCACATATTCATCTCCTAGTCTGTATTTGGAAGAAAAGAAGTGATTTCCTTTTCAGAGGTAAAGGAGTATTCTTAGTCCAATACAGTTAGGATATGGATATTTTTGTGTTAGAGATACTGAAAGGTAGGTACCTCTTTATGTGGATTTTCCCCGTTAACAGCCACTATTTGCCCCTTCAGTCAAACACAAAGTCACTTGTAAAATGAAGAATTGAAATGCCTTTTTATCCTCCTTTAGCACTTTGGATATTTTTTTTTTCCTTGATTAACATCATCCACAGATTTAGAGACTGGATATTGTTGAAATACAGAATAGACATATAATTGTGAGGAATTGAAGCTTGCATAATTGGAAATGAATGAGTTACTTCAGCTGCATTTTTGTTTAATTTTGGATGAAGAGTTAATGGACTAGTAATAAAACAACACCTGGTTTTATTAACAGTTGATGTGTATTTTGCATTAATATGTTCTGTCTTAATGGTAGTAATTATTTACATTAAAGGTATGTCTCCATATTCTCTCTGACTGTAATTCTGGGGTCTCCTTTCTGTAATCTGAGTATTGTAATGCCTGCACCTATCATGCAGGCTCACATAATTGCAACTTACTTTACAAAACTTAGGTTCTTCTTCACATTTCTGTTATTCCATATGACATCTCCAAAGCTTCTCTGAATCTCTGTTACTGAACTAGTTCTTGCTTGGAACAAAGGATTGAAAGGGACCTTCTCAATCATCAAGTTCAATTCCCAGGTGTAGCAGGTTTTCATACAAATCCTTTCAGAATCACTTTTCACTGTAAGTTACAACTTTCTCTCTTTATTCCAACTCAAGAAGGGTATTCTCATTGCCTAAATGTATTTTTCTGTCAGTTTATATGCTTTTGCTATTGTACCCATGTTACTTAACATCTCTCTATTCTTGTAATGAGTGGGACTAAAAGCATCACCTCTTGGCTGTCACTTTACTAGTTCAAAAAAGGTAGATATCAAATTCTATTAGCCTAGAAAAGAACCTTTTCCCTTCTGTGTGAGTGCACTACCCCCAGGAGTATGCCTCATCTCTGGAAATACCTTCCCTAAAAGCAAAATCCTGGTTTTACTGAAATCAATAGCAAACTTCTCACCAAGGTCAATGCCTGTCTCCTTTCACTTCACTTTTTTTGGCTGCAGTGTTTGCCTGTGGGTAAGAAAACTGCTATACTGCTAACAGCCTTAAACCCAAAGTGCAGTAAGCAGAGAAGTCTTCACCTTAACTTTGGAGTCAGAGCAAGATTTTTGTTGGATCACCGATAACCTTGCAATAAAGCTAATTACAGATCAGGGTCTTAAGTGTCTGATCTGTTTATCCTGAGGTGGGTGTATCATGGGAAGCCACTTAAAATTTCATGTGTAGTATATAATGCAAGCTGTTAAGTCTGAGGATTGATGCTTCAAGAACATCTCTGGGAATAAAAAAAAAAAACCAAAAAAACCAAACAAGACCATCTACTACTGCAATGCTGTCCTTTCTAGGGTTTGGGTGTTGGGTTTGTTGTTTTTTGGTGTTTGTTTTGTTTAACAAATAGAAATGATCTTACTGAGATCAAGGACAGTTTGCTTGTCCTAGGGTTGTCTAGTCAGATCACATCATTTTAGCCTTATCTTTGTCCTTTTCTGCTTTCTAGGAACTTACAGTTCTTTAATAAGTTCATTAGGCAGAAAAAAATTTCAGAATTAGGGATTTGCTGCTATAGCAGCATTGTACAGATTGTCTGGTGGTTCTATTGTGAAATACAACATCATCATATATATGTATGATCTTTGGAAATTTATCAGTCTGACTATCTCCAACTGCTATCCGTTCAGCTCAACTTTTGTTGTTTTTTTTTTTCTTGTCTAAAAAACTGTACTGTTGAGAGTCTCTGCAGTGCCTCATAAACCCATCTTATTCTCCCTTCCTGATGATGTAACACATTTCAACACCTGTTGCTAAGGATTTTGTTAGCATTGGCTGTGTCTTATTTTGGGATTATACAAAAACACATTTATATTTATATTAAAGCATCTGTAAATCCTACTGTTTTTTACTATGTTGCAGAAGATTCTCATACCAAAGGTTGTTTCTTTTTATGGTATACTTTGGTTTTGTGAATTTACAGATATAGAGGCATCTAGAAACATTTCCTCTAATTATTTGGGTATTTTTGTAGAAAGTACCTTTTCATTTTTCCTTTTTTTTTTTTTTTAAAATGCAGCATCCCCTGGCACATTTTGACTCATTTTTTTATACTGTTTGTGGATATACACACTCTCTAGAAATGAGGATCTCTCATATACAGGTAAAAATATTCAGCACATCTGAAAGGAAGGAGGGACATTAATGTTTCCTTATCTTTCTTTCACCTAGATACAGGTGGTGGGTTTAGTATGTAGTACAAATTAGAACATTTTCAACATTTCTTCAATCCATGCTTCTTGAGACAGCTTGTATTGGGTTTGGGTGAGCTGGAGTTAATGTTCCCCAGAGCAGCTCTTACGGTGCTGTGCTTACAGGGTTTTTTGTATCGATGAGTGTCACAAATAAAGCTTTCACTGGCCAAGCTCATTTTAACTATTCTACATGTAAACGTCCAGGACTACAGAGTTAACACTATCCTCATCAGGCTGGGTAAAACAGCTTCTCATCTCCTCTGTATACTGGTAAGTACAGAGAAGACAGCAGAACCAGGTTTGTGTCTTAGCATACATTGAATACCTAATGTAGAGCTCAAAATGCGGTCAGATTTTCTTGCACATTCTTGCAGCAATTGAACATTGTTGTTAGCAAATAACTGATCATTTCTTTTGCAGCTTCTCTTACAAATTTGTATACACCTTACTCCTGTGTTTTGCAGCACTTCTGATTTCTTTTTCTCTTGCCCATTCAACGTATTGCCCTACTGGGAATCTCTTCAGTGCCTGGTTAGATTGTCAACTGTGAACATTTTGTTCGTTGCTGAAAACCTGCCTTGATTTTCAGTTTTTATGGCGTAATTGTCATTTGCATAGATGCTCTTCTCCAACAATGTTTTCTGTTTACCAAACATGCCCCTTTTTGTTCAATATTTTTAAAATATTTCTAGGAATTTGTCATGCTTCAGTCCATCATACATTTGGACTTTTTTTGGATGATCCATACCCGCTGGGTATTATGCTGCACATTACACGAGATAACCAGTCCTGTATTAAAGAATAACTTTTCACTATCCTTGTTAAATTGTTTGCTGCTGGAGGTTTGTTTTTTTCCCGCCTGCTTTTTCCATTGAGGGTAGATGTGTCAGGTTTTGTCTGAAAAGCTCTTGATTTAGAGTTGTTATTGACTTGGGTCTCTCCCTCATGGGATCCATTACACATTCTGTGAAAGCTATTTTTTATACGCTCTGTAATAATAGAATACGGGGATGCTGCACTTTTCTCAGGGTCATTATGAATACCAGCATTTTAAAAGGAGGTTGAGTGCTGCTTTTGAAATTATTCCTGGTAAGAATTTCTAATGTGTACTTAGTGACAATTTAAGGGAGATTATGCAGTTGTACAAAGCTTGCACTTGCACCTTGTTACTACTGCTTGCAGCAATCATTATCTAAAATGTGTCCTAAAGATGTGCCTGAATCTGGCAAACAAGTAATTGCAGAAGTCTGAATGGAAAAGAAAAAAAGGCAAATACGCTAAGTTGAAGCAACCTAGCAGCCATAGAGTTTGCAATCTGCTTGTTGGTGGTGCTTGTTTTGTGCTGGGGTATCCCATTTGTCACGATAGTGTTGCATCCCTTCATTGTAAGCTTTTGTAATGCGCCTCTTCTTGTACTGTTTTCCAAGCTATTGCAGTGACAGGGCTTTGCTACCAGAATGCTTACTGGAGTCTAGCTGCCTGAGCACATCTTTCTTGTGCAGAGATAACTTTATGGACTACCACCAAAGTATTGAATTAATTTCTAAGATCCTTTGCTTGTTTTATTATTATCTTCTCTCTCCATTTTTACTGAGAAAATTTACTTGATCAGATTCACATTTCACAGAGATTTCACCTGTTTCTGTCTTTTGGATTGCCGGCCGTGCCTGACTGGACAAAATGTTTGCTTACTTTACTCAAAAACATGAAACTTGATTGTCTTGCAGATAAGTCTTCAGATCATGAATTTGCTTGTCTTTTTTTGATCCTACTCTCTTATACAGGTATTCCAGTGAAGTAAATGGTATTTACAGTAGTAACACTGGGTGGCAGCTCCAGTATATGTTTAATTTAAGCTAAAACACATTCTGAAGATGTATTTATTAACATTGTAAGAGTTTGTTTTGTAGGAGCATTTCTACCTATTTATGTGATAAGTACAAATGTAGTATGTGACCAACTACTTTTTGTAGAAACACAAAACAATAAATATTTGGGGTACATTGGAATGTTACTGGAAATAAAGGACTGTCTAATGATTGCCTGTAAATTATAATAATTTGTAAATAATATTATGCCTTCTATAGTAAGAGACTGAGCATCTACTAAGGTAAGAAAAGAGTCAGATGAGCTGACAAGTTAGGAAAGCACTATAACTAGAAAAGTTAGATTAATATTTAAGGGCACTCATTAGGCAGTAATCCTGAAACTAGCCTTCCTCTCACAGGTGTGTGGAGTTAGTAGGAGTAAGCTACTACCCTCTTTGCACCTGTACCTACATGGTTACTTAAGACTGGAGTCTGTCTGTCCTACCAGAGATGGTTCTCAGGCTTAAAAGCCCTGTGCCCCACCCTGTGAATACAGCTGCAGTAATTACAGTACTCACTGCGGATGGAAAAGACCTCACTGCAAACTTCAGTCATTCAAGGTGATTTTAGTCCACATGGTGTCATTCAACTATCAGCCTCAAAATGGTGCTGTTCTCTCTCATGCTTTCTTGCTTGCTTTTATTTCTCTTGCTCCTGGAAAAGAAATTGGTGCCTTCAGAGCCCAGAATGTTTTGAGTTCAGGGTTTGTGGCTGTTTGGGTGGGTTTTTTTTGTAGTTGGTAAGTATCTTGATTTTGATAAGTACCCTAACTTATTTGCTATGAAATTAATTATTTAACTTAGTTTTTAGCTGCAACTTGGAATTATCCTCAGCTATCATGCAGAACGGTACACCGACTTCAAGGATACCTCTGCCCCATCTGTGAGAGATGGACATGCATGATACTGGATTCCATCATAATTCTTGTCATAGGGAGACTTTCAAGAAGGACCTGCTCTTTTGTTCAGATCATCTTGATTCTGCTAGGCTTCTGACCACTTTAGATTGCAGTATTAAGGGAATCTATTTGATTCAATTCTCCTACCTGTTCATTATCTGACAAGAATAAGGAAACATTTTGCTGCTCACAACTAAAACAAAACTGCGTGTTAGGCAGCATGCTCTAAAGTGCTGAATAATAAATGCAAGTGGGCATAATTAATTTTGTCATTTGCTTTTGTTCTTTTTATTTCTCTGGAGTTTTCAAGCAGCTTTAGATTGTTTTTCCACCTCTTGAACAACAAATGGCAGCAAGCTCTCCAATGTTGTTATTTGTGCTCCTTCAGAAGATCAGATTTAAAAATCTTCTATTGAAGTTCTAACAAAAGGGCATCAGTTGCCCTTTTCCTTGTTATCTTCCAGAACCATCTTTCCAGTCCTCTGTAGATTTCATTGACTATATCCATACTCAAAGTTCAGAAGTGACCTTTTTCTTCAGTCTGTATCAATATATTGAATACTAAATTTCTGAGCACTTCTGTATGTGACATCTGTTTCTTGTTCTCCCTGGGACTTTTGATTTTAGTACTGTTCTCTGTTGTTGTTGTTGTTGTTCTGTTTGTCATGACTTTCCATATTTCTTCCTAGCCAGAGCTTTAAATTCTTGCTTTGTGTCACGATTTTCAAGCTGTCAGTGTAGAAAATGGCTAAATTCATTGGCTTCTATTGCTTTTTGCAGTGCTTGGGCAATTGTTTCTACTTGTATTTGATACATCAAACCCTACCTCATTTTACACTGTGACTACACTTAGGAAACAACGACTTTAAAAGTTACGTTTTGGCTCCTCATATTTATTCTGTCTCTACATCAAATCCCTTTGGTTTACAAATCATTGTGAAATACCAGGAATGTTCAGCTGTGAAGGTAAGTCTTCTCTGTATAGGTAGATAGGCATGATAGCATTCCAGTTAACTGCTACTAATAGTATCTGAAAGAAAGTGAAGCAATAGCCAAAACAATTTTAAAAGAATTTTATAGCAAGTAGAGAAAAAAAAAAAAATTCAACCATCTGAAGTATAATATTACTCTGCAAGTGTCTTAGACAGATTTACTGACTAAGACACTGAGGGTGACCTCATTAATGTTTATAAATATGTAAAGGGCAAGTGTCCGGAGGATGGAGCCAGGCTTTTCTCAGTGATGTCCAGTGAAGGACAAGGGGCAATGGGTGCAAACTTGAGCATAGGAGGCTCCATGTAAACATAAGGAAAAATTTTTTTATGGTTAGGGTCCGGAACAGGCTGCCCAGAGAGGTTGTGGAGTCTCCTTTGCTGGAGACATTGAAAACCCAACTGGACGCGTCCCTGTGTGACCTAATCTAGGTGATCCTGCTCTGATGGGGTGGTTGGACTAGAAGAACTCCAGAAGTCTCTTCTAACCCCTAACATTCTGTGATTAAAGTTCTTGTTTGGATTATGGCTGCTGGAAAAAGAAGTCTGCTTGGAGTTAAAGATGTTAAACCAGTACCTAATGTTTTGTTCATTGTCCAGACAGGTTGCTAATTTTAATGAGTCAGCATTGCCTTCAAAATTTAATGATGTACTGATACTGTTCTGAAAAGAGGGGCTGTGGAAAAAGGAATTAGTACAAGTCTTGAAATTTGTCTCAGTTAAGTGGAGCAAATGGTAGAATAATTTTGAACCTGAAACTTGTAGACACCTGAAACTCCTATTTGCTCATTTTGTGAATCCAGGAAAAAAAAAACACTGCAGGTTTCCTCTGTCATCAATGACTTTTACTTACACACAGCTTGCTATTTGGGTCTAAGCTATTTTGATAAATTGTAAAGCCCTTAGAGCAGTAGTAGTGTAGACATTATGCAAACTACTGACACCAGAAAATAGGCAATAGAAGTATGTAATGAAAGAAGACTAAGGTCTTTCTAAGTTTGGAACAAAAAATTCCAACCATATGAGTTTTTACAAAATGCTGGTGTTAGGAAGATCTTGATGCAGCTGTAGTTTATGTAGTGACTCTTTTAAGGACTTGTATTGGCTGGAGCTGGTTCTGTCCAAGACTAATTAGACACGAGGCCTTTGGCTTTGGAACTGAAGTTTCCACAGATGCCAAAGCATCTTATACTCAGTTTTCAGAGTTTTTGAAGTTCTTTAAGTCTGTAATACTTTGTAAACGGGACTGAGACAGTATAAAAAACTAGTTAGAACAAGGAAGATAGTAGATCACATGCTGATTTAATACACAGATGGAATAGGCAGTTGTGTATAGGAATGCAATAGGCAGAGTTATTCATATATTTGAAGAAGACAAAGGACTAGAGTGACCTCTTTGAATCCCGTCTATATGAACTGAAATAGGAACTTTAAGATCATTTTTTTTAAAAACTGAAGTAGTGCTTAACATAACTCTGAAAGCATTTCAAGAAAATGAAATACCATCTGGAACTGCCTGCGGTCTGTTTTATATTGACCCATATTTTTTTATATATTTCTTGGTACTTCTTTGAGGCATATGCAAAAAGTACTTTCTTTTCAGCTGAGAATGTTATTTCATTTTTATGTTACAACTCTCTGTCTCCTGTTACACCTACTGTTGTGGTATTTTAAAAGTCCAGTTCCTAAGCAATTATTGAACTTCATTGTTTGGGTTATACTGGCTTTTGTGTAGTATCCCAGTTCTGCTGTCGAATTTACTTGTTCCAATACTTTATTATGCTCCCATGAACATTTCCAGCTTCATTCTGGAACAGTCTTTCTCTCAGCAGGGTAGTCAGTAATTCTTTATCTGAATTAACTGAGTGATATATATAGAAGTCTTGTACCAGACTATGGCTGCAGCCTTTCTGTCAATCGGTTTGGTTTTCCATGGAGAGAACATATAGTTAATGCATTTGATTTTTATGTCCTCAATTTTATCTGATCCAACTTGCTGTTTTCTGTCACTGCGTTCTTCAGTGCCTCCTCATACTCTGAGTTTGTCATGTCCTTAGCTATTTTATGGATGCCCATAATGTCCCTGAATTAGTCTCTTAGTTCTTTTGTCAAAGTATTCCACTATTCCACAGTTGACTTTACCCCCCAAAAAATACAAAAAAAGTATAATACTGTGTATCTAGTATGCCCAGTTTAGCTGATTCTTCATCTCTTTTTTTTTGTCAGTATCCATTTTACTTATCCAGAATAGTTAGTTTTGAACATGTAGTTGATTATTTGATCTTGAATGTTTGTGATAAAGTACATAGACTCTTCTTATTTCTTAATAGCTACATTAGGATCTTCAAAATTAATATAAATTGTAGTTGGGGGGTGCGTTATGGCTGTGCTATAACCTTGGTCATGACAAATACACACTACTTATGGTTCTTCCCTTTCCAGGTGTGTTTCTGAGTCTTTTGCCCCAAATCCATTTTTCTGGAACTTGTGTATTTTAAAGGAGTGTAGGAATCATTACAAATGTGCAATGTTCAGGAATGCATTTAGTCCCTTAAAGGATTCGAGATTTATTTCAGTGATGGGTGCATTTGTTCAGAACATGTCTAATTTAGCATATTTATGGTTAGCAAAAAGCAAGCTTTTTGGCTTCAGTGGTACTGTAGAACTTTTTCAAGAAAAAGTATTAAGAACTGTTCTTATTCTGTACAGTTGCTTCCACCAAGGTCATCCCACCTCAGACTTTTTGGATCCCTTCACATCTTGCAAACACAATGTCAAACTACCTTATCTGAGGGAGACCTATTGACCCTGTAAAGTTACGTCATAATGCAATACATTAGCTTTGGTCTCTTTAAAAAGCTTGAGAGATACATTCTATAAATACAGTGAAGGATATGAAGTTACTCTGAATTTCAAGCTTTGTATGTGATTTGTTCTGCAGCATTTTAAAGCTGGGGCAGAAATTTGTGAATTTATCTTTTGACTAAGTCACCTATTCTGAGTATTACAGATTGTGATTTTGTTTTCCAGATTTCTGAGCCATTATTATATAGTCTGTATATAAACTCAGTTGTGCAGACTGTTGTATATATTTCATACATAAAAGTACATATATTAGTTTCTGACTTTCAGGTTTGGTAATCTCCCTGCTCTTTTGTGGGTGGTCTATGAGTCTGTCAGCATGCAATCCAGTCTTGATCTTCTCAAACACTTTTAAAACAATTTTTGTGCAACTTGTGAAATTCCAAAAGTGTATCTTGCATGTTGCAAGAATGATAGCTTCAGAAGAAAACACTTGAGGGTTTTTTTTCGGTTATCCTTTCTTATAAATGCTTTTTGTTCACAAAAGTGTTTTATTCAGAGACTATGTCCAATACACCTTCAAAAAATTACCTTGATGTGAACTGTGTAGTTAGATGCTGTTTCATAGTCATGTGCAGAGGCAATTTCCTGTTTAAGTTTGCACTGCTGTTTATGGATGAGGTGATACAGTGAAGATAAACATCAGAAAATTTTGGGATTTCTTTTTTACTGGAATTGTTCCAAAGCATACCATTTTGAGAGATGTCAGTTAGAAGGCATAGCTAGTGGAGTTCATGAGACTGTGATTCACCTGATCTGCTGGGTTCCCCTGCAGCATGATCTTTTCAGTAACTGTAACTAAACATTTGTTACTGGATATAGGTACTGGATATTATCAGGTAGATCAAGTGGTATCCCCTTTATTTCCAGCATTTCCATCTAGTGTAATTTAAAACTTTTATCTCTTTTGATTATACCTTTTGATTTAGGTACGTCATAAGGATCATTGAATTAAATGTATGAGTTGGTCGCTAGTAATACAAATTTTAAAAGCTCGTATGAATTCTTTTAGCTTTCTATCAACCTCTTTAGCCGTGCCGTTTAATTAATTTCTCTGTCTCATATTGCCTGATTTCAGTGAAAATACAGCTTTTGGATTATTTCCCCTTTTTGTGTCTCAAATGATAGTTCAAATAATGTCTAATATGCCCCAGAATGCATCTTCACATTTCTTGCATCAGTGCCTAAAGTGCATGATGTTTCTCCCAGAACTGACCCTAAACTCTCCGTTTTAACAAGTGAAATAAGGGCTGTCATCTCTTCTACCACATTTCCATAGCTTTCCATGCTGTTAAAATCAGAAACTTCACAGAAGATACTGGACTCAGTAAATGGGCTTGAGTTGCATTTTTCTCCTTGCTAGGGTTGCTCACATCAATGAAGTTAACGTTGGTTTAAAGTGTACATATGTGAAATCAGTGATCAACCCCTCAGTTTGGCCAAAGCCCACTTTGCTGGGAAAGCCTACAGTGCTGCTTATTCACAGGCAGCTTTGTCAGATTTCTCAGAAGACTAGCATGCCTGACGACCTTGTTCAGTTGTGAGTTTTTAAACTTCTAATAACATTCTTTATAACCTTGTAAACAAGTTGAAATACCAGCCAATGGAGACTACCCTTGTGTGAAAGTTCTACTAACAGCTGTAGAGTAATCATAAGATATAAGTGTGGCAAAGCTTTAAACTCACTATGAGAAAAGCTAGTAATACTACTATAGTTATGGTCTTTGCCACATGAACTGCAGAAATCAAAACTTTCTAGAAAGTTTCTGTTCTGCTGGCACTTATGTTTATCTCATTGACATTAAGAGATGAGTGACTTTGACTTAAGCTACAATGTAAGAAAGACATTGAGGTCCTGGAGCGGGTCCAGAGAAGGGCAATGAAGGTGGTGAAGGGTCTTCAGAGTAAGTCTGCAGCTGAGGGAGCTGAAGAAAAGGAGGCTGGGAAGAAATCTTGTTGCTCTCTAGAACTACCTGAAAGGAGGTTGTAGTGAGATGGGTGTTGGTACCTTCTCACAAGTCGCAACTGATAGGAGGAGGGAAAATGGCATCAGATTGCACCAGGGGAGGTTTAGGTTGGACAGTAGGATATGCTTCTAAACCAAAAGGGTCATTAAAGACTGGACCAGGCTGCGCAATGTAGTGGATGAATCGCCATCCCTCAATGTATTTGAAAACCGTCTAGATGTGGTGCTTATGGATATGGTGTAGTAGTGGCACTGGTAGAGCTAGATAATGATTGGACTTGGATCTTAAAGGTCTTTTCCAACCACAGCTATTTTGTGATTCTGTGAATCTGTGGTTCTATTATCATGACAGCATTAACACATTTTTTACACTAAAATACTAGTTTAGGACTTGCACTCAAATATTCTCTCTCAAAAAAAAGAACAGCAAATCAGACAGACTTCTGAAAAATCTTGTCCCTGGAAGAAACTAAATTGCAAAGCTGAGGTCACATAGAGTAAGCCACAAATCAAGCTGCTACCATGACTCAGGTTTATTAATACAGCTGTAAACTGTAAATAGATTTTTCCAAAAAGCATTGGAGTGGTCCCTCTGATATGCAGTGGTTTAAATATTGAAACTATCATGACCACTATAAGGGGAAAGAACACATTTGGAAACAGTCTCTTGTTTTCATTTCCATGAACCTTATCTCCTAATGTGAAAAAGTGTTTTCTAAACCATAGGAAAAAGATGAAAGAGACTTATGCTTATGACAGAAATGAAATTACAAGCAATAGGAATAATATTTACCAATTTCATGCTGATCTGTACTGCCACTGTCATGGGTTGAGCTTCTGTATAGAAACCTTACAAAAGCACCAGAAAAGATACTCCTATTAAAAGGACTGCAATCAAATAATTACAAATTGAATTTATGCAATCGCTTACTATTTGAGGTCTGATCACAGTAGTATTCTGCAATTCTCTGCTGATCATTCATTCCAGGTGTATGTTACAGCTGTAACCTTTATTACAGTTGGGTAAGAGATGTGGCAGACGGAAAGCCTGTTTAGGGTATGTATGTGTGTATCCTATGTATTTTACAGACTGTGGGAAGTATTTATCCCTATTACATGACATCTTTTATATTGCCCAGAGCAGCACTTCTTAACAACAGTAGTTTCATTTTTAATTACAGCTAAAGGTATGTAGGTGTTAGATGTTTAGATTTCTGCCCTCTCAGTATGTGAGAATGCCTCTACCCAATTTCAAACGGACTGAGTATCTCAAACTGTTCTTTCATTTCAGTGCTATATTTCTTCTATTGGATGAAAATCCAGAGCCATCTGCCCCAACGAATTCAGCTATTGCTGGTTTTTTTACAATGAATTGAGAGTTTCACAGTAGATTTTAATAGCAGTGGCATTGCCCGCGTTTTGTTGTGTGAAAGTGGAGCTTCTGTACCACAGTCTGGTAGTTTCCTCCTTAATCTGCTTTAAATCAAACAGGCAAGTCTTTAACTGATGTTAATGTTCTCAGCTCCTACAGCTGTGACAGTCAGATGCAGCTGATGTTACGTGCCCCTTCCCCCCCACCCCTACCCTGTAATGATCTTCGCCTATTTAAATTCAATTTCAAGCCATGAGAAGCTGCGGTATTTCCTTATTCAGTAAGACATCTACCTACTCAAGCCAAAACAGAACCAGATTGGATACTATCAGGTAAATTAAGTGGCCTCCCTTCAGAAAGTCGTTATTTCTAATGCACCCTTTAAAAGTCCTTACATGCTTTCAGTGTACTTTACACCATTGTAGAGGCTTCAGAAAGGACACTGGGGTTCACCAAGCAGTCCTCTAGATGTCTTCATTTACAACTGCAAGCTGTGTAGGGTGGGTGAGAATCACCCATATTAAGATGCACACGAGAAACTGCTGAAGTTAAAAGACTGAGTTGTGTACCGGGAACAAGAGCTTTGCAGTGTGTGTTATCCAAGTTCCACAGCACTACTTACTCTCCCCATCCCCTTATCAAAGTCCGTGGCACACCAGGACTCTGCAGTTTGAGAGGTAGAAAGCAAGTACCAGCTTCTCTACCTGCACTGCAGAGTAGAGAGAACAGCAGGACAGTTGAGGTCTATGGGAGTATTCCTGAGATACTTCCCAGCGAAAGAGTATATATTGCATGTACCTCCTGCACTGTTATGGGCATGCATAGAGTTCTGAACATCTGTAATTATTAGTGAGTACATTCTTTTTCTCTCCCTGAGATGGAGGAATTGTTGGCTGGGGAACAGACCATTCTGTCCAGGAAAACCTGGATAGGTTAGCAAGATACTTGTTTGCTACAGATCTTTTTAGAAACTTGGTTCCAGCTGTCTTTCAAATATAGTCACCTCACAGGGGACTTAGTTGAAGTTTCTTTCTCTTTGTTAACATGATCTTTGTTGTACCAGTGAAGAAGTGGGAAGGTGATCACTGCTGGGGTTTTTTTGTTATTGTTTCTTTGGACGGTGTTCTTTTTTTCTGAGAGTTCCATTTCAACACACACATTTTTAAGGATGTGGATACCCCAGTCAAACAATGCTTATCCCTGAAGCTGACTTTTGTTTAAATGCTTTACAGATCTGGGGCTCAGCTGCATATGTCACTATTGGAACGCCTGGAACGCAAAATCATTATAAAGTTTTTTTTATATATTTTGTTTTATTTTATTTGCTCTTCTTTTATTTTCTTGTCTAAACTGAACTTAGGATTCAAATATTTTTGAGAGCAGTAAATATTCAGGACACATAATTTGCTGTCACTGAATTTTCAACAAGTCCCAAGAATACTTGAGTTGCTTCAGATAGTTCCATCTTCATGTATTGCAACACCTCCACAAAAGCAGTGCATGATTGATGTATTAAACATTTATGGAAAAAAAAAAAAATTACCCTCAATGCCAATTACACTTGAGAAGAAGAGACAAATGTATTTTATTTTCTATCCAGATGCTCAAGGCACTTTCTGCTCAAATGACTCAACTCTTCTTCTGGTAAACAAAGTATTCAAAATGAAGTTCCTAAGATATGTTTTTAGCAATGCTAACTGGAAGATTTCTTAAGTCGCTGTATCTACATGCCTAGTATATCTGTGTTCAAGTCACTCAAATCCATGGATTTATCTAAAATCAAAATCAGTTCCAACACACTGCATTCCCCTTTGGCTTATCCTTAGCTGCTTGAATTGTCACAAAAGTCATATTAATAGAGGCAGCTGCTTTTCACCAAAATAGTTTGTGGTGCTGTTCTTTGAGTACTGACTGGAGAAGGCTGTGCACATCAATTGCAATCCAAAGTTCAGAAGAAGCTTTCAGTACTAGGTTTTCTGGGGTTTATTTGATTTTGTTATTTTAAAGTCAATTTCCAGGTGATTTTATTCCACAACATTACTATTCATTTTACCCCTTCTTTGAATGTTTTTCATACGAGAGCAGTTATTGATGTTATTAAGCAGCCAGGGTTTTTTCCTGTTTCTGAAGGCAAATGGACAGTTTTCGAAATAAATATTTGACTATTTCCAGCAAGCAAATGACTTCACAATTTTGTGCTAGTGATTCCATTCGCTATTCAGGTCTTTTAAGCTACATGACACTTTTTGCAGATTTTTTTCCTCCCAAAATTTTCAGGAGCATGACTGTTATGAGAACATCATGTCTCTTCAGAAAAGAGATGAGGTTACTACCTGTTGGACTGTCAAGACAAATCTGTCTGATATGAATGCTTTGCCAATGGGATCATTGGCACTGAGCAAAACAGGAAGTCTTTTTACAATCTATCTTGTAGTTATCCAGAATGGAAAAATGTCTCACAGTAGTATTTTCAACAGTTTGCAAACTATATAGGCACAACGAGTACTGTCTGACTTCTACCTGGCAGATTGCAGTGGCTGAAAAATCATCTGTGACATTATAACGTCACTTGAATTCTGAATGGGACACATAAGCATGACCTTAAGTAATTTAAAGTACTTGGGAGCTTACTATATGCGTCAACATTGTTTTCTGGTTGGAAATTTTGTTTTGTTCCACTATATCTCCCTTCAACCTGTTTTTTGTGCACTCAGAATGAAATATTAGTAGCTCTCAAAATGCTAGATATGTCAAATTCAATAGAGATGAGAGCAAATAGCTGTTGTAGGAATTTCAAGGGGTCATCCAGTCTTACTCTACCTAACACAGGATGAGCTCTACCAAAGTGACCCTGAAAAAGTATCCCTTAAGTCAATTAATTACTATATTTCAGAATCTGCTTGTTTATTTCTGTAGAGTGAGGTTATGAAGTAAAGACAAACTTTGCATCTTTGCATTCAGTAAGTACTTTCTCATTCTCTTCAGGAAGTGTTGTTTCTCTTCCTGCTTCTAATAGCATCCGAAATTGATGAAGACATTTCAAAAATATTATCTTCACTCTGAGTAGCACATTTTTGTCTCATGTCTTTGTCACACACAAAGATTAAAAACAGGTAATGATTTTCCAGTAACACAGGATCATTTTTTCAGTAAAATAATAATAGAAATACCCACTTGCCCTTTAACCTTCACCTTAGACTTTACAAAGAAAATTCTCAAAAGAGTTTGACCAATTAGAAACCTACTTAGGATCATGTGGATCATCTTATTGAAGTTTATGACAAAAAGTGTATGAGTATGTTAAGAGTATTTACAATTTTGGAAGGCAAAATTTTTAATTTCAAACTATGTTGTATTTATATGCCTCAAGGCAGATTGTTTTTTCTTTTACAAAATGCTAATGTTTAATATTATTACAACTTTTCTGAGAAGAATAATGGTTTTTTATCTGTAGTTTGAAAGCGGCAAGATATAGTTTAATCTTGAGTGTTACAGTGAAGGTTCCATACATGTCCATTAAAAACAGTCTTTGTTTTCTTGTTGAAGTTTTGTTTGTCCATTGTTGATTTTTCTGGGGTTTTTTGGTGGGGTTTTTTGGTTGGTTGGTTGTTTTGTTTTTGTTGTTGTTTTTTTTTTTCCCTCTGAGAGTTGTTTCCAACACCCTACTGATGTTAATTATTCATTTTCAGAACCTCATTATGAAAGCTTGGTAGGTTTGATATTGTGCCAAATTCACCTTCAGATTCTATTTTCTTTTCTGGTTTAGATTTGTGGAATTTTTTTTAGTCTTTCTAATGATGAGCAAGAAAAGCACCTTGTTCTGTTAATACTTGGGTAGTGATAATAGGATCCAGCCTTGGCTGATTATGCAAGTCACTGTCTAGAACAGTTCAGTGTGCTTTTCATAGATGACAGCTGAAAAAAAGAAACAAAAAAAAACCCCAAAAGCCAGAAAAAAAATTGAAAGAGAATAAATATCCTTTTCGTTCTGCTGATGATAGAGAAGGTAAATGTTTCATCTATTGCTAGTTTTTGAGAGATTTAACTAATCTGTTTTATGCATAAATTAAACAAATTAATAACTCTAGAAGCAAATATTTCTGTTCTACCTAACAAGCCCCACATATTATTTACTGATTTGAGGCCTGACAAAAGCCATCCAGCCTTTCCATATCTGTCTTGCCACCTTTCTTACATAAGTCTCATTTTCATCAGCTATGATTTTAAAGACACGCAATGACACTTCTGGAATTTTACTATAATTTAATCTTTCTTCATGTCCTGAAATCTGATTTCAGTTACTCTGTTTTGAAAAAGTTTTCCAACAAATTATGCAATAACAGCTCTTTATATCTAATTGAATCTGAAATTATTTCAAGTACGGTATTAAGATGATGAAGTAAATTTTTTTGACCCTTCATGTTTGGAAAGGAAGAATGAATGTCATTATTAGAGCAATCATTAATTATGTAGCAAGTTGTGATAACAGTGTAAAACTTCAGATGCTGGAATTGGACTAACACATCAATCTTTAGTAAAGAAACTGAACCTCTGCAGTTGAACCTCTAAATCAAATAACTCAATCTTTTTGATCCAATTTTGTTGGGGTGTTTTCCTGAAGTCTTAACCTTAATCAGCTTCTGCTTTACAGTCAGTGGACAGCTCAGCCCATTATCTTTGCACCATTCAACCTGTCAGAATTCATTAGCTTGCCATCTACAGAGAACTCCCTCTGCAACCAATTGCTTGTTATTTCATCTACAGCAAACTCTGAGGGATTTTGTTAAAGAGCCATTTTAGGCAAAGTATTTGATTTGTACTTCCTTTGGCACTATTTAGCCAAAGGTTCAACACATGTCAGATTTTTACAGCTCACCCAAGCTTGGTAACATTTTTTGTTTGTCGAGACTTTGAAAGTAATCTGTTAGCAGTGATTTTGGCAGAGGGTAAATACCACAATAAAAATCTTCTGTGTTATTGCATCAAACTGTTTAGAACTTTTTTCCCTGTAGGGAAATTATCTTCGTTAAAGGGCACAAAAAAGAATAAGTTGCAGCATCTTTCAATTTGCAAGTTGCACAAGAGGCATTAATTACTTAATGCACATAA
>VWZK01002989.1:635187-722283 GCA_013396935.1 Baryphthengus martii | reverse complement strand
GGAAATAAAAAAAAAAAAAAAAAAAAAAATCACTCATTTCATTCATGGACACACACTCCATCTCCAACCCAAACTAGGCATTATATGACTGAGCAGAGCCACCTTTGTCTTAAAACATGGTTAGAATTCACAGTGATTTTAGTAGGAGATGATTTAGGTCAATCCTGAAATAAATCAGGAAATCTGACCTCAATTATTCATCATCAGACTCAGTACACATTGTAACAGAAACAGAAAAGAAAGAGCAAGGAAAAATTTTCTCCCCCATTTTTTTTTTTTTTTAAATCCCATTGCATCTGCCAATGTTAACCTTTAAAGTCTGCCCTTCAGTGCAGCTTAAATTACATTGGTCACTGTTAATCCAAAGTGCTAAATATTACAAGCTCTTTAATCACTAAAATTAAAATCAGCAATTATCATGAGATGAAAAAAATCCTTTCTGATTTTAGTTGCTTAGGTTCTGTTACACGTGTTGTTTACGGATGGATTAATAGACCACGTGAGAGTCTTTTCTTCACCCTATCTTCTATTGCTGCAGTAGTTGGCCACAGTAAACACCAGATCTGCAGTAGTTAATAAAATGTTCTTACTAAAGAATGTCCTATGCTACGTTGAGTCCATGGCAAAAAAAACAGCATTTCTGAAGCAAATGATACAAAATGGCATGTTTCAAAATTAGTATCATTATTGAAACATTGTTCCTATAAACAGCATGGATTACCAAGTCCCGCTAACAGCTTCATTCTCATGCCGTGTTAAATCACTACCACTGAAAGTCCTGTACCCAAATTCTCTTGCTCATAAACCGTTGTCCAAGTTTGCAAACTAAGATTGGATTTAGCTGCACCTACCCTCCTCTCTGAGAAGGATTCTAGAGACCTAGAGGGTCCATTCTGAACCTTGTGACTCAATGGAAGGGCCTCCCTTACCCCTTTCATCCCCAATTTCTGTAGAAAATCATTCCAGCCTAAATCCAAGTTGATTTACCTTTGCATATTTCTCCCAAGTAGTAAGTAATAGAGTGAACCTTTCCATCAAACCTTCCGCTCATATTAAAAATCACTTTTGACGACATCTTTGATGACGATTCTTTAAGCAACATAAATCACCCATGAAACAAACTAAATCAACTACAGCGGCAGGTCTATATAGCACACTTGGAAGGGTGTCTTAGCTAACAAACTGGTACTTCTGTGCCCATTGCAATACTTTCTTTTTGGCCCTCATACCAATCACCCATGGGATTCTACAGTCCTTAAGTAAAGGCATCAACTGAGTTGCTAAAGCACCTCTTACTGACTGCAAAAAATCTGCAACTTATCAGAATCATTTTAACTCAGGAGATTATCTTAAATTGCACACTTTACACAAGAAAACAGATATAATAAATTTTAGGCTAATTCAATGACTTACTGTAACAAATGAGCATCCTGTGAGTTGGATGGAGGGTATCAATCTGATAAATTAATGAGAAATCTCTTTCTCATAGAGTATAGGAGATCAAGTAGGACTTTGTCATTAGAGCATTTATTTGTGCTTTGCTTTATATTAAACTGCTCCTTCTAGAAGGAAAGATACTGAAAAGCATGCATTGGCGTGGAAACTTCAATACTGGTAGGCAGCCTGTTACGGACAGACGCTATGATGAAAATGACATACGCATCAAGGATCAAATCTGTATATTTGACTGGCATAGACCGAAATCCTTCACACTATTTGATGAAAGACTTGGTCCAACAGGTGCAGATATTAGATGTCCTGCATCCCAGAGTAGGAACTGGGGAATTAAAGCTTAAACTCTTCTACTGAGTCTAAACACAATCGTTGCAACTATCTTTGCCTGCATGAAAGCTACCAAAGGAAATTAGGATACAGATAGATGAATGGCTACCTGTTCGTGCCAGAGATTTCTCTTTCAATACTTAAGAGAATCCACAAATTATGAAAAGCCATGAAAAAGGAATGTAATTGAAACAGTTCTATTTCTATATAGAAGTCATAAGTGCTAAAGTAATCATTTCTACAGGCCACTGCTGCCTTCATATATTTGAGAAACTCAGATTCTTAAATTAGGAGGAAAAGAATATGATCAAGATTCATTTGCCTATGTAAAAAGACACTTCTTGATTTCAACAGCAATCATGTCACAGGCTTCCTAGCTACTAGCAAACAGGATATCCATGTGCATTCTTTGGTTAACAGTGTAGAAGATGCAACGCTACTTTTAGTAGTCTGTGAAAGTGTGCTCACTGTTACTGGGATGCCACTTACTTTGCTAAGTTACTGAAAAGTATGCCTCAGATGAAGTTAAAGGCATCAACACAGATGAAATTCATGCACTCATTGAAGAGAATAACTTACAACTGTTGCCACAACTATATGCTTATATTTTTTTATCACAGGCACGTGTTTTCACCTGACCCGTACACAGGATGGGCAGTAAACTCAATACTGTGACACAAATCACAAGAAGTGAGGAGATCATTATGATAATGTAATTCTCAAAAAAACTTGTATTAGTTGGAGGATAAAAATTTTAAACAGCTCTTTGAACAGAGATTGCATTATATTTCCACTGATGTCATTAAACAAAAAAAATGGCTAAAAAGATCAATCACACAAAAGCAGTAATAACAGCCAGTGCAAAAACCTTGCAAATTTTTTTATTACTATATCAATTGACTTCCTTCTATTTCCTCTAGCTCTGGAGGAATAATGAATGACAGCAAATTAACTATTTATACTTATAAAAATAGTGTCTTCCATCTGCTATAACTTGGAACTGCAGTCCCAACAACTTGCATGCTTGATGAGATATGAACAGCAGAACATAATTAGGTAATGTGAGTGATGTATAGTCACTTTTCACTAAAATACACTCCTAAAAAAAAAAGCATAATAGTATGCCAGCCTGACAGCATGTGCTAGGTATATCCAGATAATCAGAAGACTTGAAAAATTTTACAACATTATATGGAATATTTTTTCCTCTTTGGAGAGCTCTAGAGGACTAATATCTCAGCACTGTCATCCACAAATGAGTACATCGCTAAGACAAGCAGCAAGCAAACTTTAATAATTGATAATATTTAGACAATGATACTAAGAGACTGGGAAAAAGAAAATGAGTACAGCTGTTCCCATTTTTAGCCTAAAGAATCTGAGCAAAACTTAAAATTTTTACAAGTGCTTAAGTGACACCTCTTTGTAACATGCATCTATTTTTTATGTAATTCTTATTTCTTTATCTAAGTATCAATTTAATTATCCACTACAATATACAGTAGAGGCATTGTTGTCAAATGAAGGTCTCAGTGAAAGTAACAACTAGTAAACCGAATCATTCAATAATTTTTCAGGAATATTAAATACACTTTATTCCTAAATGAGCTCACCTAAACAGTGAACTAATACACAAATAAGCTTCACACTTTATCTTACCCTGCCTGAGTCTTTCCATTTAGGAAAATACTAAAAAAATACCTCCTGGGGCATACTGGGAGAAGTTGCACTCCTAGTATTTAAATTGTAACTGTGCTTTAGAAAAGATTTTTCCTAGCGACTTTTGTCAACAATATGCTTTTTATGTGGAAGAGAAGGAACAAAAACTTATATTTAAATATACCTTCAGGTCCAGCAAATAATTTAGCAGCCAAGGTCTTGTAGCAGTACTCAGAAAAAAGACAAACCAGAATATCTCACAAATCTGCAGACATTATGGGCAGCTTATCTCTAATCAGAGGTTTTGTTTCCTTAGGAGAATCAAATACCTTTGGTTCCATCACAGAGGAAAACAAATATAATTTTGTTATACTTTGAGTACTTTATAATATTTTCTCTTCAATCGATGTTAAAATTTATTTTTCACAAACAGCCCTTTTGAAGGAGACAACCTTTTTCCCATGAACAACTTCAACTGTAAAATACTTGTCTCACAAGTTGGTAACTGAACAAAAGCAGAAATTTTGGTTTAAATGCCAAGAGATTTTCAGCTTCAGAAGAGTCTGAATTATTGCTCCACTGAAACAAAATTAATAGCAAGAAAGCTCATAGGAAATAAATTTTTAAATAATCTCTTCCAGTATAGGAGCATTTTTTTTTTTTATTTAATCATTGCAGGCAATCATTCCTAATAAACACTCGTAATTAAGGCAAGTTGAAGTAGCATGATGCAAAACACTCTTTATTATTCATTGCGGACAACAAACCCTTCCATTTGCAATTGTTTCATACCGTTGTGGTTAATTCTATCATCCACCTTTCTACAAGGACTAAACCTGGGCTCATCATGGAATCTAGATCCTTAAGTCTCACTGACTGTAAGGGTACTTAGGTTCCAAAGTGCTTCTGGCATCCCAGGAGAAATCTCTGCCTTCTGGTGTGAGAC
The DNA here is from genome assembly GCA_013396935.1 of Baryphthengus martii. Lineage (NCBI taxonomy): Eukaryota > Metazoa > Chordata > Aves > Coraciiformes > Momotidae > Baryphthengus > Baryphthengus martii. The sequence goes on along the minus strand of VWZK01002989.1, from coordinate 717,896 downwards.
CAGATATGACCATCTTGACTATACTGAGGAAATGAAACACTTTTCACATTACGCTTACTAAAAAAGTCCTCACTTTTCCAATGTGGGCAACTCCTCTGTACAAAAGGTTGAAAACCATTGTTTCCCTTGCTGACACCTCAGCACATAATTATCATACAGTGAACTAAAGAGCACGTGCATTAGCAAGCTGAAAAAACTGTTGACAATTAAAGGTAAGGTAAATTTTTTTCATATTTTGTCACAACAGAAAAGTTAAGGCTCCTGCAGATGATCCACCTGCATGCAATCGTCATAAGTACTCCCATGCAGAAAATAAGCCTCCTAAACATGGAACTCAATGGTTCCATTCCTCACCATAAGATATCCTTTATTTATGCGTGATGACATGCTCATGACCTTTAAACACTGCACCCAAAACGGTCTGCAGCTTCACAGTATTTTTGAACACTCACCCACACTTCGTCAGATATAGTTGCAACACAATGAAGTTTGGTTGATCAAAAATGCGCAGACTCCTTTTAACAATCCATTTTAATTTAGGAGGGATGGGAAGGGCTTATTACGTGCACACAAGGTTTGCTAAAACAATTTGTACAGATATTCTCTTTCTTTCAGTTATTTATTTTTGCTTGTATGTATCTTAGGAAAGGCCAAGCATGAAATTGGAGCTGTAAAGCAAGTCAGAATTTATTGATATGACTGTGCTCTGAGAGCTCAATAGGTGTGCAGCAAAGCAAGAAGGGTAAAGGGGCTGAATTATTCATTGAACCTTTAAGCATCAACGAGTAACACTTACAGCGAAGAATACCTGTTTTGCAACAGTAGGTGTGAGGTGTACATATAAAAGAAAACAGATGTTTCAAAACCCATCTTGTAAGACCATCATAGAATCTTTTTCTTACTAGCAATTCCGAGGGAAAAGAACACTAGTAGCTTATTTACAGAAGGTGCGTAGCACATTTTTGTTATTTCACTTAGCATAACATCTTGAACACTACACCTACTGTATCAGCTTAAAGAGAAAAGAAAACCTGATGAAAAAAAGATATAAATAAAAGCCTTTTTTATCAAGCAGTTATCAAATGCTGGAATAAACCAGCTGTTATTAGTATAAACAGTATAAGAAATTAAAATATGTGAATTACACCTAACAAACTCTCTCTATAAAACAATACAAAACCAATCTTATAACATAAGCAAGCTGTTCAAGTTCCAGCTTCCATTCCTAATTCCACACATTCCCAGACAAATCCTTTCAGTCGAATGTTATCTTTGAGCTATAAACTATTTCCTTATTTTTCAGCTATTAAAATTTTAAAAGCATACATTTTGTCCCATATATTCACATTTGTAACCAGATCCATTTTACAGTAAGAGACACTCAATTAATTGATATATCTGACACACTCTGTTGACAAAGTCAAGTGGCTGCAAAACTAACACCACCAGTGGATAGCTGATATGACAAAAGATCATGCAATATTGTTTTCAGGTTGAATTAACCTTTGACCAAAGGTACTTATGTTGCAGTTCGGAAATACACATTTCTACTATTTGCTATATTTTCACAGATCTAGAAACAGTAATATTCCTCATCCTTATCTAGCTTTCAGTGTCCATAGTTCTGGTACTTTGATTTGTTTTAATTTCATCTGCTGCAGGTCTAATCCAAACATTTTATCAGTAGCCTACTTCTATGTCTTCTCAAGGTCCACTTGCAGTACCATTTAAAAAAAAAATAATAAAAAAAAAATGGTGAGATCACTTCTACTTCCATTCATTCAAATCATTTGCTTTTCCTTTTAATTTCCATTGCAGTTTGCTTCTATCACAGAGACTTCCCAAGTTTCTTGCCTGCTGCTTATGAACAAAAGAACACAGAAGGAAATAGGCAAAACTGTGGCAGCCCAGCATCCTACCTCTGATTGTGGCCAAGACCTAATGCCTAGGGCAGGATATAAGACCCTGGACAACCATAGAGGCATAATTACCAAATATACTCTACCAGCCTTCAGATTTCTTAAAAGAGACCATGTAGGTACATGTCTTGGCTTTTCTTTGTGACTCTTCAAGAACATCCTATACAGATACATTAGTAACTGCTGTTCTTTAACAAGAGCAAGAAAGGAAGACATGGGAATTTCAACTCCCGCAGACCACGTCAAAAGCCACAAAAATGCCTTCCCTGAGTACACTGGCCCTACTTAACACTGCTGCCAAAACCAACTTCACCTGCAGCAGAAACAAATGTGTGCCTAGGGCTGGGTGGCTGCAGCTCACTGTCAGATCACAAAAATGACTATTGGAACAGGCATGGCAGTCCAAACACACATTTCTATCCACTGCTCCTGCTCTGGTGCTACTAACCCTTCCACAGAGGGTGGATAACAAATGTTGGCAACCTCTTACAACTGCAGCAACCACAGTCAAAAGAATAATGGTGAAATCATAGTAATACTATTGCACCACTGAAGGTGGCTTTGGGCAGAATCAGCTTCAACCCCTATTCTGGCATGGACAGATAGATCCAGACGGACTGAAATTCAGAGACAGTACTCATGGAGTGGTATTTCTTGTGTCTCACGTGTTAGTCCACATATTGAAAATACATTTAAGATACGTACCGCTTTCTGTTTTCAACAAAAAGTTCAGAAAGAACACTTCCAAAACCATCAGCATGGCACAGCTTCCCTTGTGTGACAAAAGTAATTTCCTTAGTGAGTTATCATTTGTAAATAAATACTCACTTGCTCTTTTCCTATACCAGGACCACACACCACCAAAAAGTCCAAATTTATAGTTTGAAGACTTCAAAGAGGAAAATAAGGTTGTGATGAAAATTCTTTCACTTCCCAATAACTTACGTACACCTGCATACAAAAGAAATTCTCTCGTCTTTTGAAGTTTGGGCAAAATAGAGACCATTTCCAGAGAATGGAATAATTCAATTGTACATCTACTTGTAATTAACTGCAGCAATTTTTTATTATTTTGCTGTACCATAAAGGATGAGAGCTATTTATAAAATGAAAGCCATGTAAAATACAGCTATAAATTTAATTCTGTGTTATTCCTTCAGCACAAATTCTGCAAACTCCTCGATACCATTGTGAAAAAACCCAGCTGTCTCTTACAGAAAGATTCTGCAAATGCAAGTAGTACTTCCATGTCTCAATCAAGATGAGTCCTAGGACTCATGTAACTCATGGCAAGAAGCCATTTTTATCTGAATAACTTCCAGTTTAGTAGTCAGGATGATACACAGATTGTAAAGCAAAATCATAAAAGCATATCAGTGGCAAAATAGTCAGGGACAGCGGATTTGCTACTGCATCCACTGAAATACTCTGCTCTCCTGCTTCCAGCCCTCACTGACAATGCCAGAGAACTGCTTTTAAAAGGACCAGCTCTTCCCAGACAGCTGCCTGCTGCTCAAGAGGGTGTTTCAGGACTGTACTGCTTTAATAAAGTTTATTACAATAACTAAGATAACTGGAGCAGAAACTCCCAGGGAGCTAATTGTGCTTTTGTGGAAAGGTGCATGACCTACTACTTAGCCACACAGTGAGATGGCCATCATTTGGACCCTGCTATGCCCTAGGAACCCTTTCAGAATAAATTGAGCAGGAACTAAACTATAGGAAAAGGTCATGTGAAACTACTCCACGAAGTATCATGCTTTCTCTCTTACTTTTCTAGAATATCTTTGCACTCTTTGTAGCATTTCAAACATAGGTCTTCCCTGCTAGGAAGAAGTCGATCCACAATCTGTATTAGATCTTATTTTGAGCCCGCAGTTCGACCCACAAGGAGAATGCAGCCTCGTTATTCTTTGCTCTCTATCACAGAGATTGTACAATTGCATCTACTCCTATCTCCAGATTGACTTCCTGTTCAATATTTATTAACTTCTGGCTAGTGAGAGCATGTTCCCCTTTTATGTCCTTCACCCCATATTATTGTTATGCTATATTTCTCTACATGGAACTGGAAATTCATCTATCCAACTTGAAGCCAAGCCTGTCTAAATCACTCCCAAGTTCATTGCTTTCTTTGGCAGTTCCAGCTCACCAGAGGATTTCATCACATTTCAAGTTCTTTCTCCTAAGTCTTTAAACACATACTGAACAATCCTTCCTGATAGCTTCCTATCCAGAACACAATCAGCTCACCTCGTTTATATCAAATTGTGTTCACTGACATTCTTGCTGGCTGCTAGTGCCTGACATGGCCCTCAGTCCTCTGCCACAATTTCTAACGTTGAACTCTCGTTATTTATGGCTGAATCCCAAACAATTAATCACATAATTTCCCCCACTGTCAATCCAGAGAGAAGAGAATTTTTTTACCATCTCTCCACAAAGTTTACTGTATAAAATCCTCCAAAATTTCAGAGGAAAAAATAAGGAAAAGAGGAAAAATTACATGTGGCAAATCATTCACTGCCAGAGATGTCTATCAAAGGGATCACTCTCTAAGCTCCAGATGGCAGGTCTCCTACAGGAAGCAGCTGGTCCTTTGGCAGCATATCCTTGAAAAGTGCCAATGGCTAAGTCCGTCTGTGGCAATTCAGGGCCACCACAGGAATTTTATGCTGAAATTATTTCAGCTGTACAAGCTACGCTCTTGCTCTTCAGCAGACAGGGACAGTAGCCAGACCCACTGCTTTATCACATACCACCAACCACGCCAGAGACACCCTCTTCTCTGTGAGGGGACATGTGGGTGCACCATGTGCTTTGAGTTGCTTTTCACATCACCAAAAAAGTTGGTAAACATGATTTATTATTTGGGCCACTGTCTGCAACTTCCTCAAGCAGTGACATATCACTGCACGTGTGAAACAGCTAACAAACCTATGGCACTTACATGTGTAAGGGAAAGAACAAGAGGTCATCCTTCGTGCACAGCGGATGATACCTTGATTTCCTTACTTTTTATTCAACCCTTAAGCAAAAGAATTCTTGTAAGTTCAATACTATTTCATATATTAACATTTCTAAAGTTAATACATCCCATAGCTAAAAAGCTTACCATAAATCGATTCTGCTTTCAAATTACCTTTATTTCTGATCATCATATTTGGTGCATAATTTCATCTTATAGACTCCTTTCCTTCACTCTGCCAGTCCTCTAGAATCATCTTAGGACAGGAGATAGGTAGATTGTTTTCAATCACACTTTTACGGCCAGAAAAGGTGTAGCTGCTCTCCCTTCTATGTAAAACTCTCCTCAAGATTTTTAAGATGCTGATCAGCGATTCCTCATTACAGTGCTTGTAAGATAACTACCTAACTTCTCCAAACAGCAATTAAACACAGTGGGTGTTCAGCAGACTTGTTCTGCGCTAGTGTACAATACATGCACCATTCATAGAATGATCTTCCTACACCAGCTATATTGGTTGACAGAGAACGCAATTCCCTAAAAATTAGAACACTTTCTAACTTACATAAGTACAGTAATAGCTTAGGAAACAGACAATGACACACAATGTCAAGACTTGCAGTCAGGCTGCAAAGCTCGGCTTGCTCCACACATCAGTAGCACCAGCTGTAGCCCAATTAAACTCAACAGTGCACAGGTGTTCCCAGCAATGAGAAACAAAAGCAAACTTCCCTTTAGGGTTCTGAAAAAAATTAGAGTTCTTTAACTTCTTCAGGTCTCTAAACATCGAACTGATTGAGGAAACAGGAAAGGGAGAGAAAATGACATACAGAGGAATCATAATGATCTGAATTATAGCTTAATTAAATTTAACATATATTTGTACTAGAAAATACGTATGCTCATGGTTTACCTGCAAAAATCAAGATTCATGAAACATCTTAGGACTTTGACACAGAAGTCCAGTTTTGTTTTAGCTCCGTGTTAAAGGAGTTATTCTAACCTGTATCATCCAAAAGACAAAACACACTATTTCTAAATCATATTCTAAAGTTTCATCTTTTATTGACCTTTAAAAACTATCTGCAGCAAAGGCAATCTGGAGTAAAAGTAACTCAACTAACTGTCTACAATTTTTGGTAATGTTGTTGTGTTTAAAAAAATATCAAATAGAAAATGTGTCCACCCTCCTCATTTCAAAAACCTGAAAAAGCTCACAGCTGCAATATTCCAAAGAGCTAATTGAAAGATGAAAACAGTAAAATAATTACATGGAAATGTATTAGTGGGAAAAAAAACACATTAAATTCACCTTAGAATAACCTGTTCGATAAAAGAAATCCACTTCATTTTCCTGCTAAGAAATTAACCAAGCTGAAGATTTGGAGAGTTTCATTCCTCCGTAAAGCATTATTTCATTAGACTAATAAACTTGCTTTGACAAAACGAGCAAATGTATGTTTATTAATTAAACTACTAGAGGGCCAAGATACTACAGTACCATTGTCAGCATGTAAAATTCATAGATTAACTTTCTCTTATTAAAAATAAGAGCACTTATACTGAGTAACTGATCTTATTTTCTTAATAGAAGCTCCAAGAGAAGCTGTAGGGCTGTACAGAGAGCACAAACAATAAAAATTTAATTACACTTTGAATGACAGCGTTTTCACTTGAAGGCAGTATTTACCTTTACTGATATGATCAGCCAATACCATAGAATATCACTAGCAGATGGTCAATTGTCTTATAAATTACTCTAAAATACTAACTGGCAACACAGCACATTGTCAGCTCATTAAAATACATTCATTAGTAATACCATTAATACTTACTCTCTGAACAGAGAATTTGTTAGCAATTTCATAAGGTAATAAGAGTCCTACAAAACAGATAGTTCAATAAAGGAGAAGTGGATGTTCAAAAACTCAAGACACTCAAAATAATCAAAGTCCATGATGCAGCTGTATTTGGAAGAGCACAGGACAATATTAACTCCTAAACCCGTCATTACAACTGTAGTGTGATAATGTGAGACATTTTTGGTCCTGCGGCTTCTGGATGGGTAGATATAAACAAGTCACACACAGATACCATTTTCAATAGTTTTTCTTACCTCACATGTTATTAGTTGAGAAAGATAAATAATGTAAAAGCAAGTTGCTCTTTGATTAACATAGGATGGGGAAAAGGGAGCTGGCCCAAAAAGAGACTTTACAAGCTCTCAGAAGTAGTTTGGAAAAGGTGTAGAGCTGACTTATTCAGGTAAACTGTGATGTCTTACAGGCTTATTTTAAGTTGAAATTCAAGAATGAAATAAGGCAGGAGAAGCAATACCTTGCAAACTAAACCTGGAAAATGGTTCGCCGAGTCTCTGGGATCAGAAATTCGAATCATATACTGTGCTTTTATTATGTCAGTGTGCATGGCTATTTACTGCCCCATGCCTGCTGCACGAAATCAAAGCACTTCCAAAGACACAAAAAACTCCAAATACCCTCTGAAAAATTTATTCACATAAATTCTTTTTATTTCTCTGCAGAAGAAGACTCAGACACAAAACTGAAGCCTCCTGTGCTGAGCTCAAATCACATCCTACCTTTGTAAATAGCAGATTTGAATGGTAAAATTTACATAGAATAAGTTTTTCAAGGCAAAAGCTATTCATAATGTTTTTCAAACTGCATGCTACTTGATGACAATTGGACTTGTGAACATTTAAAAAAAAAATTCTAGAAATTGGGGTTGCATGGAAATAGAAACCGGAATGCAAAAATCTGCAAAGTTTGTCTGCAGGTTTCACAAGACTTTGTCCATTGTATTGCTGACGCAGTAAGCAAGCTGGCTTGCAAGAAGCATTTCATAAGCTTGGCCCTGTTCTCAGCCAAGTGCCGAAATGCAATCTTAGAAACTATGGAAAACCAGTGCTATAGACATCTCCAAACTTCTGCCTAGGTCTGGATTGAAAAAGAGACTTTCTGCAGTCCCTTGAGAGTCTGTCTTTCCAGGTCTACTGTGCTTTCACTAAGATTCAAATGGTCGAAGGCATGGTAAATCAACCACAAAAGCGAAAGCCAAGATATGGCCATAAGATGCCACCATTGTCATATGTGGTGACAGTTTTGCTATTCATAGTTTGGGAAGATAGGTATACTGCTAAAGAGAGAACAGTGTTTTAAGTCTGCTTTCTGAAGCTACTCTGAATTAACAGTTGCAGGACAACTCTTTTCTAAAAACATGTGTAATATTGCAGAATAACTGTATGAAAAGTGACCAAGAAAGGAATTAATTTTTCTCAGCATTTTCTGAAGTTCTCGGACAACTTCAGAACTTCTCTGAAGTTCTCAGACAGGAAAATCCAGAGTTTCTTTTTACTGTCTTTGCTAGTTCATCAGATTTTGATAAGATGGCTATAATCAAGCCTAGACTTGGTAGACCTCTGAGTATGAAAACCCGGGTGCAGATGTGCCTTTTGTCTTTTTCACTAAAAATATTTTTGAATAACACTGGTGAAAATTCTGGAGAGATTACATCAGGGCAAGAAAGTATTTTCCAAAATGTTAGAAGTGCTAGGGAAACATCCAATAAAGAAAAGCTACAGCTAGCCTTAAGCACGTCATACTTGGTGGTTGACAAGTATCATACTTGTGATATAAGTATACCACTTACAAAAAAGTTGTATCATACTTTCACAATATAACTTACAGCAGCAACTGCCACGTAAACACAAATTGTTTTGTGGTTGCTGTGGTTTTTTTGTCACAATCCCTGAGCGAGGGGCTGAGGGGAGGTAGGAAAACATGGCTCAAAACAGTTTAGCCATGACCCTCCCAGGTATGAAAGATGAAGTGATAGTATTAGCCTTATTGTGCTACAAAAACTTCTCAATAAGAAACAGAAGCAAGTTCCACTATTGAATGTAAATCTCAAGGAGCAAGGGAGCCTTAACAGACTCTTAGTTCATAGTAGAGACAAACAGTAGCATGACAATTTGGTTCTTAATTTGAGGAACAGCCTACTAGTTTCATTCCACTGGTCCGGAGGGCTATTCTACAAAGGTTGGAGATGAAACAGAAATAAAATAAAAATATAAAAATATTTCTGATTGCAAGTATAACCAATGGAGAATTCAATTTCAGAAAGCCTTGAAAGGCATTAAAATCTCATTGTAATGAGATTTTTTCCCCCCCCTCTCCTCACACAACAGTGGATAATCCTCTGAATTACAAGTCTCTTTTTACATATAGTCATAAATTACATTGTTAAAATATTCATATAGTCAGACCTGGCTAATTCAAGCCAGTTTTGCTTCTCATCAAGATTTAACAGAGGCTGAAGAATTTATGGTATAATGTCATGCAGACTTAGGGATACAGGTAATACAGCAAGCATGAACTGGACAGAAATACAACAGCAAGTGAATTGCATTAGAAATAAAGAGAGTATTTGATTGGGAGATAACAAATTTCTCTTGGGCTAACGGTAAGGGATGGAGATGCGTCCAGCCAACATTACCAGAGAGTTTACGTGAGAGTAAGACCCTTTTTATCTGCCACCTTCTTTCCAGTCTGGGTGCCACCATTAAGACCACCTTCCTGCACAAGACACACACCTTGTGGGAAAAATATGACGTCTCAGATGGGCCATTTTAACTGCAGTCATTCATCATGGCTGTATGATAGGGCTTGGGCTCTAGGCCACACAAACAGACAACATGGTAAATCTAAATGTACTTTTAAATCTATTATGAAATAAAGGAATAGTTCAAAGTAACTGCATTAGAAACTACTTTACAAAGTTAACACTTTGCAGACTGGCACTACATGAACTGTAGCTTTAGATCAATATAAGATCCAACTTTATTTAACCTAGAAGAAACAACAGCATGAAGGAATTGTGATGATGATAACAAATGTGTTCTTGAGAGGTGTTGAAAGGAGTGACTGTTTCCAGGCAATTTTAAGTTGTCTGTGCTATCAGAGACTGCAGACCAGCCAACAGCAGCAAAATATCTTTTGAGCAATTTCAATGAGAAAAACTAGGCAAAACCATTCAAGAGCTCAGATCTAGTCCCAAGATACTCAGTTGAAGCATTACTATGATGAAGACTGTTATTTAATATCTGAAAAGTCCCTAACCTGAGACTGTGACAAAATACAAACTTAGGCAAAAAATAAAAGTTGTTCTTTCTTATTGAATTCCAGTTTCCAAAGATGAATCAAAATGTTCACAAGAAAATCCTTTGTTACAAAATATCTGAACTGGAAAATCCAAACAACTGTGGAGAAAAAACCCCACTCTCCAGCTACATTCCTTCAAATTTACATCTCTCAACAAAAAAAAAAAACAACACCAAAATATAAATCAAATATTAAAACCAATAGATAAGAGAACCTTCTGGTCTAACATTGTGACCATGCGTTATTACACCAAAGCAGATGGAAAATCATGGGAATATCAAGAAGGCAAAGAGAAAGGTTCTTATTAATGTTGTAATTAAATTCCAGAGGGAAACAGCAAATGCTATCTTTACCAACAAGCAAGTGGAAACTACATAAATACTTATTTAGAATTAATTTACTGCATTTACTTAAAACCAAAAGAAGGTAGAATAAATTTTCGTAATATTTCTGAGTTCTCGGAAAAGATGCCTCCTTCAGGGTTTCAGCAACAGGAGTCAAATATGCAGTGTCTTACACAAAATGTTTTAAAATTAGAAAATCTGTGATCACATCCAAGTTTGCCCATTACGGCCAGTTACAGATCTGTGGTATAGAGCATATATGGGCATTTCAGAGGATTGCTTAAATGAAATTACACAGTTCCAGGAAAAGAGATGGTTTCTCTCCAGTAGAAAGGAAGTCTGCTCCCTGCCTGAAACGATGAAACCACAATTTCCCTGATCACACATTTATCCTTCATCTATCTTGTCGCCTTTTTACCAGCAGAGAAGATGAACGCATCCTATAACATCAGACTACACCATCTGACTAATAATTAAAGAGTGAATAAATGATTCCTGTTTTATGGTACGTCAGAACCAGTGTTCTTAAAAATGTAAAAATCAAAGACTATAATTCATATTGGGCATACTAAGTCATATTACATTTGTAGGCATTTCCGGGCCTTACTGCAGAATTAAAACATAACTCCCCAGCCTGTTTCACAAAAGGAGCTCAATAATGTATCTATCTCCATCATTTACAAGTGTGGCAGCACTGCGCAGCTCTACAGAGGTTAAGAGAACTAGAGACTAAAATTTTGCAAACCCTCCTTAAGGAAAAAGCTATGCTGCTGCTGTGGTTTAACTGTGATGAGGTAAGGAAAATTTTATGGCGACACAGGACTTTTCACTTGCGCTGTTACTTTTGACAAACACAGAGTATATAAATAGTAACTCAATCACAAGTCTTCATTATTTATTATGCAGCAACCTGGAACTTCCTTCTCTGACGTCGACAGAAAAGTAACTGAAATATTCACAAGTGTCCTAGTTTACAGTATTCACTACAACTGCAGCATATAACGGCAGCTGCAACTGAGCTCTGCTGGTGTCACACAGAAGGTGCAAGTCTTGCCTTGAGAAAATCGGATGGATTCCCTCAGAGAGGAGCAAGGCACCATCAGAGGAAGTGTCCTTGAAGGCACTACTGCTCAGCTATTTTGAGGTTCCTTTGGTTTCTCTGGGTAGTACAGCACTGTCATGGGGTTAAGATTTCTGCAAACCCTCCACCTGGTATTTAGGACAGCAAAATAAAACAGAGCAGTTTCACTACTATTACAATTTACATTTCTAACAAAATGTAAATGGTAACGTGGTTGGAAGCAGAGGTCAAGCATCATCAAGAGATGTGTAAACATATTTTCAGTTGTATGCTAAGCAATATGTACATACGCACACAGTAAAGGAAGAGATGTCTAAACCTTAGTTACTATCCATTGCTTATTTGTATCCAAAACTGTGGCTGTGTGATGGGATAGAAAGCCTAGTGGAGATTCTGGAGTAGATACGAGTCTATACTTGAATAAAATATTCCCCAAAGTTAAGGCATTATTCAAAATCAGGTTTTCTCAATGAGTGAATGTCTCCCATTGCTTTTTTTGAGAAGGCAGCACAAGAGTTGTTTAAACAAAACCAGGAAGCAGTATCAATTGTTTCTTACTTTTTCATAGACCAGAAGACTAACCCTTCCCTTCCCAACTGTATGAGCGGGAGGTCAAAGATAATAGTAAAGCACCCCTTTGGGAAATTCTATATTAAGGCTACAAATGTGGCCACAAGGACAGTAGTGAAAGGTCCAGTAAATGACACAAGACACACTAGTGAAATTAATGAGAAAGATTATGTTATCACTGTCAAAATAGATTGCGACTACTTAGATGTAATTAAATGAAGAATTCAGAGAACATATTCTTCAGATTTATGGGACATACTCTAAAAAGTTGTGGACAACATGTCAAATTCAATGACAGAAATCACATTAAAATACTGAAAATACAATGTTTGTGCTTTTTGAGAAAAGAAAGTATCACTGAGTGTGGTGGGTTGACCTTGGCTGAGCACCAGGTACCCACCAAGGTCACTCTATCAATCCCCCCCTACTTTCCTCAGCATGACAAGGGGAGGGAGAATAAGATGGGAAGAGTCCGTGGGGTACAATAAAGGCAGCTGAGTAGGAAAAGGCAAAAAACAAGCCGTGCACACAAAGCGAAGCGAAACAAGATTTTATTCTCTGCTTCCCATTAGCAGGAGATGTCTGGCCATTGCCGGGAAGCAGGGCTCTGGTTCGCATAGTGGTTGCATGGAGGAAAAACGTCTTCATAAACGGATGACCCCGTCCTCCTCCTCCTTTCTCTCACTTTTATACTTGAGCTGAGGTCACACAGTGTGGAATATCTCTTTGGTCAGTTTGGGTCAGCTGTCCTCACTGTGTCCCCTCCGAAGATCTTGCCCACCCCATCTTACTGGGCAGGGTTGGGCGAAGATGTTGGAGAGCCAGCCTTGGTGCTGTGTGAGCGCTGCTCAGCAGCAACCACAACATGGGCATCTTCTCTACCTCCCAATACAAAGCCCAGCACCGTAAGAGCTGCTCTGGGGAACATTAGCTCCATCTCACCCAAACCCAATGCACTGGGTTAAGTTCAGAACTGCACGTTCCCTTTAAGGCTTCTTTGCCAAGTGGCTACTACTTGCTAGGTGGAAGGACAGATCCTCCATTGAATTACTACCACTACTAAATCAAACCTCGCTTTCAGAGATTATCCAATAGCAGCAAAAGAGGCAATCTCTCAGATCTGAATAAAAGAAAGACATAGGTTTGTAGCTGATGAGAAACGAAGTAGATGGGAAAAAAAGATTAGCAAGTTCTAAAATCCTAGAGTCACCTGTAGGAGGCTGTTGCTATGAGAAATCTTACAAAGCAAAGCAGATGGTACTATGGGGCTTATGCTGAATCAGATGGGGAAATCAGACCTCTCTCATATTGAATCTGGTTACACCAGAGATAGTTAAAAAGGAAAGGGCTAAATTAAAGTTTAAGGTTTTTGCATATCCTACTAAATGAAAATGACAAAATACCACTGACAAAATGTCTTCCAGAAAGACTGTAATTTATTTTTTTAAAAGTGAAGATTTAAAAAATGTATAATGAGAAGTTACTTATATTGCTTCTATCCTTTTTAGAAGAGGCTTATTCTTTCACCTTGATTAACCACATCTAACAAAATGGCTGGTGTAAGATTGGTGCTACCTGCAAGTTCCATTCTTACACCTCCCTTTTTGGTCCCTGGACAGATAGGCTGTAGGCACTTTAGTTGATATAACTACGACATTCTGATTTATCTACTAAGATGTCCACACACACTGCTACAGCTCTTTGGAATCTGCTTGGGAGGGCTGTTTAGTTCCAGGTGTGGGCCACTTCACAAAAGGAATTTTCCTTCATTGGTCACTCCTGCCCCCAAAACACAATTTTCTGCCTTCCAGAGACAAGGAACTGTAAATGAGGAATGATTCACCATTCAGTTCCCCCCAAAGGAGTTGGTGTGATGAGACATTTAGAGGCACTAATGGACTGTGAAAGAAGTGTGAGCTAAACTAATTGAGTAATATTGATCCACTAGTGCTAGGGAGATTACCCTGTAAGTTTACGTGCCTTGTAATGTGGAAGATTTCAGATGAAGTGAGTGAATTGGGAAAAAATGCAACCCTCCAACTGATTCTCAACTGCGCATTTAGAAACTCTGTTGCAGTAACACTTAACACACACGCACACCACATAGACCAATTTATCTTTGGAGCTCCACAAATATTAGCTAATTGATCTTTCACCATTGTACTTTCACTTCACAACACATCTTAATTTTTCTTTATAATGAAAGTAAACATTTTAACTGGCACGGGACTATGTACTAAGGAGAAAGCTCCATGACCCCATCCTACTTGATTTGTATCATACCACACCTAAATGGAGAGAGGAAACATGCATATTTATAGAATGAAGTACAAACACCTTTCTGATTACTATTTCAAATAAAATGCACGTTGAAAGTCATAACAGTCAATAATCCTGTTTCACTGGAAGTTTAATGAGGGATTTGTGGTTGAAGTTGGTACTTCTGCATTGCAGCCGGTTGAAGTGCTAAAATGTCAAGCACTGACTGATTGCTGTCTAATTACAGACCCATAAACAACTTTATATGGCTACAGAATTACTTGACAGTGCTATCATCAAGACTCATTTCAAGAGAGGTGCTTAACTTCTGCACTGTTATTTGACATAGAATTTTCTTGTTGGACATTTTGGCATTCGTGCCAGTTAAAATCTGAACAAAGCCTTTCCTGCTATCTTTGCAACAATAACTTTGTCTCTTGTCACGAAAAATCATTTATCCAATTATTTTTATTGCTAGTCCTTACTTGCTATTGAAGCTGCAAATTGTATGGTGGCTTTGTGAACATTCAAGTTTTAGCTCAAGACAAGAAAGAAATCAACAGTTCACCACAATTCAGTTGTGAAGGGGTAGGGAGTTTAGTGTGTAGGCTCAATATGTCACTTCTTATTCAGAGCATCCAAAAAAATCCCATATACTGTACAATTATTTACAAATTCATATATCCCTGCAAGGGCTTGAAACAGTTCTGAGCTCTTTTGAAATCATACATGACCTCTGTCCCTTTTACAATGCAGCAAACGGACAAAGCAAAGTCTGAACTGTGTAAATCTACGACTCTTCCCTCTAGGTGTTGTAAAAGAGGAAAGAAACAAAGGAGAAAGAGTCAGGAGTCAGAGAAAAGCCTGAGGGACTTGTCCTTTTCTGAGGAGAGGGGAAAAGGTAGATGTTTGTTTCCCATGGCTTGATTTTGGATCTATCTTATGAAATCTCTGCCTACAGTTTCAGATTATCTGACTTCTTAAAAGACCTAAACGACAACACAGACAAGCACAAGTTCATTTGGACCAGAATTAATAGAGGAGTAGTGCGTCATCACGCTCTGCAAATTTAAATTGCTTCCAAGAACACAAAAAGCAGATTTTAGTAATAAAATATTTCATTATTACTCTCACATAATAAAATTATAAGTTATTAATACAATTGATATGACTCTTACTAATGTCTTACCATTGTTCTTAAATCGGAACATGTCTTTAAGTGACAAAAGACACACTGTAGTACATCAGTCTTTAAGGACAATTCTTTGCCCATTTTACACTCTGCAGACTGATTTACTGTTTATTAACACATTTGTTATGTACTACTTAATGCCTTATTAAACAGCCCATCTCATTACCTAAGTGTATCACATGCATTTTAACACCATCACACTATGAGGTCAATTAAAGATTTTGTTAAAACAATACAAGAGTAAAGTATGTGTTTTCCTCTGTGTATGCTTTAAAAGCCGGTCTTGGGTTTGTTTATTTTATGTTTCATGCAAATAAGTCATTAAGCTCCCAAGTAAAATTTCACATTTCCTAACACACTTTCTTCTCGTTTTTCTAATCTGAAAACGCAAACCTAATTTGAGAAGTGTACGGTTTCAGTACTACTGCTGTGTATAATGCACTTCCTTCATATTGAAAATGATTCTTTCTCATTTTTCTAATAAATAGCCTATTGTATCTATTGCATATTACATTTTTGTTTGTATCTCAGCATTTTTTATTTCATCTAAAAATAACAGTTTCCATGCCATTTAAGAGCTTGGTACATTTTCTTAAGAACTTGGTTGACTGAACCAGATTTAAAAAATGCTGAGTATCTGAAACGACTAGCCATTCCCTCTGCATTCTGTACTGTTGAGCGTCCTATAAATCTATGGCTTTCACTGTAGATTTGCACAGTTCAGTAAATCTAGAATTATAGCATTATGTTTGCCTCTCTTTTCTGCTCCCCCCAAAAGACTGCATTACAACTCTGATAAAAAAAAACCCACAACTAATCTTGACTACTAAACCCACTAAGACAGATTTACACAAAGTAGTAGCACTGGTGCCTACAGTGCTGTCTCAACACTCCGCTTCAGTCTTACTGACTGTGTTTTAATCCTAGCAGCTTGGCTGAACTCTCATTTAGACCAAATCACGTACCTCCGTGGTCCTTTGCACAATCTTATTTTAAGTTTGCATATACATATTAAAGGAATAATCCTTTTCCCCCTCTGAAGATGTAAAATCATGGGGCTTTTTTTGTGACAGACAATGAAGCTGGTTAAACAAATTTCCCATCTGTCTGTCCCTTGACTGCTCATTCCTGCTTTCAGGATTATAAAAAGGTCTCTACCTGAGTTGTACTGTCATAATTTACGGCATAGCTCTTCTATAAATCAAATCCCTGACTTGTTATTGATTAAAAATAAACTTCAATTTTATTTTAAAATGAACCCATTCAATCTGTGCTGTTTCTGTGAAACAGAAAACATGAAAAAAAAGATCTCATAACATGTATAGGCATGTTTCAGTGTGACAGCACCTTTTTTGTATCAAAATGAATAATCTTCTATGATTTTCTACTATAGACAACGATAAATGCATGACTATCATTTACCCCTGCTTACACCTTCTTTTGAAAGATTACATACAGATAACACTTAATATTTTGAATTTCCTCTTTTTGTCAGGGAACGCAGAGAAGCATTACTGCCAATAAGAAGATACTCAAATGAAGGGTTTTTCATCCTAATTTGTAGAGTTATTTACATATCACAGTTTTCCTTTGCCACAGAGTAGAAATGCAAATATACTGGTTTTGTTCATCCTACACTGGAAATTAAAAAAAAAAAGCCAACCTGAAAGCATATTATTATCATAGATGCCAATATTATTACACGTTCAAGTTACAATCTAACTTTTACTCTTTTATTTGAATGTTTTACCCTGACTACGATTTCTGGGCCTCCAACATTGGGAATAAAATATGCCCTTATGACCCTGAGTTATTTTTTTCTCTCATCTATTGTCTCATCTTCTTCACAACTTTTGCAATTTCTCCTTTGTGCTTACAGAGATTTCCTTGACGGTGGCTAATAAATCATTGCCCCTTAAACATGCTGCTGAAGTTTACATAAAGACAGAGCTTCCTAATTTAGTATCTAAATACACATATCATCTTTATGGTCTGCATAGCTGCTTTTGAAATGAAAAGAAGTGGCATGGTAAAATCCTCTGAAGAGTACTGCAATGACTCCTTCTCCCAAATACTATCATTTTAACTCCCCAGCACTGGTTTGCTGCCAAGTTCTGTACTATAGCATGATTCAAGATGTTTTTTTTGGAAAAAAATGTTCTTCATTCTAAGTGCTACAGAAATAGTTTACTCATTAACATCCTTTTATATTCCTTTCAGAATTCTTTTCACTCCCATTCTTTCCTTCTCTGCCTGCTTTGCTTCCTGTAACACTTTTTGCACCTGACTGCAAGCTAGACAAGCCAATGATGGGCAAGGTGGCAACTTGTTTTCAAATGCCCAGCCCTGAAGAAAATTCATAGTCCTTCATTAGGCATCTGAATTCTTTATTTAGTTCTTTAGAGTGCTGCATAAACTGCCTGCAGAAATGAGAGGTAATGCACTCTCATGCTAGAGCTGCTGACTCAGGACTGCACTGTCTGCATCCATGGGATACCCCAGGGCACAGCATCCTCAGCTCTTGGAGAGAAAGGCAGAACTCTCTCACTCTTGGTGCAAAACAGGAGGGGAAGAGGAAGGTAAACTCCGAGGGGGTCTTTTTTTAAACAATATTGTTTGCAGGCCCTCCTCAGCTGTGCGACTGAAGTCACTCATCTCCAAGCTCCTACTCAGAGGACTGGCAGAGGGTCAGGGAGAGCAGAGCACTTGCTGCTCAACCCTACGATGCTGTGCCACTGCAAAAGGGAGATTTATAGGCTCAGAAAGAACACAAGTGATATAAAGCATAATTTAGGACCTCTGAGGTGAGAGGACTCAGTAGACATTAGTTCTAAACTGGCATTACAAAGACCAGCAGTTGACTAAAACAAAACCCCACATTCAAAGTGAGGCTGGCCGTTAGAGCTACACAAAACTCAGGAGAGAAGACAAGAAGTAGAAGAATTGCAAGGGGAAAGTAGAAGTTTGAATAACTGTATGGATGTTGAGGTCTTGATTCTATCTAAAATCCTCCTTAAAATACCTGCAGCCATGATTTAATGATAGCTTTCGTTTTGCTCTTCATGCTTACAATTTCTTTATGTCCTAAGCAGGTCAGCTGGATTACCAGTAACAACTTTTTCTCCATCACGGTTACTCTCTGTTGTATTCCTCAGCTAATTTCTGTATTTTTTCCTGATTACTGACAAATAAATTTTACTACATTTAACTGTTACATTGCTTGCTGATTTCTCGTCAACTTGTTTTTTATTTGAAGCAAGTTCTACTGAGTAAACATATAGCTCCCTTATATTATTTTTGTATTTTTTTTTCTGCTTTATGGTTGGACTCAATGATCTTAAGGGTCTTTTCCAATCTAAATGATTCTATGAAAAAATATACATTAAAATACATGGAGAAAATGAGAAGGCTTGGTGAGACAAGCTAGCAAAACCATACGTTATCTTGAATGAAATAACTAACTAACAAAAGTTTAAGAAATGAAACAAAAGAAATAAATAAACACTCTGTGAATACTGAGAGCAGCGAGCATGGGAGAAAGGCAGTACATTTTCCCAGAATGTTATATTCAATATATATTCAATCCTGCCTAAACTCACTCACCCCCTCCTTCGGGAGATGACCTGAAATTAAAAGTCACAAACACCCATGGCACTGTTCTTATCTTAAAATGCAAATTACTACCAAAAGGTAGAATATCCCATTGAGAAGCAGGAGACCTGGGACCTTGGACACTGACATCCTTGCCTGTACTTTAAGACCTCCTGTGGTGTCGTGCGCATGCATCTGCTCTTCTCCTATGGAAAAAAAAAATCTTGATGGCTAATTAGCAGTATGCATAAATAACTTCTGTGGGAGAGACACATTTTGGAAGTAGTAACTAACTGGCACGCTGTCTAGCTTTGATTTGCAGTTATATTGCATGACAGACATATGGCTGGAAAGAAGAAAACATTCACTGCCTCAGCCTACTGTAGCATCTCCTTAAATAGCTTAGATGAGTCGAAATAGAAGTGATTAGTCCAATTATCAAAGGCTCGCAGGAACACATTGAGCCATGAGAAATTCATCCTCATTTAACAAACTGCTTGAAATAAGAACTGTAAGAAACAGCAAGAGGGTCAAACACTGTATGAAGTTCAGCTGACCTATCTGCAGCAGCTCAGGGCAGCAGCATGTACCAGGCAATTTGGGACACATTGCTCTTCCCAATCTGTGCTGATAAACACCAGTTAAGATCACTAAAGGACTCTAAAGACTTGAAAACAACAAGGATGACATTTAAATTGACTTCGAATATTATTTATCTATTGTTTAGATTTACTGAAAAACACTGCCCTTTACTTCTATCCTCTGGCATTTGTCCATTACAATGGTGTGCCAAAAGTGAATTGTTTCATTAAAATCTGAAACGAAGACAGACAGATGCTTTGAGTGACACAACTTAGTATTCTTAAAAGATACTACTTGTCAACAGAGAACATCTGATCACCATGATTCAGTCTACACTTAATTCCATTAAGCATTCACACTCCCAGTGCATTTCAAATTCACCCACAAGCACATTTCCAGAGAAACTCAAGCAGTATTTTCTTTATAAAATAAAATTACAGATAGATTTTATTTGTTGGTTTACCACAAAACTGTAATTGTGTAGAATTTCAGCTGTTTTATGAGTGGAACCACAGAGATTTCCCTTAAGTCTTTGCGGGGTTGGGTTTTTTTAGAATTTAATATGTTCTGCATAAATCCAAAACAGTCTCATAAGAAAATCCTCTGGCAGATTTTTAATGGTCTGGGTGAAGAAATACTTTGAAAACTACAATTTTGTCACAGCATAATATCTGTATATAACCTGAAATGTCAATGATATACTGTTTAATGAAGTATAGTATTAATTATACAGCATTCCACTCTGAAGAACAAATATTTTTATTATAGATCTTATAAACTAAACAAAAGCATCACTGATAAAAATTTAAAATATTTAAATGACAATAGCCATATCCATGCAATCTCAATGAGGTAGCCCAAATTGCCGAGATATGACCAAAGGCTTTATAAGTGAAAATGTACAGAACAAAATGTTCAGTAGCATAGGCCACATACAAACAGTGCCCCTTGTATAACCTCATTTAGTACTGATTACATCTAAAAAGTGCTAGCCTATTCTATACAATCATAAGGGATATTTGTGATAAGTAATATAATACTAACTAGTATAATCAGCGAAGGCTTAGATTACCAGGATTGGAATTTAAATAACACAATTACTCTTTTTCACAACTCACTGCAGATTGACGATCAATACAGTATAATACTACTTTTGTGTGAATTGCTCTACTCTCTTACTAGCAACATACAATGCAGAAAATAGGCAGAATTATTTTATAGATTTTATTAGCACTATTGTGAGCAGTGCAACAAGATGAGATTTTGTTGTTTGTTCTCAGACTGTTTCCAGAAGCAAAAATCAGATGTCCATATTTCATTTAGATCCTGTTCTCCTTCTCCATTATCATATATCTTCACTTTCCAAATTATTTTCAATGCCTAAAATTTACTGAACTTTGACCAACAGACTAAAGGCTACACTAAAAAAATAACCAAATAGCTCCTGGAATTATATGGTCCTTATAAATCAAAAAAAAAGCTGCTTGAACTTCAGGAGTGATCTTGAGATTGCAAAACCCTAGTAAAAGTGGAACACGTAAATTCACAAAGGGATTTAAATCTTTTAAGTATATGACAGGTATACTGTTCACTTTTGTGACCCAAATATTGTTTATAACATGTGATTGTCTCTACTAATTTGAATCCAAGAATGCTGCAAAATCACCAAGCCTATCAGTGGATTTAGACTCACAGTTGTACAACCATTCATCCATCTATTATATATTTCTATGTATATCTACTTATCTCAATGTTTCCACTTCTTCCTTCTGTAGGAAGCTCATTGTTCAAAACAAATCAATTTTTAATTATTTTAAATCAAATTACATGCGTGCTTTTGCAAAATGTGATTCTACAGCAGGTACCATAACAAAGCTATTACTCCACGTGATTACCATAACTGAACCATGATCCTTAGCCATTGGCCTAATTGAGGCAATTAATAGCTCATTTTATATCCTACATCTTTTACCTTACTAATAAGTAGGGAAAATCCATTAAGGTAATGTAATTATACAGGTTGGAACATAACAAGGAAGTAATGATAGTTTATTTAGGTTTGACCTCATAATAATGTACCTTGCAGTTTGCACGCTACAAAGCTGCAGTTTGCAGCTATTTAGGACCACGTGTTATATATGGCAGTATACATCCTGAATATCTCTATGTAAGCTTGAGAATGAGGTACAGAGACAAACGTCAGCAGCTCTAAATGTGGCTACTACTCAATACAAGGAAAAATTATACACATAAATCCAGCTATTTCATAGTATTTCTTTAAAAAGAAGTAATTTCCACTTCCTCGTTTTTGACTTCCTAATACTTTTACCGTCTGAAGTGGAGGGGATAGACAAAACAGCTCCTTCTGTCCTAGCAAAAGAACACCTTATACATCAAGTTAATTATGTTTACATGGGAAAATGATTATGCTGTTAAAGTTATTGCAGAGACACTGGAAATAAGAATGTTAAAGCTAAGAGATGACTAAAGAGCCTAGAAATGGTCATGCTTTAATTTTCAAGATGCTTTTTCTCATTCAGAAAAAGTTATACCTCTAGGTACACTGCAGCTTAGAGAGTTCTAAGGACTGTAAGTTGTTCCAAAATAAACATTAAATAGAAAGGATCAGCATTTCCAGTGGTGTATGAGACGTGTCACCATCAGAAGCAATTGGGTTATAATCATTTTCACCAGCTCTGAATTCAGTAACTCTTATTCATTCTTATTTCTTGTAAAAATAATGCTTAAAAACATCATCGTTTAACATGTCTATGTATAGCAATATGCTTAAGTTAATGAACTCACATTAATTAATTACATTAATTTTTATTCCTGAAAAACAGGTTGTAAGACACGGTTTTCCACTATCACCAACAACAGTTTACTTGCAACAGCTCTGTAATGAAATTTTCTTCTGCCAAAGTGCAGAAGTAATCAAGCTAGAAGCCAGTGATATTCACAAACACCATTAGAAAGTTATTAAAATTTACATTTAAATGAGCATCTTGCTACCTTCTTAAAAAAAAAAAATCATCTACCCATATAGCAATCTGCACATAACACGTTTCTGAAAGCCACAAACGCTGATGAATGACAGTTTGGATACATAGAATTAGAACAACAAGAAATGTACTAATTTATTCATCAGTGTTTACCACTACAGAGGTGAAAACTACAGCTGAGTATCAAGCATTTAATGTAAACCGTTCACAATCACAATAGCAACGAACTGAACAACGCAACTCAGGGAATTTTTCAAAAATGAAGCTTCATAGCTTATGTTAATCCTCTAAAAAGATTACAGGATTCAGGTCGTGACCTATGGACAATCAAAAACCTGTACATTACTGCTTTCTAGCCCATAAGAAAGACAGTATCTCTTCCTTCCACAGTATAAATTTTATTTTTTTTTTAGTTTTTTTTTTAAATCACTTTCCTGCAGAAACGTTAGTTCATATTCAACGGGAAGACAGGAAGAAAGCTTTAAAAAAATATTTGCTATGACGACACAAAACACTGACAATGTTTGAAAACACACATACATGTTTCCAGAGACATGTGACACTGTACCTGGTGATGTGAGGAATTGCCTTCACACAGCGGTAACGATTACATAGACTGTAATCAAGAACGCAATAGGTGATAATGGATGGAAGGAAGAAAAAAAAAAAAGAGAGAAGGAATGAGAATGATTTAAAAACACATTATAGCAAAGATGAACAACTAGAAAATTTCATGGACATACTGAAGAATTAAGTGCCAACTCCCAACTTCTGAGACATCTAAACTGAACTTTCCAGACCTCACCCTGACATTTGGTTACTTTCCACTCAGTAAAGAAAGACTGTTCTATTGTGGATATAATATTTCAGTTGATACTGCTCTCCATTATTAGAGTATTACAGACTGTGGAAATAAGTCCCACCACTGTCATCACAGTGCAATTGGGTTTTTGTTCTTGAATATCTCAACCTTACGTGTTACACTAGGTTATGAACACATGGAGAGTGTGTTTAACACTTCTGCAATCACTGGAGAAAAGCCTTGGTTAAATGAACATGAGAAGGGTCATTTAAAATTCATCTTAAAATGCCAAAGCATAGATGGTGTATATAAATAAACATACATAAGAAAAAAAATTATAAAACCACCTTTGCTAAAACTTCCCCCTCTAACTGTATCTTCTGTTTTACAGTATCAGGCTCTCTGTTTTGTGGGAAAGAATCAAACGGAGAGGTAAAAGAAGTACGGATCACACCCAGCTCTGAGTAGTTCAGTGTGGTACCAGAGGGGAGCTAAACAAGAATGGTGTGATTATCAGCTGGAACACTGCTTAGAAGGTTCCTGTTACTTCTTTCCTGTTCTTCCTTCACTGATGTGCTTAGGCTCCCTTCCCCTGAAAAAGGTCACAGTGTAACTGGAGGGAAGCGATCTGCTGTGGTCTGGGGCGGCAGGGCTGGGAGGCAGTAAAAGGAGGGGCCGTCTTAAACCACTGCTGGCAACAAAGCCAGGGCAACAGCAAGCAGCAGCAAGTCTGTTCACAGCTCTTATACTTAGCTTTTCAAGCAATACACAGCCAGAAAAATAAAACTGCAGATAATCTCAGAATACAGCAACCCACCAATTTTAATCTGTCATTTATATACAGGGTTTTAATCACCTCTGTTATACTAAAACTGGATTAACAGATTTTCTGGTACTTTGGTCCACTTAAGGAGTAGACTCAATTTCCCAGATGTAATCACTGCTGAAAGCCATACATAGAAAGAGAAATAAAAGAAAGTACACTATAAGATTCTGCTGCTGTTATCTGCGGTATCTTTTTTTATTTTGCTTTCTTTCTTTAAGGGTAAATTGCCAGATTACTGACTGGGGTGGGGAGGAAAGGGTTGAATATTTAACTGTTATGCACAGTGTTCAATATGAGAGAAGTTGAGGGACTGCATTTCTAGATTCACAATTAGAAATACAGCTATAACGACTGGGCTTTATTATGTTGTTTATATTTTTGCTACAATGTAAGTTCACGAGGCATTAAAGATGTTAAATACTACTTGGATTGCTGAATCTTTGAATCTTTTGAATAATCTTCTCTCATTCTGACCATATTACTTTCTTGGAGAGGAAAATACTACCCTAAATGTAATTTAAAAATGCTAGTACACTTAGAGAAAAAAGAAAATTTGCTGAATTGGTAGTCCTTTGTTTACCAATGTTATCTGTACATCCTCTGTTAACATCACACATTATTGTATCGGTATACTCTATATAATGTGTATTTTGTGTTTTTATATTGTGTATTTTTGTATATACAGATCATGTTTATTTTCTGAATGCTACCTAATCATGACAATTTGAAAATAAATGTAAAATTTAAGACATCAGCCCTTTAAGCTGACAAGCAAAGGAACAATAAATGATTCCATGATTCATTATAAACAATGACACAGTTTTATTTACTAAGAATTGAGTTTGTAGCTACCTTATGCATCTTTTTTGGATTTTTTTTTTTTAAGGAAACTATTACTTAAGTAGTATGTAGGGATTTTGGTTCATAGATTTTACTAGTGCAATTTGAAAAGCATAACAAATGAATAAAACTGA
This sequence comes from Baryphthengus martii, assembly GCA_013396935.1. Taxonomy (NCBI): domain Eukaryota; kingdom Metazoa; phylum Chordata; class Aves; order Coraciiformes; family Momotidae; genus Baryphthengus; species Baryphthengus martii. The sequence continues at coordinate 692,606 of VWZK01002989.1, read as the reverse complement.
GAAACCAAATACAACTAAAGCAACCATATAATGATGACAAATAGTATCCGTTTTTCCTGTTATTCAGCTGATTTATCTGAAAAATCATTAATACTATTTTCAAATTGGCTTACATTACTTTCTAAATCAGCAGTAATTAGATTATAGACTGAAAACCCATGTTTTGAAGCAAAATTGCTATATATTGTGCAGCCAACTGATGGTTCAAAGAAGTGAAATGTTGGAATCACTGCAGGTTGATTCGTTTATGCTACCGTTCTCCTTAGTGCACCATCACAGCTTTCAATTACTGAGAAAATACGTCTGAAAATAAAAGACAGAACTAAAACCTAGATTCACGCAAAAAGCTATGGTCTAAAGTCACATATAAATCAAAGAAGTGAAAGCCATTCTAATAACATACGAAGTTCAAGGCATCAGGATGAAACAGCAGTTCAATCTACTCATGCAGGCAGCAAAGTTACCGTGTTATTCTACCTCGTCCTACTATTTTCATTAAAACTGGGAAAGTTGGCAGTAGTTTCAAATAGAGGTTCTGCTGAAATTTTTATGGTAGGTCACAAAAGCCATAGTTAACTGATAGAAGTTAAATGCCTTATATTACTAATTGGATACCACTAAGAACTGAAGGAAAACCCTAAACAAATGACATTTGACCACCTTGGCTATAACTGAAACTAAAAATTTTTCTCAAAAACTCTGCTGAGGACTGATAACAAGGGCAATTCAGTATCACAAATAAAAATAATCCTAAAGGTAAACCAACACCAGAATCAAGATTCAAATTCAGCAAACTGCTGAGTGCAAGTGGTCCCACTGAAGCCACCCAAAGCTCTGTCACAGTTAACTTGGATACCTGTACAGTCAGGGTTCATCCTGGACTGACAATGCAACCACAGGCAAAGCCACCAGCTTTTAAATACACATTACATTCCTAGCCTTTGGTTTCCACCTTATATTTTATTACAATTTCAATAAAAAGATAAAACCAGGGAATAACTTAGAGAAGCATCCATTAATCTCCCTACTCCTCTATCTTTTCCATGGGGACCGATCTCATACTCCCACATGGATTTATCCATACTCTAGAGGGGCTGGCACATCTTTTTATCTCCTGTTATATTCACTCATAGAGAAGTTGTGCCACGTAATTGCTGGAGGAAAACCAGGAAGGTACCTTTTCCTTTTTCCACCACAGCGCTAGACAGTCTTGGGACAAACTCCTCTCACTGCTGATGTGGGCATAGAGTTGTAAGATTTAAAAGGCAAACACAAACCTGAAAAGGTATAAAACCTTAAGGGCGAAAAAAAAAAAGGTGCACCCCCCCCCACCCTTCCCATTCCCTTGCATTGATTCCCAGCCGTTTGCCTATGACTTACTTCAGAATCCTTGTTACTACTGCCCTACTCTGTAAAAGACTTTTCCCAGACGAAAGCAAAAAAGTGGTTGTCTTAAGATGGTATTTCTGGTTTCCTGTTTCAGAGAGATAACTCGCTCTTTTCCTTATTTTTCATGAAACTTCCTTCATGAATATAATCAGTAATACATTTCTTGGTGTGTCTTAATTTGAACAACTCACAATTGTCTTGACTATGTCTCTTTATTGGGGAAGAAAAATGTTTCTGTCTGGAAACATCTAATAATGACTTTGAAAGCTTCCATAAGAATTGATGCAAAATGAATGTTTATAAATACTTCCTTGATATGAACTGATTTCTTGACACTTTATAACAAACCTGCAAATTAAAGATATAGCCCTAAATAAATATCTAACATTTGGTAAAACAATTCATATTATCTCTCCAATGGAGCATGTATAATAAGTCTTCTAGCATGAAAAAGAATAGCTACAATTAATTATTCCTATGACGGCTAACAAGCATTCAAGTAATACACATTTAGTCTTTTGTCAACAAATTTTATATGGCATTAAAAGAGAGAGATTTATAGGAAGTCTAGGAAAAGACTCACATTAGTAAATTTTCATGGGGTTAACTCCGCATGTAGCAACAGCACAGAAACAGGAGGTTAACGGAAGGGATTTGTGAGTTTGGCCTCGATGAAAGTTTAGAATGCTTGGAAAAAGCGACAGGACACAATTTAACAGAGGCAGGCTCATGAGGATTTGTATTCAACCTTGAGACTGAGAATGAGACTTCTACATTTAATTCTCAAAGCAAGGGATCAAAGAGTCCAGCGCAATAACTCCTCATAGATATATATCATGCTCGAGTACCTTACTCTATGAGTGGACATACTGATTTTAATTAATCAATCCATTTATTTCCAGTCATTTTGCTGGCTGGAAAAATTCCTCCTTTCCAAACTAAGTTCCTCCTTTAATTTGCCTTTTTATATAAAAGTCGAAGTGCTTTGGGCATCATAGACTCACGTACAAGATATCGTATAGCTATGCACAGTCACGTCCTCCGCAAAACACAACAGCAATCCAACCATGCTGTAAAACAAGAGTTGGGTGCCAGGTACCTTCAACAAATACCAAGAGAAGCAGGCCAACATTGTCCTTTACACATTACTTCAGCAAGCACTCGCATCTGGCAACTACTACAAAGCCCTGTTGGAACCACCGACTCTGCTGACATTGCTGTATTAAAATTGTATCTAAAACTTAGAGTTTGTTTAGCTTCTTTCTCAGGATAGTGATTAGCATTACTCTGGAGTTGCTCTGGGCAAAGAACAAACTTCCCTGTTTCCTCTTGAAACCTCAAGGCTGCTAGCAAAATTCATTGGTACACTGCAGCAGCTATTCAAGAGGATGAATTAGTTTTACACCGACTTTTATAGGGGTTTCATTTCATCAGAATTATCTCCTCCACCCACTTAACACTAATACATACTTTCCTATTGAAATATTGTATTGCTTCTCACCATATAAAACCTAAACTCGACAGCAGCATAATTACAAAATGGTATGTAGTATTTCATCTTCCACCAACCCAGAGGATAAATATGTAGAATCATACCTGTCACTGGTTCATCCCAAACCATTACTGTTACAATGTAAAAGAAGCAAAGAAGTTATACTATCAAAAATAAGACTCTCTGAAGAAGAAAATGCTATGAAAATTGCTAGGAGGATTCCATATAGAGCCTAGTATACACCAAGTCCTCCTTCCATTGCAAGGGATGCTGAATACCACTATTTTTCTCAGAAGCTTAGGATTTTTCAGTGTGGGTAGATTCCCATCTTAGTTAAATACAGCAAATTCTTTGAAACGACTTCAAAATTTTCAGAAATAAAAGCATGTGAAAATCGTGAAAGATGCAGTTAGACACCCTGATTATTCTAAGCTAGAATAGCAGTTAGAAGCTACTGCAGGCTGCTAGAGTTTATAACATGCTTGTGGCTTATATTAAGCTACTAAGGGGACAAACCTGCAGAAGAAAAGCCCTGGAGTGGACCTACCACAGACATACTTATGAGAAACATGAAATTTTTTAACAGACTCCAAAAGCCCATTAAGAGCTTGTTGACCACTCTGAATTATGTGCAAATGTATAAAAAGAAACCAACTCTGCATCACAGAAAAATGATCTCAGTAATGCAAACACATTTAAAAAAAAAACAAAAAAAATAGTGGTGGTGAGAAGACCATCAATAAAGGGAAAATGTCAAAACGCCTCATTGATTATCGTGGGTTTAGGAGACCCCAGCACATCAGCCTAAACAAACATGAACTTCCGAGAGACTACTTCAGTTGAAGTAAGGAATGTTCCCCATCTCAGTAGACAACACCTTGAAGAATTGGTCCTTGAGGAATTTTTGTTTGTTTGTTTTACAGAAAATTCCTAATTGGGAGTGAATAACAAATTGGGGCACAAGGGAATCTCATGGGTGAATTTTGTACATTTAACTTGTACAATGTGTCTAAACATTCATCTTGCAGCAATTATTTCATCAGCTGTAGCACAAGATCTTGGTTTTTTTACAGTGTTAATGAGTTGAGTGGATGTAAATAAAAAGATATTGCTCAGAAATAAAATGTGTCTTGTTTCTCTTCGAGGATATCAATTAGACACACACAAAAAAATCTTACTTTGAACATTTCATTTAATTGATGTAATTTCTGGAAAGTTTTCCCCTTCCCAGATTTATTCATCCTTACTACACCATAAAATACTAGTTCTGAGTACTAAGTTATGAAAATTTGCCAGGATTTTCTGATATTGTATTGATCTTTGATCTTGCGTTAATCATATGTAGTAAGAATTGTTATAGACCTATATAGTTACAGTCCTGTGTTCTTCAACTATAAAAAACCCCTCCAATAATACTAGAAAGAAAACCAATAAAGCTGTATTGGCAAAACTGAAAAGATTTCTTTCTACAGATTAGAACTCTGCTCCTAACACAGAAGACTGGTCATTTGACTTGGTATAGTATGATTAATTTGTTGAATAGGTCTGAAGAATTCTGAAGTTCACCACCCTCAGAGCAACTTGCAAACACCCTTCTTTTTTTCAAGCACATCCATGATATAATCAACAAAAAAAGGCAACGAAGGGAATCCACTCTATATATTTCCAATGAAAATTTCATGTAACCAAGTGCCAGGGGTGAAGAATGCATGAAAGATGAACTGTTATAATTGAGAGAACATTATGGTAGGATTGGTAGAATCTTTAGTTAGTCTCTCTCCCATACACTTTTTTTTTCCTCTCATATGCCATCTTTAAAACAAGATTTTAATACATCCAATTATACATCAAACAATAATCTCTCTACCTCCTGCGGAGAAAAATGAAACTGTGCATCTGTATCAAGGAAAAACTCTTATGAGAACCTCTTGAAATGACAATTCTGACAATGTATTTATTTGACAAAAGGGAATAATTATTTTTGAACATTTTTCTAGTTTTTCTAACCCAAGCAGTTCTCTTTCGCACCGACTTTTCACTTATACAGAAAAATATGAACTATCTTTGCAATGTTAGGAAGCATTTTTTAAAATTGTCTTTCTTATTTTCTGTTTTATTTATAATTTTTTTCCCATTGCTTGTTATATCATATATCAGGTGACTCCAGGGATGTCTGGTCACAATATGGAACTCTTGTGAGAGCAAGAAATTTTGAATTTCCTATGGAGACAGCAGGACTGGAAAGGTATTTAAAACCACTGTAGGCAGAAGGAAAAAATATGTTTCTCCTCATGTCCCTCCTTCATGAGGGGGACACAAATATCCCCTATCCCAATTAAGATCCAATGCAGCGACCAACATCTCTGACCTATCAATAGTATCAAGGATTTAAAGAGAAAATCCAAAGAATATAGCTCTAGTTATAGATTCTTTTCTCAGAAAGGATATTTGTCTTGGTAACCCACAGCCATAAATACCATTTCAATTCTGCTGCAAAGCTGTTACTCAAAGAAGGTAGTAAAATCCACTAGGAATAAATTTGGTAAGAAAGCTGATTGAGAGTTACATTAGCCTGTAATGTAGACAGTCCTAAAGACAGACACTTGAAGAAGGAAACTTCTACCAGCAGCAAAACAATTGAATGTGCATTAATACCTGTCACAGACAAAACAATAGTGCTAATCAACCTCCCACCTAGAGTCACAAAAAGGCCAAATACTACAAGTCTAGGAGCTTAACCACATTTCAAGGTTTTTGTTCGGGTTTTCAAAGGTTAACTTTTATGAAGTCACAGCAGCTGTCATTGACTCCAAGTTTTACTTCATATTTGCCTGAAAAACCAAAACTACAGAAAATTTAGATTTACTCCCAACTGGAGTAACATGGAGTTCAAAGTCTAGTAGGAATTGCTTCAAATGACAAAGGATGGAGGGACAGGACTAGATTTAGTTTTGCCTCAGATACGATAAGTTTGGAAAACTTGTATGTTAACTTTCCTCTAATTTGAGAAGCCTTGAAATATTTTTCTAAAGTTTTGTCTTTTAGCCAGAATTGACTATGTTACATCCAGAAAGCTTCTGTTACAGTCCTGGCACCATCTGTCATGTCCTGAAACACAGTCAGGTATGACATTGTATAATTTCAAGAGTACATGACCTGTCTTCATTAGGAACTGGGGCATTATTATGCCTTTCAATTTTGCCGAACTACACACATTTCAGGTGAGTTTTGTGTTCTCCCAAGTTTCTTTGGGAATGATTTGTCCAGCTCTGCTCAGAAACTTTGCTAGTTAATTGGATGCTCTCCCTCCTTCCACAGCAACCCTTGGCCAGATCTGCTATTTTGCATTAGTCTTTCATTGAGTAAGAAACACACAGATTTAACGGACCTAAGAACTTGCTTGATGGATTCCCAAGCTGGGCTTGGATGTTATGATGGCAGTAAAATGGCAAGGCATGCCTAGGTTCTCCGAAGAGGAGATGGTTAAGCAGTAGCATTTATCGATTCAAGGAATTTCAACAACACAACCTTATTCACATTTCAAAACGAGAAAAGATTTTCAAATTAAATTACATGGCAAACAGAAAGAAGTGATTTGCTTCACTTTAAAGGCAGAATTGGAAAATTAAATCATAGGAAAGAACTGCAGAAGAAAGTATTTTCAATTTTTTTTTTTCCCATACTATGTTAAAGCAAAAGTTAGAGAAATAGTAAGTAGTGCAACACCTGCTAATACCTTCTTTTACAAGTAGCCAGGGACTACTCACCAACTTATAATGCCTCTCTAATTTATAGGTTAGTTTGAAAAGAGTACTTTCTTGATGCTCTATCATTTGTAACTACAGTAACCAACTCATCTTTTCATTTAGATGCCGCTTTAGTAAACAAGCAAGTGGCTGACATGCCGTGACAGCTGATTAAGATTGTATATTACACAGTTTTCAAAATTCTCTTCCCAGGCTATCAATCCAAGCATAATGGTATGTTTTAGAAACATGCACACTTGGACAATTCCTCTGATAACAACAGTATCCCAAATGTTTATGCAGCTGTTTAGCAAAGATGCTCTTAGTGACAAGAATGGCTGGTTACACATGAGCATAGAGGGACAATTTCTCTGTGATATAACTATCCTTGAAGAATTATTGAGTCAAAACACAGCTTAAATGTGGGTTTGAAAGTTTAAAAAACTTTTAGTTCAGCAAAAAGGGGTACATATTATCAAGCCATAACTAATTCTGCAAAATGTTTCATTTTGCTAAAAGATAACTTTCAAAAACAACTGGTAAACTGCACGTTAATAATTATGACAACATGTTAAAAGAAAAGAATGTATTTTTAGCATATTGGACAACTTGTTTTCTCTTATCTGTTTTACTAGCTTGCTTCTGAGAATTTTTTGTACAATAGTAAGAGAATCAAGGCTACAGGAAATGCTTTATGTTAGTTGCTTTTAAATTACACCGTATACACTTATTTCTATTAGAATTTCATAGTCCTTTATGAGACAGGACTGAAAATTAACATTGTTTCCTGAGTGCTAAAACAAATTGAGATGAATCTGGTTTTTGCTAAGTAAAAAGTGATTCTTATGTATGTTTAGAATAAGTAGATTTTATTTACAATGTATTAGGTACTACAGAAAGTATTCTGATGTTTACATAATTCAGATCTCCATATTAGTAAATTTGCTTCAGCAATGTAACTAAAATACTGAATTAAAAGTCTAAAATATAATAAAAAAATGGAATCTACTTAATCCTGCCTATAAATATATCATTTTTGGTTTAAAGCTATTGTTTTTAAAAACAAAGCTCAAATATAAATATTTATTGATACAGTCATCAGAGTAGCTCCTGGTTATCCTGCTGGTACTGTTTCAGATTGTGAACCTTTCAAATCTTGTAATGAGGATTTGAATCTAAGTCCTTTGAGACAAACTGAACTCCCATGGAAGTAAATAAGCTTTGAATCCGCCAGAAATGTTCAGGTTTTCAAAAACTGTCAGAAACATTTAAAATGTTTAAAGCCATTTCTCCCCTTCTTATTTGGTCTCAAAATAGGAAAACTCTTTTCCCTCTGACTTAAGGGAAAAATAAACATCATCAAAACCAAACATATTTGAGATCAAGTATTTTCATGTTTGTGATTGCTGGCCTCAATAAAGCTATCTAAATGAAGTTAAAGGCTGGACGCTGTGTTTTCACTGTGCAAACGTTGTTCAGGTTGTTTCATTTAGCACCAGCAAAGACAAAATTTGAATACGTCATTTTCTGTATTAGGGAAGAAGTTTCAACACCTACCATCTAACAAAACCTAATGGACAAGGAACCCAGAATAGCACCATCAATTCTATAACCTCTGATTCCAATACATCACATACAGTTTTAAAGACCTCTAGAAGACATAAAACTCATAGAAGAGAATGTTCAGTCAAATTTTCTTACCACATATGATCAATAAAATCTCCTGACAGTTTTAACTTCTGAGGTAATTTAAATAACTAATACAGCACTGCTTCCCAAATGAGCACTACACGCTTCTCGAGCACAAGCTAAGAATGAAACTCCTTTCAATAGGAATAACCTATCTTACTGGAGTAAGAGGAGAAGAAAACAGGCAACACTACGACTACTCTGTAAAGACATGTGAGTCACCAGAAATAGGCTTTCTCATTGGAAAAAAGCCCAGACACACACAAACAAATGCAAAAAACAACATAACCCTCTCCCTCCTTGAAACTAAGTAGTCCAGGAAGTAGGAATATAAAATTAAGGAAAAGATGGACATGGAAGAACATATGCAGAAGAAGGGGGGAAAATAACAGAGGCAGGATGAGAAGATGTATGCCTAAGGATCCTAAAGGATCTCAGGGATGAAAAAAAAGAGAAAAGAAATGCCCTGACTTCACAATACCAAGGAACAGCACCAGGATCAAAGAAAACATGAGGTCAAAAATTCCCTCATGAATATACCAAAAATATGATCAAATTTCAACTACAACGATGCTTATTGGTAATAGATAGAAAGTTAAACTAACACAATCTGTAGTTGTTTATTAAGATGTACCTTCAGGAACTAGTAATGTACAGAGCCCCTCTGTGCTGTGAAGCATCATGACAAGTTGTAATAACTGTCCTCACTCTAGGGATTACCTTGCATACTGCCCTTGAAAACCAGTAGGATGGGTATGGAAAGGATATTCCATTGAGTGTTATGACATATTTGGAAGCATATATGAATTGGAGCTGAAAATACCTGGGCTATACCCAGGTATAGGAAAAGGAACTATCACAGGGACTTACTGCTATTGGAGGTAACACTGGGCAAGCTGACATTCATATATTCTTATTTAGAAAAATCACAACACAAACCAGCCCATAATTGAAGAAATTAGGTCTTCAGATCCCTTTTAACAACCAGACCGAGTTGTGTACAGTGGGCCAAGCTTAGGAATACTCAAAGCTAAGTCAACCCACAACTTGAAATAACGTCAGGCTCTCATATCAACACTGAAAACAGGATTCTTTATATGATTAATTGTCTGTGTGTGTTCTTCAGTCAAAGAATTAAAGCTCTTTTATGTAGCATGAGTGAACTGTTCATCCAGTTCTATTCTTCAATATAATTAGGTTCTACCGTTGGGTGCAATTGTGAAAATACTCTGTCCTTTCTCTATATATGATTAAGCATACACGTACAAATGACGTAGTTGGTTTTGGTGCATACAGTTTCTCTTGTACTTTCTCGCATAATTAGAAGAGCTGGGTGTTAATCAAGCAAAAAGAATGTTAAACAATTATTCTTCCAAATAAAAAAAAATTAGATTAGTTTCCCATTAAACAATTGATTCATAAAGTTGTGACTAATGAATAAACATCTCCATTTTCCAAGACTAAATGAACGAATTGTTTTACCATCGCCAGTATTCTAGGCTATTAATATTTAATTGTGATTTCAGCTTGTTTTTCTTGTCTAGTACTGAAAGAGAAACAGAATAGTGCCAAGTGCTAAGGATGTGCAGGCACATTATTCCTAGCAAAGAAAAATTGAAGTAATAGAGGAAGAAAGATCTGTGAATTGGCTCATGTATTAACCATATGGAGTGCTGCTAATGCAAGCAAGTAATGTTCAGTACAAAAAAAGGGTTAGACCATGAGTCTAATTCAAGATATCACACTACAAGACTGTTCCACATACTTTAATCTCTGCTTTTCTGCGGAATGCTAACAACTCTGAAAGCAACCTTGACCAATAAAATATTTCTGCCTTGGTCTTTTATCTGTCTCATAAAGTTGATGTTTTCATTGGCCTCATAATTAAAAAGGTGGCAGAAAAAGCAGAACAGAGGATTAGCTGAATAAAAGGATGGACAATCTGTCTAAAGCATCATTAAAATCTGTCGGCGTTTTTGGTGCTCTGTTGCAATGATGCATCTTTGCATTTTAGCAGGAGGTCAAGGAACATAATCCAACCCAACAAATATCAGAGCTAAAGTGATAGTGCATCCCAAGAAGCTCAGTTTCAAACATATTGGGCTATAGATTTTCCTCATAAAAAGAACACTGTCTTCCAAATGTACAGTAGACCAAAAGCGGTAGCAGTTCATGTACACAACCCTACAGCCTCAACTTATTTTTTTTCAAATGCTATATTGTCTAGACTCCCACTGTTTAATACAAAGAACTAGGAATCACAGAAATAATTACTCCTAGGACCCAAGAAAGTATCTGGACAAGACCACTATGGGCCAGTACACAGAAAATCAGCACATAGCAAACATTTGTGAGTAAAGGCAGTGCTTCACTATACTGTGACCTACAGAACTTTTGAAAAATGTTTTGTTGTGAAACAGTTATGCCTTATAACACTGTAAAAGAGCTGGCAGGAATGAAAGAAGCAAACAGGTGGATCATGAGGACTTAAGTAGTACTGGTAAATAAAATCAGATTTTAGCACATCAAGCTGCTGTGAGCATCTTCACAATAAGAGCAATGACTTGCCAAGACAATTGGTAGGTAATGTTTCGGTGTGTCTCTGAAAGCTGCCCTAAACACAGATCTTTTTGTTGTTGTTGCTCTTTTCACCAAAACTTACGGATATATATTGTTAACTCTCTTATTTAAAACATTGCTAAAAGTGAATTGTACAAACAAAATATTATTTATGTGTAAGAAGCTTCTTATTAGCTGTCAAATGCTTACAGAGGCCAAATTCTATTCGCAAAACAGAGGGGAACTTCTGGGACCAAAACTAAATGTTAACTATGCTTAACCAGTGGTTTTTTTAAGTGTCTTTAGGTCTTTAACCATATGGGTTTTTTTTAAGCATCTTCCATTGCTATCAAAAACAAGCATAGTAATATTGAAACTTGAAATAACTGTCAGGTTTTACAAGTTGTATGAAGAGAAGCCTCGGAAGCGTAAGCGTAAGAAATTACTGTCTCCACCTGTTTCTGTACTTATATGATAGATGCTCAGAACCGTAATTACTGATATTTTGCTATCCTCAGGCCTATTCAAAATACAAAATTGCTCTGAGGCACTAGAGAGAAGAAAGAATAAAAATGTCTACTTGTACATTTTAGGGAACTATATCAGATATAGGTTAGCTTTTTTGCTGACCTGTAATGAAGAAGCCATACATAGATAATATGTGTGGGAACAGCACGAGCATGACTATGACCCCTTCTCTGTCTTGTGGTTATCCTAGCTAGTTTTTAAAAGTCACAGGGGAAAATTCAGACCTCTGTTGTACAGATATACTTACAAAACACAATCCATTGTTCTTCTGAGATAATAACTGTATCAGACATTTCAGCAGTGGGTTTGTTCAAATGCAGTCAATGTAGCACTGCCAACTTTTTGCTTTCCCACTGCACTGTTCAAGACAGGTATACACTTTCAAAAACCAGCACATAGAAGGAATTGAAGTATGATGACAAGAAGAAAGATCAATTATAAGCTCAATTATCTGCAATTTACAGTGCAAACACTTGCTGACTACAGTCAGTAACAAACTAGTGTGATCTACTGCTATGAGAGAAATAATAGTAGTCAATGCACATGCCTGCATGGCACTCCATCCATCCAAGTGGGGAAAGCAAATGTTATTCTGGAAATCTGATATGGCGGATTCAACATAAATATTTTCAGTTGATGGTTATTAGGGAGCATACAATTACTTGCACAAAAGTAAGAATAACAAAAAAAGCAAAATGAATATGATAAAGCTACAGGGATCCACATAACACAAAGTCATTAAACCCCTCATAGAAAGCTGTCAAGCCATGAAGAAATACGAGATATCTATATAGAATGTTTTCACAGTCCTGACTTTTGTGTACCAGAATATATTATATCTCCATAATCCTCTTTTAAGACTACGTAGTCAAGTAGGTTACCTTTGTGGGCTTTTTTTCGCACCGATATGGAAGGATTATTTATATTTCAAGCTGCGAAACTCATTACACTAACTACTTCTATGTAATCGGATAAGTTTTATAGTAACTGATTACCATAATGAATTAGTATTTTCAATATTTTTAAACAAATTTATTACACTCATCCTGAAAACAATGGATTTTTTTTAACAGATCAAAGAAACACTGTGACCAAAAATTATTGGTTTGCAAATATAATCATTACCTTATTACATTACTCTCTGCATTTATGATGAAGCTGTTATATGGGTTTAAAATCAAATACTTACGTAAAAAGTTCTCAAGTTCTAGGCAGAAGGCCATGTTGTTAGTATTTCTGCCAAGCTTCAAAGCATGTGTGCATCAAACAGCAACCACAGCTGGACTATGAAGTATTTGCTAGATTTGGTACTTCAACAAATGTCATTTCACATGTGAAACTTGTCTGCATAGCTTGTGCTACCGTTTCATGGCTTGAATATTCAGGTTGAAAATTTGTAATATATACTGCATATTAGAGAATATTCATATTCAGAATTTGATCAGAGTGCTGGCAATGTCCTGGTTTGGTAATGGAAAGATACTGGCAGTACACTTAGTTTGGTACTTCCAAGCCCATGCTCTTATTTTAAACAAATAAATGAATAAATTAATGGTTTTATCGAGAGTCGTTTCCATGGAAAGGATTAGAACCAAAAATTACGAAACTATTCCTAGGGACTAATTAATCACAGCACAAATAACAGAAGGCAAAATCTCTCACCTACACTGCTATGAGGAACAAAACCACTGCATTCAGAAGTCATTTTTAGTCTAGTTTTAAAAATACCAACTGATTCCAGACACATTGCTCCACAAGACTGAGTTCATGTGGTCAGCGCTTTCTTAGGCTTTTGGTGCCCTTGGTGTTTGATGACTATGGAGTAAAAGAAATGGCAGCGTTTCAAAGAGGAAGGAGTGAGGGCAAGAGCACAATGATGAAACCTCCTTGTGTCAGGAGACACAAGCACAGGCTCCATTTCCACCTCTGAGAGTGCTGTGTGTTGTGGGGACCAGAAACGAATGCATGTACTTCTCCTGGCATCAGGTAGTCAGCTTAATTTCCTGGCCTTGCCTCTATCTCAATTGTGTCTCAGGATCGACTTAAGCAAAATAAAACTTCTGTTACTCTTCTAATTATTAGAAAAATATTGCAGCACTATTTTTCTTCTGTTTGATAAGGTACAATACTTCAAAATAATTTAAAAACAGATGAGAAGTTCATTGTTTGTTTCTCACTGTTCATTATAACCCAGCATCTCATCCTCACATTTTTCACTTCATTTTGTAGTGAAATGTTTTTAATCCTTTAACACTATCACCACCTATAGTAAATTTGTTAAAATGTAATGAAAAGCTTCATCCAAAAGGCCACAACATTCTTAAAGTTGGATCATACAAAATTATCATCACTTTATAATTGTAGTGGGCTAAACTCTCACTCCTTCTTCAGTCAGATACAGTTCTCTACGGGCATGAGGGTAGCAGGCTCCAAGTGAAACAGCTCACCCCTGGTCTCCAACTATGCCATTTAGCCCTACTTTCTCGGTATTCCACAGCAATGGCTGGCACTGTGCTTATTATTAAAGTACCTATTACCATGACTTAACACTTTAATATAGAATTGAATAAGTCAGTGAACCGTATTATTCCTGGACATGGTAAACTGCTTGGAGCTGACTCAAGTCACTGGTTCCCACAGCACCTTATCCCCTCTCCCTGTGTACGGTTTGCTTTATTCACCAAATGCAATCAAGTAATGAGGTTATAGGCTGTCTGGGAATATCTTAAAAACTAAATTTCTAAGAGAAAGTTAACAAATTTTCATAATGTGGTTAGGTAAAGCATGGAACAAAGGAAACAAGTATTAGAGATGTTTTATACACACACACTGTGAGTATATATGAAGCTGCAGATCTGCATCCTACAGCACAGCAGGAGAAGGGCAGACAGGATATAGCCATTCATTTATCTATCTATGCTATGGATGGATTAACTGGATTAATACCGAGGGGTAAGGAACATCCTAAACTCTGCAGGCTTAACAACTTGCTGGAGATGCTTAATTCTTCACAGGAATTGCTCTGTGAAAGGAGAGAAGTATAAATCGTGTTACCACGAACAGTCTACAACATAACATCCTTTTCCAATTAAGAAGCACTTCGCTGCATTCACTGTCTGAGAAGGCAGCACTGATAAAAGCTACAACAAAATGGAATAAAAGTATCCGTATTAAACCTCTGGCTTTACAAACCAGGGTGAAAAATATATTAAACCTCAGATATCTTCTACATTTTTGCCACCCTAGTTCACAATTTAAAAAGAGAAAATTATGTAGCTTTATGTAAATAAACACACAATTAATATCGAGTACTTCTGATCCTGGAAGTGCAACCTTTACCTGTTTAAAGCAGCCCTATAGGGAAACAGGTAGCATTTTTCTAAGAATCACCTGAGTAACACACAGGAATTTATTGTAATACTTAGTGACTGTACACTCTGGCTGCCACATACTATCCCACCCTAGCACCTATACCAAAAGCATTAAACAGTTACACCTAGAACCAGAAGATGACCAATTTTCAAAGAAATCTTCCCAGTCATGTTTTCTGTAATTTCAGCAGTTCATTAGCCTAAGATCACCATCAAAAGCATCTTCTGTGAGAATCAACATGCCTCAAGAACAGCCATATCATGAGTGCTGCCTGTGTGTAAAGCATTATGTACATAATTTGTTGACCCTTTTTCTCAGTTACTGGAGTAAACACTTTCCAGACATTCCTCTTTCCTTTTCTTGTAGAAGAACTTCAACAATACATAATAATCCACAATTATAATTAGCTCCATCCTGTCTCCATAGTGAATTAAGCACACATTATTTTCCTAGCTCTTTTCTCACTAAACATCTTATTGCAGATTTTTGCTACTAACATCTTCTCTGCCTCAGGACCAGTTACCATTCCACTCACATAAATGGATGCATGTCTAAATACACTTACAGCAGCTGGTTTTGATTTGAAATTTGCTGTGTCTGTGGACCCCTTCATAGACTCAGAGTATGATACCACCTATGACACGGCAACTCAATTCAAAGAGCGAATAAATACCACTCTCTGTTCCCCTTCAAAAACTAATATTAAATAAAGGTGTAATTTTAATGCTTGGGTTGATATTTAAGAGGGCAAGTTCCCGTGAGAGATTATCTTCCTGCTTTTCAACATTAAAATCAATAGTGCCAGCAATCTCTATTGCTTTCCACAGATGAACACAGCAGTTTATCAACTAAGTTCACTCCAGGATCAAATGATTGGCATTGAAACCTTTGAGCACTTAAGCAGTGCTATCTGAATATCATCCAATGACTGTATTATATCAGAACCTACAAATTTCTTATATTAAAGTTCATATATCACATGCAATGGTGTTCCTCAGACACAAGGTTTTCTAAATATAAACGTTATTTCTCAGAAATTAAAAAAACCCAATAAAGTATGCCACTTCAAACATCTTTTTTTTCCCCTTATATCCTATATTCTTCTTGTATTTATAGCTTGTATAAGAAAGAACGCAAATAACTTCCTTTTAAATAAGTAAATGATTCCACAATCACTTCCTGAAAGACACTATCTCACTCGTGCTTCACTTAAAGGGAATACTATGAGAGATTTGATTAGTTATTATAAATAAATGGAATATAAATCATTACAGAGTCAGCACAGCAGAACAGCTTACATATTTTATAGTCTGTCATAGGATTTGAACTCATGCCTTGAGGAATTTCTGGTTTAAACCACAAATAAATAAAATAAACCCCCAAAGTAAACAGAAGACAACAGGTGAACAGCCGAAGTAACACTGTGTTTGTGAGGTCTGTTATGTTTGAATAAATGTGTATCTATTCAGTTTCTTGGTTATGCAGGGTATAGGAAAAAAGCAGCACACACCTAAAACTGAGAATATTGGTGTTTAAAGAACCTGAAAGAAGATACATGGTAGTTGGCAGGTAATGCAGCAACTATTTGTGATTTTGTTCTTTTTGCCTTACACTTAGCGCTTTGTTTGGTTGAAAAATAGTAAGGCTAGGACAATTTCCAGCCTGTAACAGTTAATCAGATGACTTGCAGACAGTTAATGCCAGCCTAAATGAGTCAGAATAGATCCACACATGGGAGAGAACACTCATCCAGATAAGTCCAAACAGTATTAGTTGAGCATAAATAATTACTTAATAGTTTGATGTGTGCCTGGTGTCTCAGTGTCAGAACACAGCTCTCATATCAATGCCCAGTTCCCTAATAACAACAGCAGCAACAAAGGTACTGAGAGTTAAACAGGTTAAATATATAGGTTAACGTATTGTTCTAAAATATGTTACAGATTCAAATCCAATCCAATCTTTAGTTACTGCTAAGATCATAAACTCCATTTATGGTGTAATAAAGGAATTAATTAATTTATTATTACCATTCTGCATTCTTTAATACTGTGTACAATGGAAAGCTTATCATGGAATAAGTCACAGCAAGAAGGAAAACTTTCATGAGAATACAAAGTACTCTGGCTTGAAAGTTATGACATTTTATTAAGAAAACTCTAAAAATACGGAGCACTCAGGTGAGTTATTTAAACCGACAATCAGAAATATTTCTCCCACTAAAGGCTTAAGTCCAGTTTACAAAATTAGTTTATTTGTAATGCTCAACGTAAGACTTCATCTCACATAATGCAGCATGACTACTGCTTACACACACACTGTATGTAGGCTAAATGTTATCTCAGATCTGCATCAAGGATATTAAAGACCATCTTTCATCTTTTTTCCTCCCTTTTCACCTTCTTAATCCGTGCTTTTCACAGGTTAATGTATGCTTAATAGTATCCAGTTATATCAAATGATTTATAAAGGAGTGGGAACGAACCAAAATTATTTCTCATGTTGACAGATTTTTAAGAAAATTCACACAAACATAGTCCCACTCTTTGGCCTGACGTAAGGCTGGCACAACCTAGTAACATAGTGGGAAGTTGTTACGCCTCATCTATAATTGTATGTAAATTATTTGCTCTGAAATGTGTAACCATTCATACTTCAAAGGAAGTATTTACCACTCTAATTTGTCTAAGATTTGGTGTCGCTTTCCAGCTAAATCAGAAGGACAAGAATACTTGTATCTCTCCTTCAACTTAGTCATTCAGTGACTTGGATAGAGAACGGTCCTTACCACATGCTTTCATTACATAAACTGTGTATTAATAGCAATTCTATAAATTGCAATTTAATTAAAATCTTTGTCTTATTCCAATTTACAATGTATAATCACACTACCTATTATGAACCACAGTTCATAATGCTAAAATCATTGATAACACCGGACCAGCATTTCAGTGTCCAGGAAAAGCAACTCATTTTCTCTCATTGAGAAAATTATGTTTTATACTTCTAGTCACTTAAATTTACAATGAACTTACAAAATTCAAAGCAAAATTAAAATCTCTGAGACTACCTGATAAAAAAACAACAACATGAGGAGAATTTACGCTGTCTGAAAAAAAGGTGTTCATGTTTGCCTGAATCAGAGGAGCATTAAATGCTTTTGACATTAGGATCTCAAGGTGAAACTAGCGTGCAAAATTATGTAATGTGAATCACCCTTTGCAAAATGTGTGTTGAAAATAGGTCTGAGATTTGTAACAAATCTGTCTGGTTTTACATATCTGCATTTGTACCACTGGTTTCAGTTGGGAATGTAAAATCACATCCTTCAGAGGTCTGCTTGTGCACTATTCAGTTTACATACCAGGACTTGCATTGTTTTCTGAGCAATGACATGGGTGATTGAGAAGGAAAAAAGCCTGTGATGTGGTGAAATAATCCAATATTTGCCCAAGCTTGAATAGGCCCCCGTTATAAACTTGTCCCCAAAAAATATTAAGTGGAAGATTGAACTATAAAATTACAGATACGTGTCCTGGTATGATAAATGGGGTTGATGTCACTCACATGAAAAAAATAATCAGTTCTCTCAGGATTTTTACTTTGGAGAATAAGAGGTGATCCCAAAGCCTGTCTTTATGCTTGCAAGATCTTCATCTCCATGTGTAGCTTTAAGGTTGGCAGTGTAAGCTTTAGATAAACACCTTAAGCTACTTTAGCAGGACTGAAATATACATAACTCTTGGCAAATGTAGTGAAGCAGTTAGCTGACTGCAGTATGAAGTTAAACAAGGAATTTTTTATTTATTTTTTTTAGGAAAATGGTCATATGTCCTGATTTATAACTTCACCAGCTCCTTCCACCGGGTAGAGTACTTGGCCTTGCAAAATAAGCCAGCTGTGGAGCCAAAGGCACAGCCATGCAGTTCTGGACTGATGGGAATGACAAGCGATGTTTTGCGTCTTATCTTCATTTTCACTTTAACTGAAAGGGCATAGCTTAATCTTCAGTACAATGTTCAGTGTTGATCAAGAGGAAGTATAACGTAATGCTAAAAGAGCCTAAATCTGTTATTTGGTCCAGAGTCCTGCAAGAAAGGTAACATCATGGCAACAAGACTCATTTTAGTCTTTGAAATGTAAATGGTAACTCATTTCTAGTAAAGAATAAGCTGGTCAAGATGTACTGGCTTGTTTTCAGCAACAAGTATTGCTACTGACTGCTCTTTTCTGGTATAACTCACCATTATACCACTGAAACCAGAGAAGTTCTCACGGTAATGACAAGAGTAAACAGATATGAACCGCCCTTGTGGTTTTCCTCATTGTTTTAATTAATCATGTATTTTCCCAATGCTTACTAAAATCATTTGACCTAGAAGAAAATGCAAACAATAATGAGAACATGGACACTTATTTCTTCCATAAGATATATTTACTTTTTCTACACTTTTTCAAACTGTAGAAAGCAATGCTAAGTTCCACCAATCTGATTTTTTATTTTTATTTTCACTACTGATTCTGAAGGGTTAGCATATAATGTGCTGTATCTTTAAATACATTAATGTCAAGTCGTACCAGATAAGGAGTAAAACCAGCAATTGTGTTTTATTTGGAAAGCACTTGGTTAAGGCTAGTAGGGTGCGAGAGGGGAAGTAAACGGTCAAACTATTCAGAGAATAATTTGCATTCTGATTTTTTCATCTTATAAGGTCATTGGTCCAATATATCTTCATTTTCTCTCAGCCTGAACTACTTAAAATAAATCATCTTCAACTAAGTATTAAGGTGTTGTTTGGGTTGTTTTTTTCAGACTTCTCTAATTCTATTTCAAATGAATATATTATCACAAAATAGATGTTTTACTCAAAAAACCCAACCTGTTTTGAGGAATTCCATAAACATATATTATGAATCTAAATGAAAAGGCCTAGTACCACATTAAGAAATACCGTAAGTCACCCATTTCAAGTTATTTTAAATATAATAATAGCGCTTCCATATATTCAGAAAGTCCTATTAAAATTACTCACTGCACTATATTTCTAAATGCAGTATGTATTTTCATTGCTATTTATTTTGTAATAAGCTACACATTTATGTTATAATTTAAAAACAAGTGCTATTACAATATGTGTTCTGACATAGCAGATACACTTTCCAGAGATGCTGAAAATGCCTGGGGATTTCAGAAGACTGCAGAATAAACACAAATCACAGAAGTTCCACCACAGCTCTCACAGGCGCTGTACAGCACAGCTGCTCAACGGGTAGTCAATAGGTGACCAACAGAGACTAAATCTAGCATGGACTGTTGACTATCACAGTAAAACAAGCACAACTCGGTCAGCTATATAAACTTAAGCCACTTCAAGTTACTGGTGGGGCCGGGGGAACCAACACAAAACCAGCTATCTTATCATTCTAAGAACTGATTTCTACTTACATTTTATTTTGTGGACATATTCTGCACAGTCAGACCCCCACAATCCACACACTGATCCCCAACCATTAAATCTATTTGCTACTTCAATATCACAGTAGAGAAAACGTTGAAAAAAATATTCTTTTTTATCCTTCATTACACAACCCTGATGAGTTAACTCCTAGGAACCCAAAAAAGACTGCAATCACATGATGGCACGTGTGTAAGTTACTTTCAAATGCAAAGTGTACTTTAGCTTATAGATATCAGAATAAACATTTTCTTCAATAATAGCTTTAAAATGGCTCTAGATAGCCATCAGTGACCTTTCAAAAAGACTTAGTTGTTCACTTAAAGTCTAGCCAGAGAAAAAAAAAGGGTGAATGAAAAGAAAGCAGTACCTAAACTGAAATTATTTACTACTCCATCTTTAGATATCCAAAAAGCATCACTAAGTTTTAAGTACTTGTTTTGTTTATAATTTTCCTAATTTTACTTTACTCAGAGATGCTGTATCTCTGTCAAGCAAGATAAACTTGAATGGCTGAAATAGATGAGCTTAATTTCAGAATTAAGATAAACACTACACGGCAGTGCCATTTCCCGTAAACTCAGTATCACTCAGCATCTCAGTTTTAAGGAAGACAATGTCTGATGTATGTCATTATTGAGATACAACAAACAAAGGGAAGCTTATAACTTCATTATTACAAGGATAATGCCACTTCTGAGAAAATAATCATTCTGTCAGTGGATTCCTACACCAAAACAGTTCTGTTATTTGTTAGGTAATGCTCTCCAACAAGAACATGAAATGAGAGTTGAGCACATTCCCTTAGTTGTTAAGAAAGGCATAGGAGTATTTTATGACAAGAAGAGTCTGTTTTCCGTATATATATTATTGGAAAAAGTCTGAAATCCGTTAATGACACCAGAAAGTAAACATAGGCATTTAGGAATTAACATGTCTAAAATATCAAGGGGTTAGCCTATAAAGTTCATTATAAACCAGTCCTTTTAGGAAAACAAAAAACAGGCAAAAACATATGCACTAGATGTAGATGAAATTGCTTATCCCCAGATTTGCTATCTAACTTTTATAATTTTATGCCTTTTCTTTACAAATGTGCACTCTCAAACTACTGTTTATTTACTGGTTCATAACCGAGGTTGAGCTACTGCCTAAAATCCAAGACAACAACTGATCATATATAACCAGTCCCAGACTTTTTTTTTTTTGTAGAAAACCAATTTGTATCTTAGTGTATCCAGTACACTTCGTTCACGGCTTCTCTCTCAGTAGGAGACATCTGTGAAGAAGCAATGCAGGACCATACTTTTCAATAAGGTATCATAAAACAGACACACATAAAATAAGACTGTAAGGCTGCAGGGTCAATGGAAAAAAAGTGAAGAACACACCTGCTTTTTGCATTTCTTGACATTTTGATCCAGATTTCAGCAGAGCCAAATGGGCAGTTCACATCCCATACTTGTCAAAATCTACTTGTACTATATCTGTACCGCCATCAAGGAAATCAGTAAAGCACAGCAGAGTCCCCCCAGGGCCACTGATTCTTCTCCAACAAGCATTAATAAAAACAGAATAGGAAAAACATACTGTGCCTGAGGTGGGACTCTACATCATCAGCAACCATAAGGATTTACATAAATCATATGATAGTTCATATCGGTTAGGCTAAGGATAAGGCTTGATGTATCACTGGGCACGACTCCTTTTGTGCCTTCGCAAAGGGAATCTTGAAGATTTCCTTTTGTTCGAGGTTTCACTGGGACAGAATCACAGGAGAGTCATCGCGTTCAGGCCGTTATCAGTTTGGAGTCAGCCAGGGCAGCTGATCGGAGCTGGCTCACAAGTTTACCCCATATCATAAACATTATGCTCATTATAAAGGGGTAAGTTTGCTAAGGACAAGGCCTCCTCCTTCTTGGATTCCTCCTCTTGCTTCACCCCATCCCTGGAGGGGCTCGCTTACCATCCTGCTCCTGAGGATAGCTTTTCCATTTACTATAACTGCTGTACATTTGCTGGGTCAAGTATAACCATCTATACTTTATGTTCGCATTGCTATTCGTTTGGATGTTTCATTAAATTCATTTTCATTTCAGCCCATAGGTCTCTTTTCCTGATTTCCCTTCTCTGTTGAAGAGGAGTCAATGGGTTATAGAGTAACTGCTACAGTTTAGCCCAGGATATGAGTTAAATGTAGACATTCTTGCAGCAAAAGATTTGGCCATAGAAATCTGGATGTGCTAGAAACAGTTTTATAGAATCTCTTGGCATTTCATATCAAATCAGTGCAGGAAAGTGTAACATTTTTCCTTCATAGCTGAAACTAGAACTAGACCTCATACCTGCCAAGAGTCACATTTGGATGGTGAGGGTCAGTATATGCAAATTCCTTAGTGGGATCAGAATGTTAATTGCTACATGCTCAAATTATTTGCTTTCAGCTGCTTTAAAACAGCAGCCATCAAAGATAAATTACAGTATTTAAATTGCCTTCTGCTTGTTGTTTTTCAAGGGGAAAAAAACCCCTCCAAAACCTCAACAAATCAGTCTTCAAACAGTTACAAAATAAGCAGTATGAAGAATAACTCCATATTTGCTTTTCTTGATTTTTCACTTAATTTAGAAGCAGGGCAACTGCTTAAACAGTATACTTTAAAAGCAACAACAGTATGACATTTCATCCTGTAATTATTTAGTTAAGTATTTTTAGGGAATCTTTGTTCCATAACACTATAAGTCCATCAGGAAACATTATTAGCTAGCTTCCTGCAGTGGTTCCTTTTGTACTTTATAGCTCAATGTAAACACAAATGCAGAAACTGTAGCGACGCATCCCATGCTTATGGCAATGAAACGTACGTTTGGCGCACAGAATTAATCAGACTCAGTAGTTTTCCTTCTCATATGAATACTGCAGGATATTTTTCATGCTATTGTTTTGTTCCGTATGACTTACTGCACAAATTGCATGTGAATTTATTTTGGCACTGAGTTCAAAATGAACTATAAAATATTCAGATGTGATTCTCATTTTGTCTCTGGCTATATATGACAGTTTCTTTAAAAATATTTGAGATACTTATACTACCATAAGCACAACATTTAATACGATACTTAATAAAACAGATTGTGCTTGCATCCAAAGACTGACTACAGACTTCAAAGATCCATAGAGAAATACATTTTCAAATCTTGAGACTTGTGCTCATATTCAACCAGGACATCTAACTGGAGTTATTGTATTGTTAAAGCCCTCAGTAAAGGAGTACCTCTCTTGCTCCTAATAGGTTATTCGGATGTGCAACTTGCTGGTAAGTTTAACAGCTGGATATGAGATCTCTCCAGTTTTTACAAGCATTGAATAAATTAATAAAAACAGCCCCCACCCCTGCTCCAGGAACACAGATACGTTTAGTTCTACAAGTGTGAGGAGACTGGATCATGCAGAGTCACTCCAAGCTCAGAGCTCATCATCTGGCAACTCTCCTTCTCAAGGCTGGATCTAGCTGCTAGCAGAAAAGGAAAATAAAATAAAAGGTCCTATTTGGCCTCAACCTGTGTATTCTTCACAGGAAGACTCCATTACCCTTTCTAATGAAGACTAGTGAACACACATTATGCTGTTTATAATTCAGGTAGGACTGAGTAGGCAAGGCTGATGCTAGCAGGTACACTGCACATGGCCAAGATAGCCAACACCCAAATGAATTAAAAGTTGAAAATCTTTCTGCAAGTCTCATTGAGAAAAATCACAACATGCTGAAGATCTCTGTTAAGGTTTTATCTATAAAAGAAGCAGCTCACTGGAAATTCAGACACAAACTGTAAGCTAGGGAGGCTTACAAAACACAAGCTAGTGACAAGCACAAAACAAGCCGATCTCCCAAGTAGTATCTTCTCTTTTCTCAATCTCCACAGATTTTGGTTTCTCTTTTGAAAAGAAACTACAAGTAAATTAATAGAATAACATGACTTTTCACATCAGGAACTACTGTTGATACTAAAAGGAAATACAACACAGATGGAACAGGTTGCGTTGAAAGGACAACCCAGAAGCAGTCAAGGACACATGGTGATACTGAGGATTGTTCTGCACAGAAACCCATGACTATTGCAAGCTGATCTAGCCTCAACCCTCCTGGAAGGAATACCGAAAGACATGAATTCACACTTCTGGATTGTTTCTCTGTCTATCTAGTGAACCACATGTCTTTGTACTCCTGCCTGTGTTTGTCTCTCCACCACTTCTGTTTGCATAGATGATGACATTTCTCTTGTTTGGAGTCACGCTTCAGTTAGCTTAAGCATCTGATCCCTTAATTTCAATGTCTAAATCTACACGTAAAAACTAAATATAAGCAGTCCAGGGGTACTCATGATAGTCTGATGACTAAAATGCTAGCATGAGGCCAACTTTATTCATATACTCACTAGCCTAACAAATGATGGTCTCTGTTATCCCAACTTACAGTTTTCCCTGTGAAAACATGAAATAACTACATCCTGTTGTTAGACAAGGAGAGGGAGACTTGATTACCTATACGAGTCATAGAGCATTTCCACTTTCTGGTTCTCCAGTCCAAATCTAGAGTCACTCCCGGAGCTAAGTCAAATAAGCTGGCAAGAGACTGCAGTAGAGGAATGACAGAGATCACAGAACCTCACAAGGGAAACAACAATTCTTCCAACTAGGGAATTATCATCGAGTTTCTTCAGCTATCCTGTTGGGATAAAATTTTTATAACAAGCAATAAAATCCCAGCATATCTTTATTATATATGGTACAGCTTATTTTTACTATGGTAATTTTACATCTATTTTCTTTGGAATTACAGTCTTTTACAACCCCAAAGGTCAGATATACAGGCAAATGTCAACAAATATAAATTATTTTTTAAATAACATTCTGGAAGTAGCAAACTTTATATAGTATGTTATTTTAACAACAAAGCTAAGGCAATTATTAGCCTTTTGAAGAGGATGGATGTAAAAGTTATTGTTGCTTTACAGAAAAGCTCAACAAGGTTTTGTAGCAAGCACTGCTTTTATTGTATTTTCTTATAGCAAATGCTTGAAATAGCTTCCAGAAAACAGTCAGCAGATATTTATTTCCTAACAACAGATGACTCTAACAAGGCACATAAACATCTCTAATCCTTTTTCTGTGTGTTTGAGTTTCAGTAGTATGACCAAATGACAATAATGAATTGACTATTATAGAAAAAGTAAAGCAGTACTTTCCAGATGTTATAAATGAATGGATGAAAAGGCCAGAAAGTATATTAGAAAAATCAGAGAAAGAGGAATGAACTTGAATATACTGAGTTGATACACTCATATTTTTAACAAACCGTATTACATTATTTGTATTTATAGTTCCTATGGGTAAGCTTGATAAATACCCATGAATAATTAGCAGTGTTTTGCCTTGACACACTAAAAACAAGTAATTCTAATTAGTGGTCTATGAAGCATATAAAATCCATGGATTTTATGGGAAAATGACAAAACGAACAACAGAGTGAAAGGGAAAGGGAACAACAGAGTGGATCATTCCTCCAGCTTCTCTCTAGCACGGTGCAGACTGTGTTGTGTCTGTGGGGGAAAGAACAGCAAAGGATGTACCTACAAACATGCTGATGCACCAGAGAGAAATGGTGACTATTTTTATTCCAACTTTTAAGTCTTTTCAATCATCTGAAGTAAAATGTCTATCAGTCTGCTTTTTCCACTGTTGATAAAATGCAAATGTGATTGCAGTATTTGCACGTGTCTAATCTTAGATGAGAAATCTCAGAGAAAAATCACGTCTTCTGTAGTAGGAGTTGATAGAAGCAGTATTTTTTAATCTACCCAATGAATTAAAATACAATACAGGAAGCTGTTAATGGTTTAATAGTTGTACCAGAAGAGCAACTACACTTCTGTAGTTATGCCAAAGAAAAATATATTAATGATATCTCTAGTCATATATGCAACAAACAGCAGTATGCCAATAAATGCAATTTCATAGAATTTCTCCATTGTGTTTAACAAATTCTAATGGGAATGGCTTATAAACTTTTTAATATTGAGTTTCCTATTAAGCCATTCAGTAATTTAAATAACCATCTTCGGTAGTCCAAAATTACATTAATCCTCTGAAGATAGAACTACTGACCAAAACAAATAATACAGTAGGTTTTAACTATATGTGAGAGAAAAGCACTAGCCATACAATGAGGAATCAAAAAGCAAATACAGTCTGCAGAATTGTAAATGCTGAATGCCGCCCAAGGTAACTGAAATACAAACGCGTAGGCTGTAAGCCCCCATCATAAAATGACGTTGTAACTCCTCATATCATGAAATGACGTTTTATTCATGGCTTCACATATTCTAAACCAGAAAAACATGGATAAATGTTTTCTTTAGGTTAAATTCTGCTGGTCACTGCTTCTCTTAAGTCTGTTTCGTCAATGAGAAAACTGGAACCTGAAGCTGTGCAGTCTCTGACACTCAAAGGTCCCAAGAAAGAGCCTTTTAGCTACAGGTTTTATGTTTTCTCAGCAAATAATGTTCATTGTTCATGTTTAATCTAATGCATCCTTTCTCTACCACAGTTTCATTCACTGCAAGCCTTACCTTGAATTGCTATATACTCTACTACGCTACTATACTCATTGATGAGCAAAAGCATAGTTTTTTTACAAGTAATTTTTCTTCCTTTTCCTGACATGTTCCTTATATAAGCATCTGCTAACTATATGATCAGCAGAATATTTGCAATAACTGTACAACTACCTGCTAGCAGGAAAAGTTTTACACCACGAAATTTTAAAAAAGGCAATTTGAAAGTATTTATGGCTATTATAATACCACAGCAGATGGTCATCTGGAGAAAGAAAAGGGTTTTTTGAGTGGAGAGCCCAGGAAGAGAAGCAATAATACAGTGGTCGATAGAGGAAATACTGAGTGAGGGAGATTACTTCACTGACAAAGCATAAACTAACATACGCCTATACTGACAATCCATTACAATTCCAAAATAGTAATAGAAAAAAACCAAACAGTTATATTTTAGATAATTCACTAATAGGAAATAAGATTAGTTTGATACGTAATTTATTTAGAATAAATGAATCACTGAGTTTACTCCTGATGGAGACCTATCAGAGATTCAATTTCACTACTCAAAACAGAGTTAGGTAAGTAAGGTTTGATGCCTGAATAAAAAAGATCAAATCAATCAGAAATATTTAGCTAGGCCTAAAATGAAAAATAACTTTAATTGAAGAATTATTTACTAACGCAACCTTATTTTTAGGTTAGAAAAAAAAAGTATAACCACTTTGAAAAATCAATCTCATTTGAAAACCTTGAAATCAATCACTAAAAATAATTACTCGTTTTCGTAGCTGAAGTTTCTTAGATTAACTGCACATGAATTTGCAAACAGAAAATAAACTAAAGAAAGATGCAGGTTCAGAGAACAGCAGTTCTCCCCTTCTTTCCATTCTCTCTGCAAGTTATAGACTCAGAGAAGCATAGGCTGGAAGGGTTTTCTGGAGGTCATTTTGCCCTGCCTCCTGCTTGAGACTACCGCCAACTCCAGGTGAACTCAGTCACATCTTGGCCAAGTCTTGAAAACCTTTGAGGATGGAGTCTTCACATCCTGAGCACATCTTCCAGAGCTGCATTACCCTCCTTGGGAAAAGTTTTTCCCGATGTCCATTTTGTACCTGCCAAGCTGTAATTTAGAGCCTGCACCCTTTGCTCTATTATTTGGTGCTATCAAGAAGAGTAAATCTCGAACAGCTAATAAGCTGTCACAAACTTTTAAGGAATTATAGTTACAATACACCTTTTTTAGACACAAGATCCAGCATTAGAGATAAGGAATTGACAATTCCCTGAATCATTTAAGAGAGTCATGATTTCTGTAGAAAACAGAGCTCAGACTTTAGGAAAATAGGTATTCATAATTTTAATTATATATATATTTTTTTCTGAGATGTTAGAGCAAAAGAGGTCCTATAGACCTTCTTCCCTCCTGTAGTGACCACAGTGATAGCCACCAGAGAAATTACTAATGGAAATACAAATAAAAAATTAAAAATAGAGTGTAAATAATGTTTGTTGGATGCAGCCAGTTCACATTTTCATGTGAAAAAAGCTTACAAAAACCCAGAAGACTAAAAAGCTTCATCTAGAAATTACTATAAAATAATTTTATAATAATGAATCACACTGTACAGAAGTTTTGGATAGAGCTTCCAAAAACATACAATTGCAGCTATTTGAGACAGTTCAAGAACCCCAGAGAATGCTTTTTTCTTAAAATTGTCTACTGCTTTAAAATTAATTTAGCAAGAGCCTAACTATTTTAAATGGATTCTTTTATTTTTTGTCTTTTAACTTTCAAAGGAAATGTAAAAGAATATATCTCATTTTTACGTAATATAGTGGCAGTGAAAGCAGAAACAACACATGGAACAAGCAATTCCTCAGCTCATGGCTTCTGTACTCTACTTTCCCTTGATTAAGGTGCAATCAACTCTGTGAATACAAAGCAAGACAGGAAAAAGTGATTATGTCTGAATTTAGGGAATCTCACGCTGAGCCAACTTCTTTCAATGATAAAAGACTACATTTTTGAAGAGCTATTTTATTTAAACAGGAAATAGTATCTAATTTTTAATAAAATTATGTCTATGGTGTTTTTTTTCTGTGCTCAAAGATAAGAGAACCAAGACAATAATGATATATCTGTTTTATTTCTTCCTCCAGATTTAACTGTAGTATGCAAACCAAATCTGAAGATTTTTAATGTATCGCTGTACAGTCTAAGAAATACTATTCCCCTTCATCAAGCACAAACTGATGGAAACAAAAAAAAAAATCATTTTTCTAAATTCCTCAATGCTCCTAGGTACAGAAACACATTGCTTGGGTTTTGTTTTTTTTTTTTAAAGAAGAAATTCTTCTTTTCAGTCATGGAATTAAAAAAACAAAGACAAATAAAACCCACATGCTAAGCTATAACATAAAAACTTTTTATTTCTGTTCTATATCTAAGCTCCACTTTTTTTGAGTGGGTTCCAAATTTGCTTAAATGAATTCTCCAGTCCCCAATGTTTTAAAATAATAACTTTTTAAAAACTTTCACTGTGCTAATGTTTGTTTCCATAGAAACAGAACTGAAAGCAGGAGCCGCTGTTTAAAGAATTGGAATTCTCTCACAAATGAAAGACTTAGAAATAATAATATATCAATAAAACTATTGTCAGAATATGTGTTTTCTCAGTTTGCAAAAACAGAGCATGATGTTACATCCACTGTAGTTTAACAGGACCTTAACTTGTTATTACAACAGAATAAGCCTAAATCACTAAGACTCTATTAAAGACCCGATCAAAAGATTATTCAGTTATATGGATAATTTTTTAATGAATTTTTAAACTAAATTTAGCAAGTGACTGTCAGATGAGGCCCTTTTTAGAAATGTTACAATGAAGAATTACAAGCCAAAAATGTAAAACAATAGAGACTACGGATTATTACTAATTAAAGGATTTATTTCTATTACTATTGCTTAATTTTTTGAGAGTGAATTACTTCATTAAAACCTGATTGGAAGTATTTTACAGTTAGTCAGACGCATTTCTAATCTCCAGCCAGCAATTGAATCTACGAACATCACACTGACACAAACTTAAACTTCTACAGGATTAAGAACATACTTATTTTACAGCAATTAAGAGTTTTGCATTTTTCTTCACAAAGGCTGTTCTAAGTGCACGTCTGCATATCTGGTAAACATTTAAACACCTCCCGTAAGAAAACTACTATCTTAATAAACCATGATTCGCCTCCCCCAAAACCACAATTTCAGCCAAAATCTTGAAGAGACAATCTATTCAGGACTGGCTTGCAGTTAGTAATGCTCCTCAACTCACAAAAATCCTACTTGTACAAAAAGTTCTACTCAGTTAAGATGCTGCATTTTTCACATTAATTGCTGCACAATTATAATTTTAAAATCCGAAATTATAGACAAGGACTACTTTTCCTCCTTTGCATCAGTCCCAACCACTTCATTCTCTGGATTAGCTTCTGCTATACTACATACATACACTACTATACAGAACAGTAACAAAGGTGGTAAAGGATCCGAAGCACGAGTCTCAGGAGGAATAGCTAAGGGAACTGGAGTTGTTTAGTCTGGAGAAAAGAAGGCTAGGGATTCTCTACTACTACCTGAAGGGAAGTTGTAGTGAGGTAGGTGTTGGTCTTTTCCCAAGTGCCAAGGGATAGGATGAGAGGAAATGGCATTAAGTTGCTCCAGGGGAAGTTTAGGTTGGATTTTAGAAAATATTTCTTCACTGAAAGTGTTGTTAGACATTGGACAAGGCTGCCTGTGGAAGTGTTGGGAGTCACCAAACCTGGAGGTACTTAAAAGACGTGGTGCCTAGGTATACAGTTTAGTGGTAGACTAGACAGTGTTGGGTTAACTGTTGGACTCAATCTTAAGGGTTTTTTCCAACCTAAATGATTCTATGACTAAGGCAGAGAATAGCCTTTCTCTAGCCCAGGTTTACATGAAGCTTGGGGATTTCTGATCTGCACAGCTTGGAAAGGTCCAATTTCTATTGGTCACAGTGACAGCAGCAACCAAGCTACTACTTATATCTGTTGACTCCATATATTTTGATCCACTTCAAAAGAAAATGACTGCTAGCACTTTATCCTAATAGAATCTATTTTTCCTATAGGTTAGCAAAAACATTTCTAAACTTCTTTAAAATTCTGAAAAGAGATATTTTAAATACTTTTGTTTGCAACTTCCACATTTACCGTTATCACCTTAGGTCTTATTTGCGTTTTAGAAAACCACTCCCACGGAAAATGTTTTTTCCTCCACAATACACCATGATTCAAGAAAACAGTTAACTTCCCAGCATTGTATCTACCTTTCCTTATTTTCTCCTTCTGGTTGACCAAAGAAGCCATTCACTCCTTTGAAATATCTAGACAGTGGACAAGCACTTCTTTAAATTGTTTTATTACTCAAACTATCTATGAAGGGAGTTTAACTCTTGTAATTTCCATTCTACGTATTTTCTGCCTGAAAAAGAAAATCACTACAGCTGAATTTAAAACTCTGGAGTATTTATGCTTGCTCCAGGTAATTAAACTTTGCTTGTGAGATTAGAACATTAAAGTGTCATTTATCAACAAACTAAGGATTTAATTTCCATTAAGTCTGATGTTAGGTTGGTTTATTTTTAACAGTGAGTTCTTCATTTTATGAAATCGTCTGCCTAAAGGTTAGTTTAACTGTGTCAGTTTTTGGCCCTTCTTTTATAGATGGTATGAAATTCTTTAGATATTATACGGCTTTTTCAAGTGTTTGATCCAATTTGTTGTGTCTGTAAAGTTGATTGTCAGGTACTGCATAAGTGTATTGATTTTTGCTGAGATTCTACTGTGTTTCAGGAACATCTATTAGAGTAAGGCTCTTTCTATGATATTTCTTCTCATTGATTTCTTTTTCTAAGTAGTGCTAATCAAAATCGTTAAGCATTTTTCATCCTCCAAATTACATGTAAAAGATAATACATTTTCTTTTGAAAGTACTGCCCACTGTCACCTTCAATTGACAATTACTTACAGCTTGAGGACATTTCAAGTTAAACAAGGAAAATGTTTGGAATAAAGTCTTGATAAAAAATACCATAGATATATAAAAAATGAAGCTTTGTCATCTAGTGCAAGGCCCACTAGCTTAATCCAATAGTTCAACAGAGAATATAAACTTAATACCCTGACTGTAATACACAATTTTGCAGGAGAAAAGTGCAGTTTAAAGAAAGTCTACTGCAGCAGAGTTAGTATAGGATAACTGGTAACAGCAGTTCGAAGAATACATAGCCTATCTTGCAGTTTCTATGTGAAGACATGTGGCATTTGTCCAGCAGCATTCCTGTTGTCGATTCTAAGACATCCTCACTTCCCCTTTTTGTATGTAAACAGTAGTAACATTCAATGCTTTCAAGAACCAGAAAAGTTACCACTGACGACTAGAAGACAGGCTTAGAAAGTTCCAGCTCTAATTTTAACTTCCTGCTGGCAGAACTTTGACACAACATATTCGTAGTTCCATATAACCATTATCTCCCACAATATGTAAAAGCAGAAAACAGCTGGCTGAAATACACTTTTTTTTTTCCCCATTTCCTCCCCACCCCCAATATTAAGATTCCTTTATTTTCGTGTTTCTCTTGCTTCTGTTTGTTTCACAGTTAAGCCACTGATCCATTTTATATATGTACAGTTTTAAACCTACTTCCGTCTCGTAATTTCAGTGATATTACTACAACCATTATTTTACCAGGTAATCATGGAGATTTGAACCACTTCTTTCAACCAATTCATTTCACCCAAACATTACGCATTCCTCTGTTTGTTTCACAGTTCTGCATCTTCACTTAGGTACACAAATTTTATCTTGTCTTTGCCAGATAAAATATCTTCCACCCTTCCTGGACCTTCCCTTATGTTCAAATCCTAGACACCTAGTCACATGACACTTCATTCATCTCAAAGAGGGGCTCTGTGCAAGGAAAGAAGTTGTCCACAGTGGTACCATGGACCCCTATGACTATTTATAATTAAGTATGTTAAAGCATGATATCATGTTGATGTGCTTCCAAAGTCTTCACTGAGGCTGTTAATCATGTAGACCAGTAGCAGGATTAATTTATATGAAAGTAAGCCAGCCAGCAAGTTGAATTTTCATTTTAGCAGACTGCTAAGTGTCATACAGATTGGATAAAAGCAATTTCAGCATTGTTTTTCTGAAGGATTCAATGAGAATATTAATTTTTCCACCATACCTTAAATAACCAGAATAGGAGCACAATTGTATTTCAAGAACAGTGTTTCATCTTGATATTTTTTTCTCCCCTTAGATATATCCAGTAGAATAGGAACATATTAGATAATTGCACAAAAGAAAGGACAGTCATATAAAGAATATTTTTTGTTAATTCCGCAAGACCCACACTCAGACAAAAACTGCATGTTTCCTACGAATACACAAGAGCAGCATTGGTGAATTTATGCAAGCAACACATTTCAAAACTGCCAACAATGAAGCATCATTCAAACTGCACTGTATTTTATGAATAAGCCTGTAATGTTATATTATGATGAATCTATTTGACATTCAGCGGCGTGATGCAGTGCGTAGTAATTATAATAATGCAGTGCATGGCTGTAGCTTACTATATGCATATGGAAGACACCAGTGTCTTTAGGATGGACATTGAACTCAAGGTAGGAGGAGAGAGACAGAAACAGAATCAAGGAATGTAAGGAAGTCCTCATCTCAAAGTCTGATGGTATTCTGGGAATCTATGTATTCAATATACACACTCACACACTCATACTGTTAAAGCAGCAGAGAGATCATCTTGAATTAGAAAGTAAACACTACTCTTTTTTAAAAAAAAAAAAACCAGAGTACATTATGTTTGTGATTTCTTGGGTTTTTGGGTGGACAACGAGGAATTTTATTTTAATTTAAAAGTAATATTCTGTATTGTCAATATTTCCAATTCATTTAAGGAAGAAAATGAATGATATCCCTCTATAAAAGTTCCCTGTCCTCCCCAATTCGGGAGATGGATTGTTCTTCAAATTAATTAGAAGGAAATTACTCTAAGAAAAACAGCTGGTCTTAGTAGCATCTGCCTTACACCATATTGTTTGATTTTCCTTTTGTTAACTTTTTGAGATCAAGATTCTTGTTTGTTTGTTTGTTTTTTACAGTGGAGAGATTAATTTGAATAGTAGGAAAGAGAGATTCTTTTGTTTTAACAATGCTTCTCATTAACATGTTGAAGACATGATCTGAGGATATTGTTCTTATTCCCCTCCAGACTTTGAGTCATTATGGTATTTTCTTCACTTTTTGCCACTCTACAGTGCACAGTGCAGCCCCAATTTATGATGTGTTGAACAAAACACAACAAAAAAATAAAGGGGTCAATAGAAGCTGTTAGCTACAAACACGTTACAGGCAATATACAACACCAGTGGTTGAATATTGACCTCAGGGCGTTAACTCTATTTTGGCATGCCATGCTACAGCACATGAACACATAATCATCTTTACAACACAGAGTGGAATTTAAGAGACTCACATAATTGCCTGCGAGAAGGTACAGGAGCACTTCCAAATGCTGTGCCCTGTAAATAAAACACATTTTTTTTTTTTTTTTGGAGCAAAGGATGTCAGATTAACAGTAGCAGCAAATGAAAAAAATGATGAGAGACATGAAGAAAACGAAGGCACTGAAATGAAATAGAGACTATTTAGATAGAAGAGTTTGTTACTACAGAAGAACTGCAATTCCTATTTTCAGAGAAACATAAAGTATGGTGGAGAACATTCTATGAGTAATCCACCCATCAGTGGACTAAATGAACCAAAAAGAGAGTAAAAGAGAGAATGAGAAAAGACAGGGAAAAAAAAAAGAAGTATCAGCATAAGA
Organism: Baryphthengus martii; assembly: GCA_013396935.1. Classification (NCBI taxonomy): domain Eukaryota; kingdom Metazoa; phylum Chordata; class Aves; order Coraciiformes; family Momotidae; genus Baryphthengus; species Baryphthengus martii. The sequence continues at coordinate 657,832 of VWZK01002989.1, read as the reverse complement.
CAGGCATGCTCACACTTGTCAGAAATTAAGTTTGATGGAAAGGATAATGTACAGAGTACATATTAAAATGAATTCCTTTACAAAAGTAAGAAGACTCAATTACACCAGTGTCTTAGCTGATACCATCACTGTTTGAAGGTAAAGTACATTTCAAACAGGTAGGAAGGAGAGCGAGTGCAATACAGTTTGGTTCCTGCCACTTCCTCCTCATCTTCACTTCAAAATTCTTTAACAAGTCCTCACTGGGTCAATTTGATGACAGATGATAGGAAGCAGTTTTATTAAATCCCCAATCAATATAAGCAGTATGCTCTTTCAGTAGTGTGCTTTATCTTTTCTGTATTATGCCAGCAATTACCACATATCTCTGAAATACCAACTGTGCATGTAAAGAAAATATGAATCAAATGCCAAACAAGTCCTATCGGTTGGCATCTGTAGGCAAGCTTCTTCCTGATGCGATCCACTGTCCCCACCCTCCCCTGCTCCCACTAAAAACATCCCAAACCCAGAAAAACAAACTAGTAACAGAAAGAGACTAAGAGCAGGACTAGGTAGAAAGAAACTATTATATAAAATTTGAAGAACAGTGTTTAAACAAACTATGTTGTCTCATTCTGAACCCAAGTCATGAATCAGAGTTTTGCTTCGAGTTTGTGTCCAAGACTGCATCCTCTTATCCAATGTAAAAGGGCATGCTCATCATTTGGACTGGGTAGTCAAGGATAACTAATTACAGTAATGCTTAGATTGCACTTATTGTCTTTAAAAAAAACCAACCAAAAACCCCCAAAAAACTAAAACACAAACCCACAAACAACCCCAAACCAAAAAATAATCAAACATCTGAAACATGAGACTTGAGTGGAGCAGGCAGTGCCCTGCAAGTGCAATATCCCCCAACCCCACAGTGATTTCTGAAGTTACAGCACTGCTATAGTCCACCTTTATCTCTAGTTGACATCTCAGAATAGCAAGAGACAAGTTCATTTTGCTACCAAATCTAATTGTATATTTGGCACTTAAATTACTTTCTGGGGAAAAAAAGATAGATGTTTTATCTTTTAACCAGACCTTTCTTTCCTTTTTCTCCCCTCATACTCCAGAATAAATGTTATCCTTCAGTATCATCTGCACAATGATAAGGAGAATTTTTCAAAATTAAGCCAAGTTTTAGACATTTTCCATGGAAAATCCAATTTCTTTTGGAACTTGTAGTATTTCTACAATTTAAACTACATGTAATTTTTTTTTTCTCCTGTCCTCTCTGTGTGTTATAACACTTAATCCTAAAGATGTCTAGGTTTCCATGATAGCTTCAGTGTTAAATACTATATTATGCTTTCCAAGTGCCCTGTGATTCCTAGAAATATAGAGCCTTACACAGGTATAAGAACACTACTAACAATGCAGAGGCATTGTAGATGACCAGTTACCTTGTAGTCACTAAGTTAATGATTTATAGAAGTCTAGCACACTCATCTGAAACTTCTAAGTTGCTAACCCTTCCCTACCTTTTTGCTGCATAATTTTAAGCAAGGGAACACTTATAGAATAGCTACTTTCAAAATATTGTTCTTAGTATACAGCAAAGTGTGAATTTGGATTCATCTTCAAATGCCGTTGCACACATTAGGTTCACTGCAGGACACTGATGTATGTTAAGCATTAACATATATTTTAAATGTATGTAACTCATTTTCATTTAAAACATTCTGAAGTTCTTTCAGAGGGTACATAAAACATGCTAATGATGGCATCTTCTAAATCTTTATTATGTAAATGTACATAGAAAAATGCAAACATTTTTTTGGTTGATCACTCTATATCAGCTATATCAGCTCAATATCACTTCATTTTTAACGCTAAAATCCCATGCCGTCACTGATGAGAAAGAGGAAAAAAGTTTTTATTGTGATTGTATTTTTTCCCTTTCCTAATCACTTCAAATAGTTCTAAAGAACTTTTCAACTTAATATACATAATAAATCTCTCTCTGTTAATATATTTAACATGGAATAATTATAGAAAATATATTTTTTGATATTACTACATACATTATGCTTCCAATAAATACCAAAATAGTCTAATGAATGTAGTAAGTTGCACTTCATCATACATACAATTAATGTACCAGTGTAAGGAAACAAAAAAAAAAAAAGTTGCTATTTCTGATCAGAGACCTTCTGGAGGGAAGTCTAAAAAAATGGACATCCACCATATTTCACCTCTGAATATACAGGTGAGGAGGAAACATCAGTACCTGAAAAGTCAGAGCTCACCAGCAGAGAAAGAATCCATAAAGATCTGGAAGCATCTAAAAGCGATGCCTCATGTATCACAACTGCCCTATTCAGTGGGCTGATGAGGAAAACAGTTTTTGTACATGAACACAATATGAGGAGAAAATACACAGCCTCACGTCTCGATCCCTGCCTACTTCTTTCACCCTGTGGCACAAAAAAACCAAGTAGTGGGATTTCAGTCTGAAGTGCTTGCTGGCCTGGGAGGGCCAGAGCTCATCCATTGAGCTGCTAAACAAGTCAGCATCTACCACCTGTAGATGCAAGGAACGTTCAGACACTTTTCAGAATTTAAGAAAAAAAAAACCAACACAACCCCAAACTGGCTTAATTGCTCTGTACAACCAGATGACTTTATTTATTATTTACCATAGCATTAGATGCTGAACTAAGCACTGACCAGTTAACTCATGCTTAGGATAGATTTCTTAAGAGGTACATTCCCTTTGAGAGCAGGGCAAAAACTAATTTTTCTAAACATTCCTGTGCCGTGCAATTCAGTGCTGCAGTCTCTGTTTCTTACAGGGAAAAATAAGAGACTTCTACTTTTTCTGCCTCCATATAACATACCCTCATCATTTCCTCATTGCTACTGCAGGAATGTTTGATTACCCAAGACATCTCTAAAGCGAATGTGGATTTTATGCATCAGACAAGTAGATATGCTGCTGTTCTGTTTACATTCCTTCAGTCAGTCATTTATAACTTCTTTCCACTTAGCTTTCAGAAATGCAATAAGAACATTACAAAACTCAGTTCTTTTTGAAAACACTATCAATTTTTAATCTTATCAAGGTGAGGGTATGACACAGTTTCCATCAGAAGTCACAGTTAAATATTCACTGGAAGCTCCAATGAACTCTGCCAGGGAATCTGGCATTTAGTTCCCACAGCTATTTTCTTTCTCATATCCTCACATTGAACAAAACCAGTTACTGTCAGTTTTTTTAAAGCAGTAACCACAAACGCCAGCCAGCCTAAATATTTGTGACTGCAGCTAATTTTGGTTACAATAGCAGTAAGGAAGTCCAAATTTAAAGGATTCACAATGAAACCTGTTAAATGAAGCAAAACGTTCATGTATGTATTTGTTTGCTGTTTGAACTAAGCCTTTCAGTAAAAATACTTCAGCCATTGCATACGTTTCCTACATCTCTGAAGTTATTAGCTCACTTGTTATTAACCACATAGAGTAACTGAAGTCCTCTGGGTTCACCTTGAGCAACTTGGAAGTCCAATACTGCAATATACGAAATGATCAAATCAATCCAGCTGAACTCCTCTATACCCCCTCTGTGGCATAACTACACAAATATTGCTGTTCTCCTTCTGTCACTTTCTATGAGGAATCTCCACAAAGATGCGTATTGACAACACACCAATCAATGCCAGAAGAAAATAAAAGAGAGCTCACTTCCTATCAAATTAATGTTTTTCCAGTAAGTCCCCTCTTTTCTCTTAGAGCACAAATCCACCCGTTACATGGTTAAAAAGGCACTAATTAGAAAAGAACAACCTTGAACAGAAACCTCACACACACACACACACACACACACCCCCTTACGATTTCCAAAGAGGCTAGTCATGGTAGGCAATATTTTCCCTAGAAAAAGTGCATAATACTTTGTCACAAACTTTGGAAAAGAACATATCACTTTTTTTTCCATCAAATAAATTACACTGATACCTCAAGAATATTTCAGAACACTACTAAGAATAAAAAGAACAGCCTTAAATGACAGTTTATACTGAAATCTTAGTTGCTACTACATTAAAAAAACCAAGTTCATCTTATCTCACAAGAGTTCTGAAAGAGAATTCCTTATCAATACATGATGGCATAATATCACTGATACATGAGATTTCTCAGAAACAGAAAAACTTGCTAACTCACTACCACATTCTCCATTAAGGGCAGAATGTGTTTCTTTCATAAACAGAGCAAATATTAAAATGGTAAGCTGTGCTCTGATACGATAGCTTTCAATTCTATCACACAGCACTTCCATGGTTGAGTATATGACAGAAATGATGCACAGAGTAAGACGTTGCTACTCCCAGTTCAGTAGACAGTTCAGTAAAGGCTACCTTGGATCTACTACTTTTCCAATGGAATGCCACTCTTAAATGGTTCTAAACAAAATATTTCATTTAATATAACAACATTAGGACGTCTCCAGATACCACGGTGCCACCATATTCTAAAACACTCAGACTTTTACCAAACTCCATGTCCTTTCTCCAAAGTTTCAATTTTGGTGAAACTTACTCATTACCATCATCTTGGTCACTGGATTTTACTGTCCACCCTCAGACATTCTGAGCACAAACAACTCAAAAGCTCTCGCACAACTGAAGATTTATATGTAGCTCTCCAGTATCTCCTGATTACCATATTATGATCTATGACCACCATCACATTAAGTATTGCCTCCTCTGACCACATTTAGAAAGCAGCTTGTAACAGCTGATTTTACCATGCGAGTCCTTACTTAACTCTTCACCTTGGTACTAATGTCCCACTACTTATTTTTCCATAAATGCCTGAGGTGCCTGCTGTAGGTTTCGTCATTTCAGGCCACAGAAATCCATTTATTTCGCCTGTAAGATTTTTTACCATTTTAACAGAAAAAACAGGGACTATGTTAGTTAGGATAGCTCTACTCTGTTTTCTACCTGAAATTCATATACTGCCTTTTAGCCTTCACTCCATTTCTCATTTTAGAAATTTCCCATTTAAAATTTCATGTGTTGAGACCATTTCTACTTACGTAGAAAGCACCCATCCTTCAGGTGCATTTTGACAAGTTGAAGAAAAGATCATTTGAATACAGAGAGGTAGAGAGTTTGACACTTTGGAAGAATAATCAGGTGCATAAATATAAATGGAAAATTGTGGTCAAAACAGTAGTATTAAAGAGAAAGACCAAAGCTTTAAAGCAAAACTCAAGCAGAGCAGGAATTTTTTTTCCCTTTTAGAAATATGGGATTAGAAAATGCTAAAAAACCCCAAGCAAACAAAAAAAAAAACCCCAATACCTCTAACAACCAATTGTTTAGAACTTAATCTTTTATAGCATTATCCAACTTTAATAACAGCTAACATTTAGTCCTTACAATCTCTCTGATGAAAAACTGCTTATCATTTGTGTCCTTTTCCTTTATTAGATTTCAGATTGAAACGTGTTTTACCTTAAATCAAGAAAAAAAAATATTTTGTTGCTATGATGGCCTGAAATAACACAAGATCTTCATACAACTCCAAAATATTTAAAGTTATGTGCAACTGAAGATTATAGTACAGCAATCACACATAATTCTTTTCTTTTCTTTTTTTTTGAAAGATATGTCAGGCTTGTACAAAATTACTAAAAGAAAATAGCCTCAAGAGCAAAGGCAGCTCCACAGTCTACAGATACATTAATAAAAATATGTTCCTCCTCCAAATATCATCCAAACTGAAGTTATAACTCAATAAGGAAGACATATTTCCATCTTAAAGTTATCTGTAAATATTTTACTAGCAGTCTCTTGGCACATTTTCAACTCTGAATCAACATTTACATGCACTTTTCAGCAATCTGCTTCCACATTTAAGTGAAAGATCTTAAAATACACTTTCACATCACAGTTTGGCTTGCAATCTCATAAGGCCAAACTAGACCTACTACATTAGATCTAGATACCGCCAGACAAATCAGTAACAGTCTTTCTGAGCACCTACAGTCCCTTAGGTGATAGCAGTAGGAAAATTGTGTGAAATGGATAATCCAGTTAATGTTTCTGTATTGCGTCCTTGCAACTATTTCACCTGCAACAACAATCTGCTCAAATTGCTTAGGTAGCAATTCCTTATAAATTGTGAATTTCTGCATACCTTAACATCTGTTGAAACACTCTTCTTTCATTTAAAAAAATATTAATTTGAAAACACAATAAAAAAAACATAAAACCAAACACAAAGATATTTCATTCACACCAGAGGTGTTATGTTACATTAATTTATTAATCACTTCATAACCTGTCTGATTCTTTATCCTCTCAGGGGACTTGACCGGAGTGAACTTGAATTTAGCTATCCCTTCCATCAAGCTTGTACAAGTTGTTTTAAAGCCATTCTGCTTTGTTCATGTAAGTCTTTCCATGAAGTTGATCTTACAGGTCTCTTACAGGGCACTATTGCCTATGATATCTTTTATTTAGAGCATATTAACTGTGCTCACTTCAGTCAAAGTGCTTGTATTTCAGGGCTGTGCATTGGAAATTCAATCTGGAACTGCTGGGCAGCCTCAGGACTTCGTCAGCTTCTACCTCTTCTCTTTTTGTCACCAGTCCCTTGTTCCTGCCAAAAGCTGCCTGTCTGATTCTGTGTATTTAGGTCCTCTTGCACTGATTTTTCTACGAATGGCTGCTTTTTGTCTGCTTGTACCTGGTTCATAACTATGATACTCAGTTCTGCAAAGTGATGTTCAGTCATTGTTTGGTAAACATAGAAGATCTCATTAAAAACAACTACCAAAAATAAGAATTCATTGCATTGTATATAGCGAGTCAATTTGGCATATATTTTATGGACAGTTAGAAGCCTTCTATGACATAAACTGTCACATACATTAGACAGGGTTACAGATGAATATAAAAAGCACCATTTAAATTCATTTAATATCAGAAAAACTTTTTGCTGATATTACATTTTAGTACAGGACTATAGGTGGCTTAAAGATTCATGGGTACCTTGCGGTCCCTCAGAGCACATTAACTCTCCATGTGGGGTGAATGTTCTTTCTCATGAAAATCAACTGGCTGGATGAAACTGGTGTGTGTGAATCTGATGTTGTTCAGGAATACACCTAGTGATTTGGAGATAGGGCTACATAGGGTTTGGTTGGGGTTTTTTTCTGAAGACTGGTCTTTGAAGACTGGTCTTATGTACCCTTAAACTACTCTCTGCTTCAACTACAGGAAAATTTCTTCATTAGACTCACAGAGAGGCAAAAATGCAAGTGATTCTGCTTGTGAAATTAATCACAAAGTTAACGTGACAAGTTAATACTTTTCACTTTCCATTTTTAACTGCTGTTGCTTTTCTCTACACAATGGTCTTCATGTATATACATACACACATGCACACATGTGAAGTGTGCCAGAAACTACAAACAGCACTTGAAAAATGCACATGGTGTAGATGTATGTGCATCCCATTGACTGAATAGCACAGAATCAGCACCATTATGTTTGGAAGAGACCTCAGCTGGTCACCTAGTTCCTCCTCCTGCTGAAAGCCAGGTGTCAACAATGAATTCTGACTTAAGCATCTAAAAATTAAAAATGTAATAGAGAGAAGAGCAGAGACCATTGGATAACTATAACTAGATCAGAATATAAAACTGCAGTAAATGTTTGTATAAAGTTTAACTAAATGCCTAGGGATTCACATTCCAATTTTAATTTAGTCAGAACCTAATGCTGAAGCAGAATTTTAACTGCTACCTATTCAGCCAATATTTCCCCTAGACCACATCTATTTCTAAAAAGCCCTCCTTTGCTTTCATAAAAACAGTATTAATACTAAAAAGAAATATATGCCAATGACTGTGTAAAATTTGGACTTTTCTTCCTACTGCAAACTGCAAATCTATTCATATGCTTAGAAAGCACAGACCTGTAACATTTGCTTTGCCACATTAAATAAATACAGGAAATAGTATACAGAACTGTGGAAGTAACGGTCTCTGTTTGAAATATCCCAGCAAGATAAATTCATTTTCTTATTTTTAATGAGTGAATATGACCTTTGTAAAAATCACCATGAACGTGATGATGACTGCAGGTTTTGATGTGATTACATTACAGGTCTGTCCAAAGTCACTGGAAATCTTTCACATGTCAAAATATTTTCTTCCTGTGTAAGCTCAGATACAGTATGGAACTCTCTCTACACGCACTAGATGTCCACATGAAGTTAGACACTCACATTCCTCAAACATTTTTAAAGCTCTTGTTTGGGTTCATTTTAGTTTTATCTGTCACAAATAACAGTAGTAGATATCACGAATAACACAAGTTATTAAACTAACGTGATGGCTCAGTCAGGAAAATGAGGATTATAGTGGAAAAATACATATCTATGAAAAGGCCCTCATGATTATACACAAGAAAAAGGTGACTGACTGAAAAGGAATTGTTGTAAGATTAAAAATCTCAGTCAGTACGGAAGCACTTGCCACCGGATCAATGCTTGATGGCCCTCATGAAAAGATGTTAGTACTCCTGGACCTAACTGGTAAATGCTCACATTACAACAAAACACTACTGCAGGGGGTGGGGATGAGGTAGGCAAAAAACATCAGCATCCTTACTAAATAGAAAATAAAAAAAAAAAAATGATTGGGCACAAGCTCTCCTCTTGGGCCCAAAAGCAAATGGTTATTTGAGAAAGATTTTGCTGCTGAGATCAATGTTCAATTGTATCACTTTGAAAAAGTAGTAATCTTTTTTTTTTTTTTTTCAGACTACTGATTTAGCTTTGTTTCAAAACCAAATTAAAACACATAGAATATAAGAAGAGAGACATGATTCTGGATGCATCATATTTTGATTTTTATTTTACAGGTAGTGTGACAAGCTCTCAGAATTTAATTTCAAACCACCTGTCTTAATTTCTCAGCTCCTGAAGACTGTTATCTTTCCTGTCTATGCTTTTCCCTTAGAAAGAAAAATCTTTCTTTTTTATTTTCAAAATAGGTAGATAAAAGTGTCTTCCCAGTTGAACTTTACAAATTGTAATAATTTTAAAAAAGCCCAGCAGGCAAGTTAAAACCATAAATTTTTTTATGATTCCCATATCTAAACCATAGTCTGATTGATGTGTTCATGCTCTGAATCACTTTTTTTTTTTCAGCATTTGAGCTTCTTATTGATGCAACAAAATATGACTCTTTGTTGAACAGATGGTCAATCATGGAAGTTTGCTATTAGATTAAGCTTTGCCAACTGTTTTTTGTCATTGTTTCCCTTTAGTTTTATATATATATATATATAAAAGTTAACTTGATTTATGCTCACCTGAGCAATATAGTATTTCATCTTTTTTGTCATGTCCAGATGGAGGTCAGTGATGAGTGGTGTCTGTATGGAGACCAGTGCTGTTTAATATCTTTGTCAATGACATAGACAGTGGTATTGAGTGCACCCTCAGCAAGTTTGCATATGACACCAAGCTGAGTGGTGCAGTAGGCATGCCTGGGGAACAGGATGCCATTCAGAGGGAAATGGACAAGCTTGTGAAGAAGAGACAACCTGTGTGAACCTCATGAGGTTCAACAAAGCGAAGGGCAAGGTCTTGCACCTGGGTTGGAGCAATACTCATTATCAATACAGGCTGGAGGATGGGGGGATGAAGTGATTAAGGCCAGGCCTGGGGAGAAGGACTTGAGGTACTGATGGGTAAAAAAAGCTGGATATGACCCAGTAATGTGTGGTTGCAATGTAAAAAGCCAATCGCATCCTGGGCAGCTTCAAAAGAAGCATGGCCAGCAGTAAAGGGAGGTGATCTTCCGCCTTTACTCCACTCTGGTGAGACTCCACCTGGAGTATGGCACAGGAAAAACATAGAACTGTTGGAGTGGGTCCAGAGGAGCGTAACAAAACTGATCAGAGGGATGGAACACCTCTCCTGTAAGGACAGGCCGATAGAGTTAGGGTTGCTCAGCGTGGAGAAGAAAAAACTCCAGGGAGACGTTATTGCAGACTTTCATTACTTAAAGGGGGTGCCTATAAGAAAGATGGAAACATTATTTTTAGCAGGACTGGTTGTGACAGGACAAAGGATAATGGCTTTAAACTACAAGAGGGTAATTTTAGACTAGATATGAATGAAGAAAGTTTTCTTCACTATGAGGGTGGTGAAACACTGGAACTGGTTTCCCAGAGAATTTTTGGATGCCTCCTTCCTGTAAGTGTTCAAGGCCAGGCTAGACAGGGCTTTGAGCATCCTGGTCTAGCTGAAGGTGTCCCTGCTCACTGCAGGGAAGTTGAACTAGATGACCTTTAAAGATCCCTTCTAATCCAAATTATTCTATGATTCGATCACTGTAGATAATACAGGGCTACTCATCGTCTTCTTACAGAAGACTTTCAGCACAGTGCTTCAATAGTATCTTAGCTATTTGAACAGCTTATTGTAGAAAACCAACACAACCTTATACATGGCTGCAAGGAATTACTCTGCTACTAACTTAAGTGGTGCTAGTACTACCTGAACATTTCTGTTGCTGCTTGGTTTTATACTTTCTTCAGTGGTGAGGGCTGGCACAACTTCCAAAAACACTTTGTCTATTCCATTTAGTCCTGTCTCTTCCTCAAAATTCATCTAGAAATAACCATCTGAATACTATTTTTTTCCAAACTCTTATACCAAAGTGCTTTCAAAACAAGTGAATGCCTTGTAACTACATTAAAATATTCTGAATGCAGTTCAGTCCCTTGCTTTTGTTTCTTGTCAGACGCTCTGGCACCTTGTTAATGCATATTTCCCTAAAAATACAATGCTGCATGCCTCACACAAATGGTGTGTGGCATAACAAAACCTAATTTCGTTCCAAACATTTCTTCCTTCCCACACTCTGAAACTGAACTAATATTTTTATGCAGTCCCAATATGGATAAGTATTTTTACCACTTGATGCATTAAAATTCATTATTATAATTAGATTTACTGATAGTGCATACGCCATAATAAAGTCCAACTTTTTACTGAACGGACAGTAAGCTATGAGGAAAAAATATGTATCTATTTTCCTAAGTAGCTTCATCAATGAGGCATAAAACAAGAGAAAACTGGAGGAGGCGGGAACAAAAATGAAAAAAAACCCCCAACCCTGAAGAAATACAGAAGCCTGGGTGGAAGTTGATGGGCTAAATATCTACCTCTGTTATTAGAATCAATAACAATGTAAAAGTCAAGAAGATCTCAGCTATAAGTATAGATGATGCTAGTAGCTGTGTGGAGATAGCTTCTAACAAACACAGCTCCAAATATAACTAAAAATAATGCAGGTAACATTTCTACTTGGAACTCCAAAGTGCTGACTATGGGTTTAGGTTTGGGGATCTTTGAAATTCTCGTTTGATTAGAGCTGATTCACAGCAACATCTAACGCAGCTTGTGCAGCTGGAGATATATTCAAGCTGTGTTTTGTCTTCTAATTGATACTTCCTAACTTCCTAAATCACAGATACAGCTCTACTACAAAACAGAGGAGATCAGAGATGAGAAAAGAGTAACTATCGGAAAGGAGGTTAATAAACACAGTAGAATTCAAATCTATATGAAAAGGCAAGATATTACAAGGGGTCTTTTGTTGAGGGGAGTGTTAGCTACACACAGAGATACAGATGAGATTTGATATCACACAAAATTTTTTCTGAAGTCCCACAAAAATGACAGTAACATCTGTTTGTTTTCTATATCACTGAGAGTCACTTTGACTTTTCCTTATTATTTGGAGATGGTTTTGTCTCCATTTTTATATAGCCTTGAGGCTATGTTACTATCAAAGAAGGGACTGGTACCAGCTATTAAGAACTAATGCTAATATGCAAAACTGTCCTAGAGTGATAGTTGTAAAGATAATGAAAAATATGGGTCTTCCAAATGTTTCCTCTCTCATTTTAGAAAATGTCTACTATAGCAAGATGCAGGTATAACCAAGAGCATGAAGTATATATGCAGCAGCTTATCCAGGGGTTGAAGGTACTTTTTTTTCCTGTTTCTGAACTTAACATTTAAATTAACATTTAAAGGGAAATAAAAAACAAAACACAATTCCTTAACTTTGAATACACTCTATGCATCAGAACTCAAAAGTTGCACTTAACAGTACCAACAGGATTTTTTTTTTATCCCATCAAAGAACTTGTACCTTTGAGTACTTCTTGTCAGAACACACATCTCATTAAAAAAAGAGTTTAACTACGATAAACAAATAAAAATAATTATAACTGCGAAAGCAGTTTTAAAAGCTGCCAAGGCATGATCAATGAAAAGTAATGCAACATTTAGAAATCAAATCCTCATTTACAGATCATCCACTGCCCAAATGATATACCTCCAAATAGAAACCCCATCTTTATAGGATGTTGTGGGTTTTTAAGTGAAACCCGTATGATCAAAATGGCTTATTTCACTACCGACTAAGAATCATACTTGAGAATAGGAAATTATTACCAGTTTTATGGCACACAGCACTGCAGTGCTTTGACATCCAACCACATAATGAGTTTCTAGTGAAGAGAGGCACGGCTCTAACTATACTTCCAGTTACTTAAAATTTTTGCGAACACGCACACACACACACACACACACAAGTGAAACTTCTCTATGGGGCTCATGTACTCAAGTCTATGAAACAGGCATATTTTTCTCCAGCAGAATATATAGCGCACACTCCCACAGCAACTATGTCTTTCTCAGTCAGACATATAATGGAAATATTCCACACTATGCTTACTTTGAGAAGGTCTTCAACTTCTTTTTTCAGAAACTCGAAAAGATTCTGACAGACAAAAGGCAGAGAATGGATGGTGGAGATAATACTTTTCAAGGAACCATAGTTACTATTAAGAAACCCTTCTCTCCTCTTCACACAGTACCTACAGTCACAGAAGGAAGGGTGGATGGGAAGGTCATCTAAACTGTAGGGGTGAAGCAAGGGGAAGCAAGGCGATTTGAAACTGCTGTTCATTTTCAAAGTCTATTAACCTCCAAGACTTCAAAATCTTTACAAAATCCAGGTCAAGTAGAGAAGAAAAAAAAATGAAAAATTCTGCATAGCAAGCTCTACATCTCAAAGCTGACAAAGGGAGTAAGTTGTTTAAGTATGAAAATCCTCCAGTTCGCAGCATGTCAGTGGAGCTCCACCCTACTGTGAAGTACTGCGCTCAAAGGAAAACCTAAATTGCCCAGAAAACAAATGTGACATTGTACAGGGAGGTAACTTCAACGGCCCAAGCCCCAACCAGTGTTCACTGTGGGAACCAGAGGAAAAAGCACAAGACACGTCAACAAAAGAAAAGTTCAAATGTTTTGGAGATTGGTGAAGAAACACATCACCCACTCAAATATAACCAACAAAGTACTGGCAGTTAGAGAAGAGATCCAGTCAGCTGCAAAGCAGTCTGAAAAGGAAAAATCACATCAGTTTGTTGACCCTGCAGCAACCAATACAGTCAAACTAGAGATGAAGAATGAGACTTGAAGGACTGTAGCTCAGAATTTCACCATTTTTCTGCTTTCTTGTGCTTTCCTAACACAGATGAGGCCATTAAGGTCTTGTTTGTGCTCCCAAAGAGAATCTAGTTTGTGTCGAGGGCCAGAGAGGTGGAAGGTTAATATACTGACTCAGAGCACCAGCTCACCATTTCCACACAAACCTTCACATGCCTCATTTGAATAGCTTTGTGTCTAGCTGAGCTAGTTCTAGTTAAAATGTGCCAAAACCAATTAGTGAATAAAGATGCTGCTATAGCAACTGCATCTAATTTTCCAATTAGTAATAATTGCTGAAACACCTGTCAAAGTATTAAAATACATTTGGATTGGGGGTCTCAAACAAATTTTGCTTTAAAGTTAGGGATTTTTTAAAATTAAACTTTACCATGATAACAAAGGAGAAGGAAGTGCCAATTCTCTTTTTCCTGCATCAAATGTAATACAAATAAAGTATTATTTATTTTTAATAGAGTCCAAAGAGTCTAAAGTCCTAAAGTAATTAACTATGCTGTGCTCAGAGATTTCCAGACAAGAAAAATTCCAGATGGCAGTCAGTTTACAATGAAGAGTGATGCAATGAATGCAATATTGAAATACCACCTGTAAGATACAAACGGTCTGACTTGCAGAGGAAGAGACAAAGCATATAAGAGAAAGAGACAAAGCACATAGTAGTGCTATGGCAAACAACTGTGGAATCAGGCAAGATATAAATGACTGTATTCCCCCTAGACGTGTTCTGAACTCTGAACGTATGTTTTTCATATGTAATTGTGAGTATATCTGTTCCTGTTAAAAATAAAAATGGTACTCACAGCCACACACTGAAAGTATTTGAAGTCAGCATGGTGATCCTGATTTCCACTCTTCAACAGCAGCGATGGATGAGAGTGTAAATTCCCATCGTCCTCCTATACTTAAGTTTTCTGTATGTGAAATATTTATCCTTGCTTTCCACCCACGTAGCAGGGATTATGTAGTTTTCTAGCACTTCTCAAAGATTATTTTGAAAATAATACCTTGTTTTCACCACTTTCTGATAGGATTTATCTGATTACATACACTTACCTCTGATCATCCCCCTAACTCATAGAATGGTAGGAGCTGGAAAGGACATCTGGAGATCAAGTCCAACTCCCCTGCCAGAGTAGGATCACCCAGAGCAGACCACGCAGGAACATGTCCAGGTGGGTTTTGAAAGGCTCCAGAGAAGAAGACTCCACAACCTCTCTGGGCAGCACACAATCACACACACTGAATTCAGAATAACGTGAGTAATGCAACAGAAACACATAGTCATAACACACTGATGTTCATAAATAATTTTTCAAATAGACATCAAGAATGGGCAATATGCAATCCTTGAGGAAAGAGGGGAAAAGTAGTTGGGACCATTATTTCCAATGCAATAACTGTGCTTCAACTTCTAGTTTTTGAGGAAAACAAAACACAGGGCAACTCTAGATCAAGCTCTTACAGGTGTCAGACAGAGAGAAGAAGCCGTGCTATTTTCTCCTCTGTAGTCAAATAACTGATCATACAGTGACAAAGTATTTCACATTGATCAGCAATTTAGACTTTAGAAGTCCAGCCACACATTAGTTCACTGCTTCTAAGAGCCTAAAATGGGAATAAAGATTCCCATTTAAGTCTCTTCAGAGATCCTAATCAGAGTGAACATAAGCAGCTAATCAGAAAGGCAGGTTTCACAACAAATGCAATAAATTCCCAAATGGTCAAGCCTAGCAGTGCTTCTTGAAACAACAGCAGCAGTAACTACAGCAAACAGATGTTGTTGTTTCACAAAGACAAGTTTTAACAAACGCTTTAAGATACGGCTCAAAAAATGTTTCTGTACCACAACAGAGTTTTGACTTGTTTTTTTGATTTCAACGGAAAAGGAGTAGAACAGCGATAAAACTAAATGTACACTGCTCACTGCGTTTACATTTGTAAATTGGTTGTGCCATCTGTTGGGACCAACAGAAGCAAGTTGTAGATATATTTTTTTTTCCTGGAGGCTTGTAGCTTATCAAAAATAAGCTGCTTCTTGTTGTTTAAAAAGAGAATAGAAAAGAATAATTTGGCTCTTTAAATTCAAATATTTGACATGTAAAAAAAAAGTTGTTACTACAGAAGTCAGTCAAGTGCGGGAAAAACTAATTGTGCTTTAATACTTTATTTTTTGCAAATAACCTAATTAACTTTTTATAAAAGTGTCCTCTAAGTTACATACTAGTGTATTGTGATTCAGAGTTTCAATAACGTATTAACTTAAATTTAAAAAAATCATGCTCCTTGCCCCATTATCATTCCTGAACTCCAAAGGGACATCTTTGGATAGAGGAATTTACCTAAAAACTACTATTTCATTAAGTAATTCACTTTCACTTCACCTTTGAAAGGTGTGTCACAGTGATAAATATATTTTGAGAGAGCAGAGCCTGTGATAAAGGCTCTCGAAGCATTATTAAATACACTCACCTCCTGAATGCTTAAAAATAAGATATGCTTCCTATATACACTAAAAGCACATTAAGGCACATGAGATATCATGTAAGCTATGGGAAATCTTACCATGGAAAGGAATGCACAATTGTATCAATATTTAAAAAAAGCCTTAATAGTTATATTAGACAGCACGAATGAATCTATTTATTTATTTAAGCTTCTGCAGAACTGGCTTTTCATCCTGAAACCATTTGCTTAGGACTTCTATGAGCCAAAAGAACACGTAGATAAAAAAAATCAAAACAAAACACAACAAACAATTTAAAAAAAAACAAAAACCCAAACCAAACCCCAAAACAGTCAACTATCCAAACCCATCCTGTTTGTCATTACACAGCAAACAGAATCCTCTACACAGTACTTCTAGTTTATGACCACCTTCAATTCAAATATTCCGGTAGTTTTTATAAGAGTTGTATTTATGAGATTATTTTTCTCATAAAAGAATAGAAATGTTTTCAGAACCTTCACACTGGTGCAGGACATAAGCCCACTTGCTCTTAAACACTGGTAATCTCATTGACACTGATAAAATTATTCATGTTTTGAAAATTAAGTGGTTAAGAATATTTTTAAAATATTTCCTGGGCTGCACCTCTATGTACTGGGTTTCACACACTGCACAGGCTGCACTCAGTTTTTAACATGATGGAATATGTTTAAAAAAAAGCCCAAAAAGTCAAGCATACTGTTTATCTCTGGTCCTTTTGAGCATATTAGTCTTTCAGGGGTAGAGTTAGGAATTGCGCTCTCTGGAAATGGCCAGGCTAGCATGAGAATTAAAGGATGTAGAAGATATGCAACTACTTCACAAAAGGACAGATCTACAACAAATCGATGATGGGCTACACTGCATGGAATGAGCAGAGTTAAGATCTGTATCGTGAATTAAGATTTAATGAATCTCAGGGCAAGTTTTATCAAAGAAACTAAAGGAAAGGGAAAAGAAAGAGACGACTGTTTGATCACGGATTAGCTAAATGAAAATGCTATGTACGTTTAAAAAAATAAATAAAAATCTGTCCAAGACAGAGTGACCTTGAACATTTAGCTATAGAACTAATCATCAGGAGGTAAAATACTCTGTTGTTTCAATGTAGTAATTAATTGACTGCCATGAAATAAAACTACGTTGTAAGAGTATTTCAAAATCACATTGGTATATTTGTAATATGCATTTGCCGGTAATAAGACATTCCAAAATATGTTGGTTTTTTTTTATGGAAAGGGCAACAAAGGGAAGAGCCTTCTAAACCAACCAAAGTAATCAATTAAGTGTACAAAATTTGCAGTAAGAGAATATTTATCTTTTTTTTTTTTTTTCTTATATCCCTCCCAGAGACAGTAATCTAAAATTAGATGGGCACCAATACATAAATGTAGCTATCATACAAAATTATCTAAATGATGGTAAGAGTTCACTGCACAAAGTGATTTTTTTCCCATTGATGATTACACTAAGGAACTGTTTTCCAGGACAGAGCAAACAGAGTTTATGGACTGATGCAGACATAGTGTAGGCATAAACCGGTTATTTAGACAAAACATTTCAATCAGTCTGTGACAGAAGAAGTTCCATCTTCTATTTTCAACTGATGATATTTTTAAATGTAATTGATGGTAAATTATTTGTGGAGCTGGGAACTAGCATTTTCAAAATCATAAGCTTGAGGATTTTTTTCAACAGTTTTTATTCTCTATCAGACATAAATCGACCCAAAGAACAGTGGGGAATGTTCTGTTCTCAACAAACTGAATTCGTCCGTGCAAGATATAATCACAGCCCCAATCTCAAGTACCAAAACTGTTGATTAAGAATATAGCTACTAAGGAGAAAAGGTGCGATCAAACGTCTTCTGAAAGAGCTCATCGAACACTGCACGTTCCACAAAATAGCAGCAACAGTGGCAATTTTATTCTGTTTAAGAAACTCAATGTTCTCCTGTGAAATTGCAGGACAAAAAGTTCTCCATGGGAAGGCAAGGAATTTCAAAATACTTAATTCCTGTAAATAAGGTCATAGACAAAGGTGAGGCCAGAGGCTTAAACCTGATGAGAAGCATTACAGCTCATTCCTGTAACTTAATGGAAGCCACGGGAGTGTATCTGACCATGCTCAGGACCAGACAAGCCAGAGGACACTCAGTTCCCCGTTTTGTTCCCCAGCAAAAATCATTAAGCTGCAACCTCTATAATATCCGTGGCACCAGCAAGAATTTAAGGCTGTAAAAAGATTTTTCAAAACAAAGTATTTTGTAGTTTTGAGGATGGATCTCTCAGGATCTCCCACAAATTCTTATGGAAATGCAGATTTTTAAAAAGCACAATTTAAGTAACAGAATATTCAGAATATTCACTTTTTTTCCCCTTAGAGTTTAGTTTTTCTTTAATAGGAGACCTTAAGGGATTAGCTTCCTTCTGCATTAAAACAAGTGTGTTTTAACATGACTGAAGCTGCTTGTCTATTATATAAACATGGTATTAGTAGATGGTAATCTAATAGCTAAAGCTACAGGAAACATAATAGCAAAACACTGAAAATTCCTATCTGCAAATAGGATAAAAAAGAAGTAGTAAAGAAAGTGGCCATCTTTATAATTTAATGCAAAACACAACTATCAGACTACATCTCTGAAATTCTTTGTTTTCCTTCATCTGCACTTACTTGAAATAGTTGAAAAAAATTGCTCATTTTTCTTCGGTAAGAGCCACAAGCCAGTTAGTTAAGATCCCAAAGTCCTCAGTGAGATATAATCTACTAAGAATAGTAAAGAAAGAGCTTAATAGTATCATTTTAGGGAAGTGATTAAGAATATATTTGAATTTTTCCTCTATTCAGGATACATATTTAGCAGCAAATAAAAAAAATAATTCTACTCATTCAATGCTAGAAAAATACTTTATGTCTTCAAAAAACCAAGAAATACTTTTATGCATGAATAGAGGCAGGAAATTGTGGCCCTGATTGAAGTCATTTAACTTTCAGCTTCACCTTCCGCTTTCTCTGTCTTTCCATAATGTAGCTGCTAGAAGCTGCCCTTTGTTCCAATAAACTTTTGGGTACACATATATCATTCCTCCCAGTCAACATAAAGACTCATTAGACACAAACAAAGTAGAGAAAATCCAAGCAGCATGAGAGAAATTCTGACCCATTGACGTCAACAGCAAAATTTCTTTTTTTTCTGCAAGGTCAGCGCATCATCTCCCCAGACTTCCCCAGAGAGAGGGAAAGTGGTCTAATGGTTTCATTTCAAGTCATGAAATGTGCAAAACTGCCAGATTTCAGGTACAACACTGGGCAAGCCAAACAGCTGCTCTTGATTTTCTCATTTGCAACATGCAGATAACAAACCTGTCAAATGTAGATTGCCATAAAATAACTGAGATTATTGATTTTTGACTCATAAAAGGCAACAGTACAGACCCCAAGTTAAGAACATTGTAGCCCAGTGCTAGCAAGCAGAACAACGTGGGAGGAAGCTGATTATCTACTATTATAATTATTGATTTTTATAGGGTACATATCACTTTATTACCTTGACATTCTTTAAATGTGGAGCTTCGTAAGCAATTAGCAAACCAAATACAAGAATAAATGGACCTTATGTAAATGCCAGTAGCAGACCTGTTTTAAAGGACAAAAATGAAAGAAATGTCATCAAGCAGGCTAAATGTCAGACATTTCTGAGTGCTCACACTTAATTAGAGGAAGACTTGGTTTTAGTAACATGTTCTTAATCTAAGAGAGATCATAGTTAATTGTATACCTGCAAGGAACAATCTCCATGGATTTCTAAATTCTATAAATGTGAAAAACTGGAGGAGGCTTCTTTCATGTACATTCTACTGGGGAGATCTGTGAAGAACAGCTAGGCACCCTCCCATATCTATCAAACACAGAAATTACTTTTGGAGCTTCTCCTAAAAGCTAACACAGTTTGGTAGCTAGTAGTTTCCACCGGGACTTTAATCCTGCAAGCTCCACAGAGAAGCTCCAACTGTTCTGCCCATGCCCTGCAGAGGTCTGCCTGTACAGGCAAGTGATGTTATTTGCAATCACAAATACTATCCTCACAAATACAACCTATAACCAGTAGTTGTGTTTTTGATTTGTAATCCTCCCGTCATCCTTTTTTTCTTTCATTTTTTTGTTAGCAACAATAAAGATACGTATCTTTTACACAGTGAAAGATTCTACAGAAGTCTAAAATATCTAGCAAATCTCTCACAGAACCTTTCCACCCCACCCCACTGACAAGAAGCTGCTGACCGAAGTGTTCATTTTTGTGCCACTGACTTGGATGATGTAGTTTACCAGTTCCTGTTGTCTGCACAGCTTCTGGCAATGTCACTAGACAAGAAGATATTCTTTACAGGGCAATTCTGTTTATGGCATATCACCTACTTTTACTTTACCTACAGGAAGCTCATTATTTATGTGAGTAGAAGACTGGTGAGAGTGAATTGTGTTTTCCCAGAGACTTAATCCAACCACCTACAAGAAAACATCTAGTAGCTGTGTAAACTGAACTCCTGGTCTTCTCTCTCACAGGACCACCACTATGAAGGACAGTACGGAATGTGGGAAGATTGCCCAGGCAACTGCTAAAGCAGAGAAAGAAAAACCAAGTTGAACAACAGATATATATTTTTTTTTCCATGTACATGAAGGTATAAATCCACACAATAATTTATTTTACAACAGATTTTTTAAAAGTCTGCTGAAATTTGCTCCTAGCTGCACCCTGTTCTAGTCTCTCACCACACCCTGTACTGCAACATTTAAATCATGGGTGGTAATTGCCACTGTAGTCAAGACAGGACCTGGTAATAAGTAGAGGAAAAAAGCAAGGGACCATCAGCTTTTAGATCAGCCGTGTTTTTTCAGAAGAGAAATCATGATGCTGCTACATGCTGGCAAATATAAAACACCTTTATTGCAAAACATCAGAAAAGTTGTGCGACTACCATACTGATCATAAAAACTACCAGCAACACTGATACTTTATATCTCTCTGTTGCATGCCAAGGATCAACAGTGTTTGCCATCTCATGGACAAACTGCAAAATACAGACTGTGTATTCATGACGGGTAGCATCTGGAAGCAGGATTAAAGGCTTTCAGACAAAAATTTGTTCTGTTCAGATGAACAGGATTTGCAGTCTTTCACAATAGTATTGAATATTGACTACAGCCACCTGTACTTGGATTTTCAAATCTCGTGTTAAAAGAGAAAAAAATATATCTTCCTAAACACTTTTATTTGTAGAGTTAATAAGAAATCAGGAAAAAAAAATAGGGATCATTATCTAGCCTTCTGGATCAAAGATGTTTTTAATGTGCAATTTGTAGAGCAAGCTTACTTGTGTACCGTTCAACAAAGTAAAAATATCTTCCACATTAATGCAGAAATCTATTTTCACAAACACAACACCACAGATCACATTTATCCTCTCCCTCCTCCCTCACCAATGTTTAGTAGCATCCTTTTTATTTCATTCTAATGGAATTTGTGAGATGTTAATCAACTGGCTCCAGATTCTCTACCCTAGTCCTAGAAGTTCCCAAATCTGACCTGTTGCTTCTCATTCCAGTTACTGTGACCACACAGAAAAACATATGTTCAGCCTCTTGTTTTCCTTCTCAGTCTGTGACTAGATTGCTTGAAAAACTCATTGCTAAGCTGGGAATTTCTGCCATTTGTTTAAAAGGGTTGTTAATGTTAAAGGCCCAGCTCAGCCATTTGAAGGCTAGTCCCATTATCGAGTAGGTGAAATACGAAGAGTCAACCTGAGACATTAAAATTTCATTATTCAGAAAACTATTAGACTAATTTGGTTTTAAGTTTCAGTACCAATGTAGAATAAGAAGCAACAATATATGCAATAGTCTACCAATAAACCTCACATTTTCAGGGAGATGAACTAGATGGCTTCACTAGTCTCTGCCTTATCTAAGGTTCTCAAAAACTGAGCAAATGTCTCATTTTCTACAATATTCAAGTAGTATTTTGATTTGTATAAAGCTGGACTAAAAGCATTGAGGGTAAGCGAATGTAAACTGGCCACAGTTCTCTATAACCTAAATTAGTTGGAGTTACAAATTTATTCTCATTTCGATAACTTTCTACTGAATATGGTATTTTATATTTCCTATAATCAATGGTTGGAGAAGGGAGTCAGACACTGCAGTCCAGTCTAGTTAGATACTGCCCCAGGCACAGTAGCTGTACTTACCAAAGATGGAATGAAAGCATCCACTTTAGAGTGCAAATTGTCTGTAATGCATGTTAAAAACTTTTTAAGATCTCAAACCAATAAAACCTAAACCAAGTCTAAAATCAAAACTCTGCAGATATTTTCAGCTTACTTTTATATTTCGGCAGTTCAGTGCACTTGGTTATACAATCCTCTTTAGCAGGTTTCAGCAGTTTGGAGATGGTTAGAGTGCCGAATAGCCGACTCTTCCAAGAGACTGTGGCTTCAGCTCTGGCTCAGATTCAGATATGTGGAAGTGGATTTCTTTTTTTTTTTTTTTTTTTTTTTTTTTTTTTAT
>VWZK01002989.1:428855-635174 GCA_013396935.1 Baryphthengus martii | reverse complement strand
TTTTTTTAAATTGTAACTAATAAATACCAAAGCATGTTCCTTCCTGCTAAATTCATAACACTAGATATTACATCTACATCTTTCCTGCAGTGTTTCTTCCTAGAGTGCAATGCATTTCAATGATCTTTCATCCAATTTAAAAGGAAAACGACAGACAAAATCATGGCAAGAGCTGCATCTCATTTAAGTACACTGTTTAGTCAAACAAAAAACACTTCATGAAGAAGCTGAGACTACATAATAGTAAAAATACAGCATTTATGAGATTCAGAACACCAGTCTGCTTCGGTGCTATATAAAGTAGCTAAATATAGAATTTAATTTGTAGCAAGATGGTAGAATTTATATACCTCCGATAAATCAATTCTTTCATCATTCTATATAAGAGAAAAATCAAGAAAGCAAGTATAATGTATTTTATACTCATTACCTTAAAAGCCATTTCTACAAAACCCATCAAGAAGGAAGGTGAAACAAATCTAAGACCTCTCACCAAATGCATCTTGCCAAATTGAACAAAACACCTGCAAGCAAACAAGTCTGTAGTCTTGTTCTAAGGGGAGTAGTACGTAGACAATTGCTCTTTTCCTCCTTATTTTATTCGTTTAAGGCCACTTTATTGATGTTGATAAAGCAAGTCCCATAGAAACTCCAGGTCTGAGCAGAGCCAAACTAGCAGTTATTAATCTTACTTTCCCTCATATTTTCCCACTTCCCTTAGATATTCAGTGAACCATCTCATTAAGAGAGAAAATTAAACCAGATCAGATTATGTAAATTAGTGCAGTTTCTGAGTACATTTTTCTTTTGAAAACAGAGTCCAACTGGACATCTGGCTTTTCTGCCAATTGCTTATGTACCAATTTATATTATTTATGTTTTCACTATGTCTGCTCTTTACTATAGAGATGTCTTATTACATTATTAAAACTTTTTGAAGTAACAAAACACACCAGTGAATTACCATGACCAGCAGAAATCTTTCAAATTTCATGTCCTTATCTTAATAGAAATAAAGACTCTTTACCTGAAGCTAAGCTCTGGACACATTTCCTAAAGCTGTCATTCCTGCCTCTACACTAGTATTCATCATAAGTTGTCCATCTATCCAACTCACGGTTTTCTGCAACTTTCATGTCATCGTTATTAATAATATTAATCCTTTTTTTCCTCAAATCTACCTCTCAGCTCTTCGCAGTGCAGAGAATTCCCTCTTTTTCAGGCTTCACGTACCTTAACCAGACTTAAGATGCTTCTCCACTCTACCAGATGGGCTGCAATGGCAAGTCTCTCCTCACTGCTCTATAAAAGCTTTCTTAGATCATCTTCTTCGATTCTCTCTAGTGCAAATCCTATAAGTGAGAGCAGCCCTACAGAGAAGGACTTGGGGGTGCTGATGGATGAAGTGTTTCACATTAGCTGGCAATGTGCGCTGGCAGCCCCAAAAGCCAGCTGTATCCTAGGCTATATCAAAAATACATAGCCAGTAGGTCAAAGGAAGTGATTCTACCCCTCTATTCTGCTCTTGTGAGATCCCACCTGGAGTACTGCATCCAGCTCTGGAGTCCCCAACACAAGAAGGACATGAATCTGTTGGAGAGGGTGCAGAGGAGGGACACAAAGATGAAGGCTGGAGCACCTCTCCTACAAGGACAGCCTGAGGGAGTTGGGTCTGTTCAGCCTGGAAAAGAGAAGGCTCTGAGGAGACCTTATAGTGGCCTTCCAGTATCTGAAAAGGGCCTACAGGAAAGCTGGAGAGGTACTTTTTATAAGAGCATGTGGTGATAGGACGCAGGGCAAGTTTTAAACTAGAGCAGGGTAGATTCAGATTAGACATTAGGAAGGAGCTCTTTACTATGAGGGTGGTGAGACACTGGACTGGGTTGCCCAGAGCAGTTGTGGGTGCCTCATCCCTGGAAGTGTTTAAGACCAGGCTGGATGAGGCTTTGAGCAACCCGGTGTAGTAGGAGGTGTCGTTGACCATGGCAAGGGGGTTGGAACGAGATGATCTTTAAGGTCCCTTTCAACTCAAGTCATTTTATGATTCTCTAAACTCATCTGGTTTCTCTTCCTCCCCTTTCTTAAATTTTTCTATCAACATTTCAGCTTCCCTGAATTATTTCTTCCAAACTCTATACCCTGAACCCCAGAAGCTTTCTGCATTGCTGAGTTACTAGAAAGCATCTGAAAAGCTTTGCTGAATACCTATCTAGACATACAGAGATTGGGTGGCTACTCCCATAAAAAGGCATCTGCCAAGTCAAAGAGCAATATTTCCCTTTCTGCAGAAAGTTCTCAGAAATGTAGTTCTTGGAAACGTTGCTGCCTTTTTCATGAGTAACGGTACTTTGCTTCCTTCAACTTGCTAGCTTGGGACAACGAACTTGAGAAACATATAGCAAGCATCAGTACCGCATCTTCCTGCAGTACTAATGATTACAGTTTTTATTTCCCAGTCTCTTAGAACTGAAAATGGCAGGCAGGAAAAAAAAAAAATTCTTGATAAAAGTCAGCATAATCAAAATGAACTAATCTGGACAGTACTTTTTCCAAGTGTGTTGCCAGCACATCAGCAAAAACAGAAAAAAGAAGATTGCAGTCACAAGCCATCAGCCCATGTTGGAAGCAGTTAGAAATACCTGTCCTCCAATCTTATCTTGTAAAGAAATCCACATCAAATGCTTTCTCATGCACTGGAAAAAACAGGAACACTAGGACTGAAGTATATGCTTCCTTTCTGTTTCTAAAACTCTGACACACTCTGCAGGTCACAAGGCGTCATATCATCATGTTACATTCTCAGTGAAGAGGGGAAAGCATATCTGGAAGGGAAAGAAGACTGTAAAGCCTCTTGGAGAGGGGAACAGAAAATAATAAGTAAAATGCAAACAAGTTCAGCAAGTACAATTCAAGAGTTTGCTCTTCACAGGCCAAACATCCCATTTGTACAGGAATTTAAAGACTTTTAAGTTTCCCAAAATATGTTACTTTACTGCTAAAGTAGAAGAATAATGTCTTTCTTTTCCATGGCTGGCTGTCTCCCCTTGCATTGGAGAAGCACTAGGATGGTGAGCGAGCTGGAGGCAAGGCAAGTGGGATCAGTGCAGTACTGGCACAAAGGCACTCAGTAGACTACAAGAAGGTTTGCAAGAGGAAAGAGGAGAGGGAAGGAGATTCTCCAACTACAAAGTGCACTAACCGCATCCTGGTGAAGACACCAACAGCCAGCCGCAAGTCATGATCCTTGAAATTACACTTCCAGAGTTTTCTTGTGCTTCTCCATGTAACTGGCTGTACAGTACCAGAAATTGGATAGAGTGTCTTTTGTTTTGCCAAGCATGCTGCTGGTGTCCTCTCCCCCCGTGATCAAATTGGTTGGAAAAGGAGAAAACACAAAGATGTGCAAGACAAGACCATACACATGATTTAAAATTTGAGTAATGGATAAAGTGAGCAGAAACAGTGAATAAAACTCCAGTATGTCTTGAAGGTTACACTGGAAAAGAAAAAATAGATAGCAAATTTAACTGGGGAGCGGGAAGAGAGGGGAAATGAACCTCATGAAGCAGCCACAACATTCAAATTCATTTTAAACACTTCTGTGATATCCATAAAGCTCAGAATAACTTCTCCATGTAATTTCCAGTGCTAGTTAGCACACTGTAGGTGCTGCTAGAGTAAATATGTACTCTCACATGTAGGTGTGAATTTTAAGACTACTGGCTATTCCTCTCAATCTCCCACTGCTTCTTTCTTGAGATGAGCTCTCAACTGTGACAACTGGCTCCTCGTACTATCTATAAATATTCTCTTCATATAAACAATGTCTCTTCTACATCTCAACAGGAGCAACTCCCCAAGAACGGGAAACACAGAAGTTAAAATATTTCCAACTACTTTAGTAGTAATAGGAAAAAAATATTCAAGAGTTTATTTTACGTTACCCAGCCCTTAAAAGCAGCAGAGTTGTTTAAAACTTAAGAGCAAGTTTTACAGCCATGGGTGGCACCTACTGATTCACTATTACTGATCTGCATTTCAGAAGTACAAAATTCAGAATGTTCATAATCAATTAGAAATGCAATGTATAAATATTTATTTTGCTATTTCTAGCTATAAGAATTACTCTGCCCATCAGAAATATCTTCATGAGACCTGATAAACAGTGCCTTCCTCCAGTGATTTCATTCGAGACACCAGATAGAAAAACTTGAATACAAAAGGCAGGTACAAGGTATCCTTACAGTATAGGGTTCCTTGTTAAAACTCTTTCCATACATACTCCCAGAAACTAAACGTTGGTCATAATGTATCATTTACAATTTCAGAGATTAGTTTATTTTCAGAGAATCTTGGAGGTTGATTAAAAAAATAAGACTGATAAAATAGAAAGTCTGATGCATTAAATACTGGGATAGCTACTACTGCGTTATACAATCAAGATGGATGACTGGATAAAGTAGTACTGGAAAAAAAAAAAAGCAAAGGAGCTTTATAAGAAGCCAGCCAAATATTAATGTTGAAATAATGAAATCTAAATCCTGTTGAATTACTTGAAAGGATAGAAAACTCACCATTATGGAAACAAGATAAATCTAAATAATAAAGATATATTAAAATGCAGTAAAGCTGTCTTGTTTAATTCTTTTTCAAACACTGACAGTTTTATGATGTATATTTAATCAAAATATGGTGGGTTTGTTTTGTTTTAAATTATTGGGTATTTGACTTGAAACAATAGATCACATTCAAACCTTGTCACAATATTTCCTCTTCCCCCCAAGTCCATCGTGTCTACATTTTTGCAAATAAATGCAACAAAAATGTTACTTTTTCAAAAACGAAAGAAATAAGTTGATTGCTAAAAGCCTCTGTAACAACTGAAGTAAATACTTTCATAGAAGCTTTTCAGAATATGGCATTTAATAAATATTATACAGCTAGCCTAATTAGACTAATTAGTTAAGCTGACAGTTGTTTCAATAGGGATGAACTAAACAACTTGGTGATTATATTCTTCAATAAACGCGCCTTTTTGTTTGGGTTAGGTTGTTGGGTTTTTTTTTGCCTTTTTTTTTTTTCCTGTTTCAGCCAGCTTTCACTATTAACTTCTGATGCTAAACTCCTCCAGAGGAACCTTTACAAAAGTAAGCCAGCAGCTGGTAGCTAAAAGTTACCTTCTAGGAAATACATATAACCATATATACGTATATAAATATATAAAAAATTATAACGTAAACATTGTTTCAAGCATCTAAGTTCCTACGTAGAATTACATACAACACCTAAAATAATTTTAAAAAACCCAACAACTCTGTGCTTCCACAGTTTTTATATTCATTATCTTATGCAGCAACAATGTTGACAAGGTAGAGTATAATCCCTCTTTAGAAGCACTTCCTCAATCTTTTGTCACATTGCCCAATGTCAAATCTCAAAAATGCTGAGGAAATTTCATGCTTACCTGGCCAGGTAGGGTTCACAAACTACCCTAGTTCCACACTTTGCTATCCACAAAGCACTTTGCATGCTTTATGGTGTCTTTACACACGCAGACCTCTAGGCATGGAAGAATTGTAACTACAATATTTCTTGAATATAGTTTATTTGTACTAAACTTTCAAGCCTGCTGAGAGGAAAAAAAACCCAAAATTAAGGAGCAATGTCTTCTTTTGATTATTTAACAGCCAAAAAAAGACGAGTGTATGATGTAGCAGTGCCGTAGTTACATAAGCATACATTTGAACACACATCCAATTCAAAACCCCCACCCTGTGGGAATCTGTGCCCTAGTTTTCCTGGTAGCCTACAGCACATGCCAAATTTGAAATGGAAATATTTCCCTAATCAGCTAAATCTGGGTCAGAATGTCAACTCCGCTTAGGTCCAAGTCATTGCCACTCATGATCTCCAGAATGGCCATAATGAATACTTGTGCAGCATGGGACAGTCTCCTAATAACTACCACAAAGCGAAAAATACACACTTATTCCTTCCTTTGGCACATGAGGATCTGACTGCTCACCTTAGGAAAGTCAGCAGCAGGACAGAAACTTGTGTCTGTTGCCTTTGTGCCCTCTCAAAGGCTACACCATATTTTCTGTTCCACAAAAGGGCACTTTGCAATCATTATTCTTATGATGCAGGAATGCATCTTGTGATGCACTGGGATTTCACAGTAGCAGTTTTTGCACTGTAGTTATAGCAGATTAAAGGCACTTATTTTTAGCCAGTCAATTAAGGTACCTTGACTAAAATATATAATGTACACAACATTTCCAGATAAAAGCCCACTTGAAATGAAGGGGCAGATACAGAATACTTAACAGGAATCACTCAATTGGGCTGAAGAGGAGGCCGGTGACAACAGCTAAACTCAGGGGTAAGCAGGTGGGCCTGTCACTGATGTGTACCAAGTCCCTCTAGTCAGCAGCTACTGTTATTTTGAAAAATAGCATAGCACAGACAGCCTAACCTGGTGCTGAGAGCAGGCAAGCAGCTTTCCTTAGCTACAGAGAATACTGTTTCAGGGGTTAATCATCAGGGATTGTTTAAACAGAGGGACATCTGGCACACCTGCCCACAGAGAACAAACAAATCATTTCTAATCTCCCACTACTGTATCAAGGTCTGGGTTTCATCCAGCGCTAATTTGCAATTTTACTGTGCATTCCATCATTTTCACAATACTGTGTAGTAAAAACACCCAAGTTTACATTTATTCCAGCAGAAGAAACCAATCACCTCAGAACTGTAACCCAAAGAGATTTAAACTATCAAATCACAAAAGAAACATTACTTTTCTAAAGAACACTCACCTAGTACGGTTGGTATTGTTTTTAAGAATACATTTGTGGTATTTGGCAGGGCTACGGAATTGCGCAAAACCAAGAGCTGAAGAATAAAGAGTGCAAAATGTGGCAATACAATATGTATGTAATAGGGTGAAATGAGAAATTATACTCTTAGAAGTATCAGTTCTATAAAAATTTCAGACTCTCAATTTTACAAGTAAAATAAACAAAGCAACAGGATAGGCAAGGCAATTACTTATTTCTCTTTGTACTAAATGCAGAAGAAATGGAATTAAGCAGAAATATTGCTTTTGCACTGCAAACATAAAAGCTTGACGTTTCATATGTGAAAAGACTTTAAGCCTTTTTTCTCCTCTTACTTATTTTTTAATTGTTCTACTCTCACTTTTCATCTGAATACATTTAAATGTAAATGAGAAAGAGGATCATAGGTCTTTCACCAAGGGGCCTCAGTAGAAGAGATACACAGGTGGGACTTTGACTAGGATAAAATCCATTATATTTTACTTGAAAGATGAAGAGGTACAAAGAAAAAAAAAAATGTGATCCTCTGAGAAGTATATCGCACGGCATCTGTGTCAAGCAGGGTAAGAAATATGACTATATTACCCAGCTGCGCTAGACAGAGTATCATAAACCAATTTGAGATTCTATCTCTTAGTTTCATCTTTTAGCATATGTCCTGTTTTTCAGGGAATAACCTAATACAATACAAGTAATTTAGAGGTAATTAACTGTAAAAGCCTTCGAATGGATTATCACTTCAACAAAGAAATCAAGTAATTATCTGTACTCAGATATATTCAGGGACTTTTTCATCATAGACCAATATTACTGCTATGCATCTTGGGAGGTACACTGTATTTAAAAACCCCTCTGTATATTTCAGCCTAAGAATAGTAATCCAAGTTTTACAATTATATCCAAATTATCATTTGAACTTGGTTTTACAGACCAACAACATCTTAAAAAAAAAATACGGAATGCGTGTCTATTTAGGATTTCACAATGTTGCTCGTCTTTGACTGGACTTAGGTGTTGGTGGAGGCCAAGTCCAACCGCCTCCACTGAATTGCTAAACCCTGGCAATGCCATCAGTCAGTAAACAAAACTGTCCAGTCTTTCTGAGGTTTACATACTTCTGCTCCCAAACCAAACAGAAATCAGCCTGGATAGTTTAAATACAGAAGATCACGGCAGCGAAACCTCTAAACTCAGTTCATGTACGCATCTCATCATGTCCATTTCATTAATATTAAGAATTATCATCATGACAAATATCATGTTACCTGAAGAGTTTATGTCTGGCAAAAAGTTCTGTTGTAGTCCAAAATGCTCCGTAAATTATAATTTATTTTCAAAAGAAAGTCTAACTGGCCTTTTTATCTCTACCCAAAGAGCTGCAACAATACAAAAGTAAAGTGATCCAGGCACAGACCTACCTTCACATTGAGGAGGCCTAAACATTAAGCTATGCAAATATTACTAAACACAATTCAAGACATTACTCATACTTTAGACTGAGGAGACTGAACAAAAGCTATAATAATGCGATACTAAAATTCTAAAGTGGAAAAGACAAATGACATTTACTCAGCAACACCACAGCTTCTGTATATTTAATGATACACATTAGAGAACCCGCCAACATCTGCCAAGGAAGTGATATATTAAGCAGAAAATTGGTCAACTTAATAATACTAAGGGTTTGTAATTTAACCTCTGAAACGTCACTATTACTGGAAGGCATTTACATACAAATAAATACACACACACATATATCCAAATGGGCCCATACATAACGCTAGCCCATACTAGCACTTGTCAGAGCTGCTAAAATATACAGTATGATTTCTGTCTCAGTGTCTACTGATGAAACAATTTACACCAGAACACTTACATTTCTATAGATTTTGACATATAGCTTATTCACATTGTAAACATTGGGATGTTTGCAGATAGTAATTTTTTCTGCCTATGTAACTATACCTTGCATTATTTTTACATGTATATGTATCTGTATATGTACTCTAGGCTACAAATATATGTATGTAGGTATTATAAATGAAAATATGTATATACAAAGACAGTGTGTATTTATGTTTTATTAGTGATTTGATGTGGTCCAGATTTCAGATACGTAAACCATTTACTTCTCACAAAGAAATTCTACCTTGAATTGGCATACTTAAACAAATGGTAGTTTAATTCTTTAATTTTTGATTGTTATTAATACGATTTCTGTCCGTGTATAAGCTAAATACACATCATTATGACTTAAAAGTTTTTGAGCAGAACCTTTTCAGTTCAGTTTCTGTATCTAGTAATATCTTGGTTAATAAGTTTCATTAATGTGGGGTCACTTTGTTCTGAAATAGAGCAGTCATTGGAAGGAAAAGTCAGTCTGTGGCACAGAGACATTTCATTCCTTCTGCTTTATAGATGCAAAGCCTCAGTCATTTCAGCTCCACTTCAAATTGTCTTGTGTACCAGATACATATGCATTTCAATACTCTGCACTATTGAATGACATATTAACATTTATATTAAGTTTTAAAAATACTTATATTGACTTGGGAGCAATAAATGATAATTAACTGCATTTCTAAGACTATCTAACCTCATCTTGAAAAACAAAGCTTCCATTTCCTGGGATTTCCTAAAGCACCATGAAACAATATGAAATTATATGTCTGTATTTCCTCTGATATAACCAGTCTACCAGCTAAGTCACAGCAATCATGAGTTTGATCTATTTAACAGGTTGTCTTTATAGCTTCCAGCAGAGAGACAAGAGTCTTGGAAAAAGCAGAGTTAAATGGCGTAACAATTATAGACACGATTTTATATTCTAGGAAGATCTTTTATCATCTGGAGAACATCCACACGCACGATAAACAGTGACCTCAGACTGGGCACCACATGCTGCTCATCAAGCTTGGCATTTTATTTGCACTAAATGTTACACATACTGGAAGAGAGCAGCTCATAGTCTTTAATGTGGTTTTGGATGTTACCATATAGATTGAGATATCAATATAAATGAGCCACTGCAAATTCTTTTTAATGAAAACCTATTTAAGTTTAGACAATTTGGATTTTGAGTAAATTACATTTGGAAATATAGTAAATTTGTTCTGAAATCTTTGTATACATGATGACCTTTTAGATGCTAAAGAGATAGTAGAAATAGCGTTATAGATGTAATAATCAAAACAAAAAGACACTTACTCAGAAACAGTAAATAATTAGTTTATACATAGTTTCCAAGGATTCACAGACATTAAAACTTGCTGAAAACTATTCACAGTTCTGAATGGTAACTGAACAAACACATTACTAATTTGCTCATTCAAGATGGCTTCATTGTCCTCTAGCAGATTTTTGAACACTGTAGAGTAAGTGTTCAGATTTTATTTATTTTTAAACACTGCCTTTTGTATAGCAGTACTTTTGGATTAAGCCAATGTGAAAATTTTGGCAGGTATTTCCACTGAAGAGACACTCCTCACTGCCACTGCCTTCCATCGCTATCTCCAGGTCTGCATGAGCAGTCAATAACATTGACTTTCAGCTTGCTGCATCTTCCGAGAGTGCCCAGTTAGAAAATCAGATAATCGAACCAGCATAGAGTATATCTTGCTGATCTTCTGGCATCCCAAAGGCCTTCCAGCCAAAAGCAAGAAACATTAAAGTTTAACACTACCCACTTGAGAAAGATGAAAACAAGGGAATTTGGCTCAGTTTTAAGCCTCTATGCAACAAAACTAGCACAGTAGCTTAGTTAAAACAGAATTTTGGACTATAGAATACTGATCTTATCTAATCACAGTTTTTCATTAGCACCATATTTATACGTCTCATTTTTATAATGAAATTATATAAAATAATCCCTGATTAGCACTCCTTAACATTTGAAAATAAAAACATTTGTTGCCACTAGCTAGTATGTATAAAGTTCTATTTAATTATATTAGAACAATTAAAAATCACTTTTATTTCAGTAACAGTTTCTTTTTTTTTGCATCTACAAATAAACAGGAATACCCTAAACTCCACAATGTTCACAAAGTTTTCAGAAGAGAGATTTCTCTTCAAGTTAATGCTCCATCCTTTAAAGACCATGGTTTCTAACCTAATATCACAGCGATGCTTTTCATAGTCTGTGAGATCTTAGCACTACAGCATAGACTGTAAATGAAAGGGGAAAAAAAAAAAGGAAGATACAGGTTCATGTAGGAGCATTGGTTGGGGTGGCAGCTACATAAAATAACAGGAATCGAGGCAAAAGCTGAATCTAATACACATAGATATGAACTGCTCACATGAAATCCAAGAAGTTACAAAAATGTTTAGAAATAAAAGTTTGTTTAGCTTATGATACAGAAAATATTTTGGCAGAGAGCTGTACTTTAATCCTGTGCGGCCAGACTTTCAACTCATAAAATGGTGTAAGCTTTACTGAATGAAATGGGCTAATGCCACGTTACATTGCAGAAGTATCTGCCTGGTATATTTTTAGATACCTATAAAGTTCATTGTTGCTAAAGGACAAAATAATGATAGCATATAAAAGCAATACTGCTTTGTAGAGCAACATTGAGATGAACTTTATATAAACATTGAGCCTTATGGTATCATATACAGCATGTAAATATAATATACTTACAGATGGAGAGATTCGTATTTTTAAAGAAATGGTCACATGAAGTGTTTTAAAGTTTTCAAACTGAAGAATTTCCTTTTATATTTCCAAAATATAGTGTGTTTCAAATACGGTATAAAAATTTTGCCAAGAAACATAAAACTGATTTCACATTAAAAAAAATAAAAATACTTGGAATGCTTTTTTTTCCCCAAAACTTTAACTTCAGTACCTGCTATAAAAATTATTTTATAGTAAGATTATTATCAGTGTTAAAAAGCAAATCCTTTACTTTGTGAATTTCCCATCTTTCATTAGAAGCAAATGATATCGTTACCTCTGTGACCTCCTTCCTTCAGTCATCTTTTTAATGCTTACATCAGAAGGCATCAGTATTAGATTATTTCAAGTAAGGCTATAATACTGATTCACAGATAAAAAAAAAATATTTTCTGTATCTGTCCTTACCCTGTTCTCTTCTGAAAGAGAGTATACTCTATTTCAGACCTTTTCTCCTTGTTGCCTGTGTTCCAAGTTCTTGTCCAGTTGGCAGAAAGAGCTAAGTTCCAAGTTTATGTGATGAGTACAAAGCACAGGGATCCTCATGAGATTGAGAATTATCACAGGAAAAGTAGACAAACAAATGTATTTCTCTTAACACTCTGAATGCAAGTGTAAAGTTAATGGCAATACAAAAAAATCGTAAGTTTTATAGATAAAACAATTAGCTCAAGAAATATTACTTGCTTTCTGGCCTTCAAAAATGACTCTGCAAACCATCAGAAGGTGTTTTTACTATAAATATCCTAAATAGAATTTAATTTTAAGAAAAAGACATAGAAGTCCACAAAAGCACCAGAAAAGCACTTTTACAACTTTCCATCATATCTTTTATTGCCCTTTCCAGATTTGCACATGGAAACTAACATCTTCATCATAACTATCTTCTGCTAACTGTTTTCTGCACAGGGGGCTCATTTTCATTTGAGCAGTTAGGTATCATTATTTTCTGCTTCTTGAAAGCAAGAGTAAGAAGTAAGATTGTTGAAGATTCATGAAGATCAGTGTGACATATTATATCTCTCAGCTTTGGCACTGTCTTCAGCCTTGTGTTAGTTATCTATTTACCCCCACGGAGTAACAAGGCTTCCACAGAGTATCCAATGCACCAAGATACAATAACAGCATGAGTCATATGCATCCTAACAGCACCTAAAAACTTGCATCCTAACAGTAGTAGTAGGTCGTGATAAGAAAATAAAATGCATGTTAACAAACTATTGAAGAGAACTATTAGAATAAACTGAGAAGGTTCCAGAGAGACGTTATTGCAGCCTTTCAGTACTTAAAGGGGGCCTATAAAAAAGATGGGGACAATCTTTTTAGCAAGGCCTCTTGTCACAGGACAAGGGGTAATGGTTTTAAACTAAGAGGGTAGATTTAGACTAGAGATAAGGAAAAACTTTTTTACAATGAGGAGGTGGTAGAAGCCTCACCCGTGGAAACATTCCAGGTCAGGTTGGATAGGGCTCTGAGCAACCTGATTTAGTTGAAGATGTCCTTGCTCAGTGCACAGGGGTTGAACTAGATGATCTTTAAACGTCCTCTCCAACCAGCCTAAACCATTCTATGAAGCTACTTCTGTGAGGCAGAAAGCTGCTTGTCAAATCCACTAATGCTAGAGAGGAACAATTTTCTCATTCCTAGGTTCTGAAAACCATCTTCTTAAACCATAGGGAAGGTACAGCACACAGACAGCAGATACATCAACCACATCTGTCCATTCCTGGGAGATTCCTAGTATGCAGATGACATGTAAATAAGTAGCAAAGATTAACCACTAAAAAGGTATTAAACCAGTCTGAATAAGCCTAAAGAATTTGAATGCTCCTTCCAGTACCATGCTTCGAAAGGGTACCACTGCTGGGGAGACCAAATGGTCTTATAATAGTAAAAAAAAAAAAAAAAAACAAAACTCTAATGTACCTTTCCTAAGGGAAGCTTAGCATTCTGAATTCTGATAAAAATCATGTCACAAAAACAATTATAAACAGGCTAACAAACTAGCTTTTTTTTCCCAGGAAGCTTATTCTGCCTGAAGCTTATTCTGATATGAAACTTTCTCTGATATAATCCCACTTGCAACAATCAATTATACTTATTTTAAAATAAGAAGGAAGATCAATTATGTACTTTTTCCCTCAAGACTGATACACCTGTAAAGATTTTAAATGTCTCATCTAAAATTCTAGATCTGTAAAGGGCTGAACGCATCATTTCTAACAATGCGGTTTCCAGACTGAATGTGTTTAACTATTGCTTGACTTTTTTTTTTTTTATTTTGTACAGAACATGTATGTGGACTGAAATGGGATTCAGATTGCTTAATCAATAACAGGTTACAAAAGCACATCACTAGGAATGGAGCTTACTTGAAGGGAGTTGGCCATCAAAAACTTCTAGTGCAATAGCATGGTCTGCAGCTCACCCTCGTGGTACTAAGACTGGTGTCAACTCAAAGAATAAATTAATTCAAAGGAGAGACAGATAGTAAGGACAGTAATTTGCTCTATTCTCAAAATGCTGGATTGCAATATATTTGTATCTAACCATTTTGGGCTTTTTATTGTTTTTAGAAAAAAAACCCAAAGCCAAACAAACAAACAAAAAAATAGAAAAAGAAAAAAGAGAAGGAAGAGCTGCTGAGAAATATGAAGCTGTGTTTCACAAGTTGTAGCGCGACAGAAACTACCAAACACCTTCACTTCCAAAACAGAATTCAAATCTTGAGAGGGGAATTACTAATTTATATGACACGTATGTTTTACCATTTGTGATACATTTTGTTAGCAGATCTTATGAAGAGAAATGACTATTAAAGCTGGGAAAACAGCTGGACAGTGAATCTTGATTTTCCATTTGAAATTTAGAGGACATTGAGAAAGTGTCTCAGACCAACTACTCTATTATAGCCAAACTACTTCTGCATAAATGCATGCCACACTTTATAGGACAAAGTTTGAACTAGCTCTTTAGGACACAATAGCATCAATACCAGCAGCAAAGACTTTCGGAATCAGTCCAAGCAACGGGTTGAACCATCTTCTCAGAAAGAGGAAATCTAAGCTTTAAAAGCTCAACATTTACTTAGATAGCTACAACATTAACAGAATGTGAACTTTCCTTCTCAAACCAGTTTGTAACTAATAAAAAAATAAGCATCTCAGCATTCATCTGTCAGAGCTATATAACAATAAGAGGAATGCACACTTGTATTCTATTATCTTTTAATTATATTCACATTTTTTACTGTCAGAACGCACCATATACATAAGGCTTTTAGTCCACTAGAGCAGAACAGCTTGCTATGCATTTGACAGCTGCAGCAGGATGTTACTGCTCCATCTTTTCTCCTCTTCCTTTCCTTTTCATAAGTGAACAAAGAATAGTGGGGGGAAAGTTCATTTTAGACATCGTACCTTAACTAACCGCTCGCAGAACACTGGAGTAAACAACTTCACACAGAAGAGGACTGGAGAACTTGCATCCTGACAGGGCTTCCATTAGTCTTATAATTTGTTTTGACTCCTTTCACAAATTTAAATCTGGTGAATTTCCAGCTGATTTCACATTTCTAAAGCAATTTCCCAGTTTGATTGTTGCAAAAATCTTCTACTGCTCTTTGTTTATTATGTCTGTCTTATTTACTTCTGAGGTCTTCCACGTAAATATTTTATTAATGTACAACAACATTAAACTGTAATGGGACTGCCTAAACTCATTTCTTTAGGATAAATTGCATCGGCATGAGGCAGTTGTACAGGTAGAAGAAAGTGATATGGCATGTCTTAATGCTTTGATCTCTCCAAAAGGCATTTCAGTCTAATGATTCCAATAATATAAACCAAGTTTGCTAAAAGTAGTACCAAAAATTTGAAAGGATCAGTTAGCAAGTGATCATTGTTTAAACTGACTATTTCTACACACTTTGGGGTAGAAATGTAAATATAAGTAAAAGCCCTTCTATCCTATTCTGGATAGAATCTCAGAATTTCTTTAAATATGAATTTGCCTCCTTAAACTAAGGCATCCATTGAGATAATGAAAATACATATTTTGGGACTGGGAAAACCACAAGGTTTGTATACGAAAAAAAAAAAAAGATTTAAAAACCCACATAAGAAGTCCTAAAAAGAACTTAAATATTCCTAAAACACAATTCAACTACTGTTTCTAAATCCTAGATCAGAGGAACTTATATTTAAAATCATTTGTAACATAAACTGATAATTTAAATTGCCTCAGCACTGGCTTATTCTCTTCAGTAATTACAGCAAACTGAAGCAGCCTTTAGTGTCCCTCAAATAAGAAAATAGTCTATAGATTCATTAATTCTGCTCTTCTGTAATACAAAGTAAACCAGACTTAAATTAGAAGTAATTCCTAGATATATGATTGATATTATGCACATTTCCTAAAAAAAATATGGCTAAAAATACATTATAAGCACTGTAAAATATGTAGAATATTTACCACCTTTTTGGTGTACAGACACACAGATTTCAGAACCAATCCTTTAGGCTGGAAAACAATATACAGGATTCTACAACCACAACATAAAGAAAATAATGAGGGTTTCAAAAGGTTATTTTTCATTTGAGCTTTATGTATTCACTTCATATAACTGAGAAAATAAATATTCTGTCTTAGCAGAACATAGTGTTTAGATTGAAGTCTTTTACTTCATCTAAGTAATTTATTAATTATATTACTCTTCTTTTTCCTCTGTATCATAAATTACTCAATATTTGTTAAGAATCGCACCAGATTTTTCAAGTCATCTAACTTTTGAAATTTCACCATAATTTCCTTTTAAAATAAGTGGTAGAAAAATAGGCTGATCATCCTCAGGAGAAAGGTAGAAAGGGGAGGGAGAAGAAAGGATACACTTGAGGTTATAAGCAAAACTGGCTGCTACCCAAGAATTCTACCGTCTGAACCACTGAATTAATTGTTGGCCTGAATTCTCATTATATATTGCTGCAAAATTATACTGCCCAATTAGGTAGGTAATCTAATATTCTAACTACACCTCAGATTTTTTGTACAGTACCCAGCAGTGAATTCCAAGAACTAATTAGATAGTTAATTTGAATCCTTGCTCGTAGTTTTAATAACTTTTAATGCAAGTTTTTGTTATTTTGCTACTGTCTTAACTCAAAATCCCTTTTAATTCCTCCCTCTTCTCCAACTTGAAGAAACATGATGGCAGGATGGCGTACAAGTGATATAAAAATATTTTGACTCAAGCTATAAATGATTCATTAAATCTTGGTCAATAATTCGAAATGAGGTTTCCAAGCTAATAGTCACAAGTTTTCAGATTTTATTGGAAAAACATTCAAATCAGAGATGGGCTCAATTATGTGATGCAGGCCTGGTAATTCTTAGCTGCACATCAAGCAATCTAATCGCTTTTGTGAACAATCATTGGAACTTTCTTAGATTGCATTTGCTTTAGTAACAGCCCATCAGCACACCTTTCCACCCCACAAAGAGCTGCCTGTTAAATAATGGTTTTGTTCAGCATCTGGGCAGAAGTCAGGCACAATGCATTAGTCTGCTAGAGCCCACATGGTTACAAATGCATTTCCAAATGATTGCTGACAACAATGGCAAATGTCTCAAGTCTGTTAGCTATCTTTATCACAGAACACGAAGGTTCTTAATGGCAGTGGGAATATAAGGTAAATGAAAACTGTCAATTCAAAATGACTTTTCCTTTTATATATTAAACTCTGTATGAACAAATGGATTGGTACTTGCTGTCTTCCACACTTGGTCAACAAATATATTTCTCAGTACTAGGCTGAGGTCAGGCTGAAAGGAGTAGCAGTGAGGAAGAAAGAAAGAAAAAAAAGGAAGAGTAGGAAAAAAAGGAAGAATATATGAGGCATTTTACCCTTTTGCCTTGCTGCAACAGACCAGTCCTCTAAATATACTGCAAATAACCCTTTGCCTCATCAGGTGCCTGCATTGTTCCTATTAGAGGACAACATGTACCAGAATAAAATCTGAGTTGAAACTCAAAGCCAAGGACTGATGCTTCACTGGTAAGCCCAGAAATG
Organism: Baryphthengus martii; assembly: GCA_013396935.1. Classification (NCBI taxonomy): domain Eukaryota; kingdom Metazoa; phylum Chordata; class Aves; order Coraciiformes; family Momotidae; genus Baryphthengus; species Baryphthengus martii. The sequence continues at coordinate 617,586 of VWZK01002989.1, read as the reverse complement.
AAGCAGGTTTGTTTTCTGATGCACATTCTGCACAGGAATGCAGAATTCTGCTGCAGTCTCTTGTACTGTTGTGGCTTGTCTCTTGGCTAGTTTAAATTGCACTCTACTGCTAAAAAGAAAGAAGAAAGTAAAAGCTTGATGTAAACACCAAACCCTAACTGAAATAACCAGCATTTACCATGGTCTACGTTAGGGATGCCCTACCTAGACAGCAGCAAGAGGAAATATTTTCTTTTGGTGCATTTGGAACTGTTGAGACAGACTTCACAATTTTCATGTCATTGGTGGCTTCCCACTCATTCTGTGAAGATAGATAAACTTTCACAGACCTACTAATAATTGAATGATACATTAAAAGGAAATAACTTCACAGAACTTGCTCACTGCTTGGGTAAGTAACATGAAAAGTATAATCCTTCCTTATCTAAGCATGGAAGTGGTAACATGACTATTGACACAAATGTATTTTTATCACCCTACTGATCAACATATACTCAAACAACAATGAAATCTGAAAGAATTTAAATGGAAAGAGATACTAAAAAACGTGTGTTAAGGGAAACATGATCTGGTTTTATAGTTTTTTCTACATAGTAAAATAGATTCCAGTCCTGTTATTTCCCAGGTAGGAAAAGCATAGTGCCCAGATTACATATAACAAATACTCCTTGCTAAATAATCTGTGTTTTTGTACCCACTGGTCTCTTAGAGTTCCACATATTTCAGTTATAAAAGCGGGTTTCCTGGAAGCTTTGATCACCGAACCTATCATCTTTTGATGGTTACAGGTTTTTTTAGGGAGGAGAAGAAAGCAGTTTCATTTGCAAGCCAACAACATAAAACATCAGCACTCAGTGCTTTAACAGAAACCCATTCCCACTCAAGCTTGTTTGAAATGAACTAGTATGAGCACCTGAGCAGTGTCATCAGCCCCACACAGGCTACCCAAGCCCATTCAAGTGCCTGTCTACACATACAATGCTGTGCAGATGCGCCCTAAAACGTGGAATGATACCTTGTAGTCCCCAAGCAACACCTAGAAGTAATGGACCATGCAGATTTACTGTATCAGATTTACAGTATCAGATCCTAGATACTTAGTTTGAATACAAATCTAAGGAAGCATATTAAACAAAGAGCAGCTCCCTGCCTCACTTCCTGTGCTCTCTGGTATCGCTAAAGGTAGATCCCAGATGAGACTTTTTCTGGAGTCACCTGCAGCTCTGACTTCAGTCCTGTTGCGGAAAGGAAGGCACCATTTAATGACCTTGATCACCTTTGCTTCCCTTACTGCACTCCTGCTGCTCTCTGAGGCAGTTTGACACGGCCCCAGCAACCGAGGTCAAGCCAGAGGCCTTGTCCGGTTAAACGCTGCACTCCCTGGGGCCGCCTTTCAGGACTGGAACTTCAGCATGACATTAGCCGGTCATGAACCCACATCATGAGACAATCAGTGTAACTATCACTTGTAGAATTTCTGCATTCCAAAGAACGTCTAATAAGAATTATTGTCTTTCTTTTAATCCATGGCCTAGATGAAGCAGGTAATGGGAACTGCCTACCCTCTCTTTTTTGGAGGAGGAAAATACAGCTCAGGCTCCATAGTCCCTCTACTACTATGAATGTAACTAAGCACATGTAAGACTGGCATAGTCCCGATATTTGAGGAAAAAGGATAGAGAAAACAGTGAATTTTAATCTTTGTGCAGGGATCAAAGCCATGTTTGGGAAAAAAAAATAATAATAAAAAAATAATCTAGTCTTCCAGCAAGATTTTTTTCCCCTCAATGCTTTGAGTATTTGCTCTTTGACATCGTACTGAATTTATCTACTTGTACATATTAGATGATTTTATTTTGAATTTGTATTCCTTTACTTGTAGTTTGAAAGCAGGAGAAAATTTTTCTATGTGGATCATCTATTTTTTAATTTTATTTTTTTCCCCTGAGAATAAAGAAAATAAGTATTGAAGCTTACTTGAAATAAATGAAAAAAGTGAAAACAGGTTTTCTCCATTTCCTTTAAAAAGACACATTACCCTGAAGTATTCCTGATTTCTTTAAGAATGTAGTGGAAATCTATCTGTATTGGGTCAGACTGAAATGGAGTTTCCCTACAGCAGCACTCATCATGCTGTGCTTTTTAAGAGCTAGAAAAGTATTGATAACACACTCGTGTTGTGGCTGCTGCTACAGCACTAAGGCTGTTGTTTTGGTTTTTTTTCTCCAACATTCCACTCCCACTGGGATGGGGTGAACAAGATCTTGGGAGGGGACACAACTGGAACAGCTGACCCAAACTGACCAAAAGGATATTCCATACCATATGACATCAGCTCAACAATAAAAGCTAAAAAAAGGAGGGGAGTAGGGTTGTATTGGCTTGTCCTTGGGAGCAACCACTACGCGTATTGGAGCCCTGCTTCCCCATACGGGTTAGACATCACCTACTGATGGGAAAGCAGAGAATAAATCTTTGTTTTCTTTTGCTTCTGTGTGCACAACCTTACTTTACCTTTTGTAAAACTGCCTTTGTCTTAATATACCAGTTTCATCTTATTTCCCCCACTCTGGTCCAGCTGAGAGGAGGAGGTGGGGGGAGTGATAGAGCAGCTTGGTGGGCACCTAGCTTCCAGTCAAGGTCAAACCACCACACTATCTTACATAAAGATGTAACTGTAAAGTTTCACTACAATTAGGGTTTTTTTTCTGCAGTTTTGCTTTTGAAAACCTACAAATATATGCAAGTATATAACAAATCAATGACAGCTACTCAGCATAAATGCTGACCATATTCTTTTAGGGAAATGCCTGCGGAAAATGTAATTAATAATAGACCAGATCTTTTCAGTACATTTCTTTTACTATTTCTGAAGATTTTACTCAAGTGTAATTTTTTTTTTTCCCTCCTTTGTCAGGCAATTTTGACTCCTCTGTGGGTTCCAAATCCATTTATTTCAAAGTACTTACTAATGTCCTTCTGAAAAAAAAGCTGAATGGTGACAGAAAACAGTAGCTGGGGAAAGTCTATTTCCCTTTTACAGCAGAAGCTGAATTGAAGTGCATTGACTTTTTTCAATACCAGTACAATTCTCAAAGTGTTTTTCTACTGCTACACACAAATTACCTTACACAGAAGCCAGCTATGGCAGTTCATGCTGTCCAAAAAATCCCCACAATCAATAAAAATGTTATAACTCCACTTTACCATTTAAATAAAGAAAAAGACCTTGTGATGCAGGTATGGCCACCTTGCATTCCACTGCAGAGTGTATATGCCGAAAATCCAAGCCTAGCTGCTCAGTATGCTTTCCCTCGGAAATTCTTTTCAGCATCTAAGCCTGGACCTTCCAGGTGCTGAAGAACTCTCAGCTTTGAGCTTGCGAAGCTCTAGTGAAGGACAGTGAGTCCTGCAAAAGCTCAGGCTTGGTGTTAAGCTGCCACTGCGATACAGTGACAAATCTGCCACACACAAAACTTGTCGAGTTTTCTAAGTGGGTAAGGTTACCTGATGGCATGAAGTAATTTCTTGGAACTAATTAAAGCATTTTGAAGTCAACTGGTTTCTGGCAAAAGAGGAGAAAGAGGGAATGGGTGTGCAGATTCTTACATGACTATAATGAAAATACTTGCTATTTTCCTGACTGTCTTAAAAGATAACATCGGGTGCAGCAAAAAAAAAAAGGTAATTATCACACAGAATTACACCAGTGTTTTAAGAAATAACAGGAAAACATCTTTAAGAGAAATATTTGCGACTGTAGCTCCTTTCAGACTGGTACAGTTCATGTTTCTCCAGGAATAAAGGGGATACAAGTTATGGCATAAACGAGGGAGGAACTAAGTGGATTGGGCAGACACTGAAATGTGAAACTCTCAGAAAATGAGAAATCCATGCTGTCTTGGATACTAGATACTTGGATCTAGAACCATGGCTGCGACAAACTTGTAGATCTAGAAATAAGGCTAATCTGGCTCATTATTTTTATGTTTGCTGTTCATCACGCATTTTGGACTGAATGAATCAAGGGCACTGAAAGGAAGCGTCAATCACAAACTGGACATATTTTGAAAACTTGAGGCATCACACCTTACAAAAAATCTCCACAAGAGCCAAATAGCTGGTTTCCATCTTTAAAGAGTTGCAGAAAGGCACTCCTGCCTTACATGTGAAGTGGACACTCCAAGACATCTAAGGCAGAAAATCATTTGAGGACTCTTAGCACACTGAGCATAATGACAGAATATAACTAGTTAAACACTTCATGTAACTAAACCTATTGGTTCATCCTGTAAATCCTACAGGATTCAAACCCAAGCAACTTACCGTATTTTATGACCTGTCTTACGAAAGTTATTACCTAAGGTCAGGGCTAGCTTCTGAGACCAACATAGCAGGTAGCAATCTGATCAACCAGTCTAGACCACTTCATCAGCAAAGCAGATCAACCAGCCTAGACCACCTAACCACAGCCATGACTCAGGCCACCAAATACCTGAACCACCACCTAGGCCAAGTAACAGGTAGACAGAGCTCCTTTTCTGATCTGCAGTTTTGCTGGTGTCATCACATGGTCAACTCCTATTTCAGCACCACATAACATTTTCTCATAATTATTCTGACCACTCCCTCACCTCCCTAACAGTATTATCATGGAAAGAAGACAGGAGGAAGGGGAAGAGGGAGTCTGAAGACATGACTGGCCTATGTCATTAGTGAAGATTGCACCTATGAGTGCTGAGGGAGCTGGCTGATGTTGCTCTGCCACTCTCCACAACTTCTTAAAGATTACGGAGAATGGGAGAGGTGTCTGAAGACTGAAGGAAAGCCAATGTCACTCCAGCCTTCAAAATGGGTAAGAAGGAAGACCTTGGAAATTATAGGCCAGTCAGCCTCATCTACATCCCTGGTAAGATGATCAAATAGCTCATTTTGGAGGTCATCTCTAAACATACGGAAGAAAAGAAGGTTATCAGGAATAGCCAGCATGGATTTACCAAAGGGAAATTATGTTTGACTGATCTGACAGCCTTCTACGATGGTGTGACTGAATGGGAAGATGCAGAGAGAACAGTAGATGTTGTATACCTCATGAGTAAACTCAGAAAGCGTGGGTTGGAAGAGGAGACTGTGAGGTGGGTTGAAAACTGGCTAAACAACAGAGCTCAGAGGGTCATGATCAGTGATAGAGAGTCCAGTTGGAGACCTGTAGCTAGTGGTGTTCTCCAGGGGTCAGTACTGGGTCCAGTCTTATTCAACATCTTCACCAATGACCCGGATGAAAGGATGGAGTGTATCCTCAGCAAGTTTGCTGATGATACAAAACTGGGACGATTGGCTGATACACCAGAAGGCTGTGCTGCCATTCAGCAAGATATGGACAGACTGGAGAGCTGGGCAAAGGGAATCTAATGAAGTTCCACAAGGGCAAGCGTAGAGTCCTATACCTGGGGAGGAATAACTCCACGCGCCTGTACAGGTTAAGGGCTGACCTGCTGGAAAGCAGCTCTGCAGAGAAGGACTTAGGAGTGCTGGTGGACAATAAGTTATCCATGAGCCAGCAACACGCCCTTGTGGACAAGAAGGCAAATGGCATCCTGGGGTGCATTAAGAAAGTGTGTCTAGCAGGTCGAGGGAGATTCTCCACCCCCTCTACTCTGCCCTGGTGAGACCACATCTGGAGTATTGTGCCCAGTTCTAGGCTCCCCTGTTCAAGAGGGACAGGGAAATACTACAGATTGTCCAATGGAGGCTACAAATATCCTTAAGGGACTGGAACATCTCTCTTACGAGGAAAGGCTGAGAGACTTGGGGCTGTTCAGTCTGGAGAAGACTGAGAGGGGGTCTTGTTTAAAAATATCTGAAGGTTGAGTGTCAAGTAGAAGGGGCCAGTCTCTTTTCAGTGGTGCTCTGTGAATAGGACGAGGGGTAATAGTCAAACTGGAACACAGGAGGTTCCACCTCAACATGAGGAAAAATTTCTTTACTGTAGGGTGATGGGGCACTGGAACAGGCTGCTCAGAGAGGTTGTGGACTCTCCTTCTCCACAGACTTTCAAAACCCACCTGGATATATGTTCCTGTGTGGCCTGCCCTAGATGAACCTGCTCTGGCGGGGGGAGTGGACTCAATCTCCAGAGGTCCCTTACAATCCCTACCATTCTGTGATTCTAAGATACAGACAAGTAGCCATCATAGGAACTGCTGGTAGGAAAAAGTGTCCAAGCAGACTAATATTCATTCACTGGTTATTCACCTAGGCTGCGGCAGATAAAAAAGTCTACTTTTTGCAAACATCTGGCTCTAAAACACAACGCTATGGGAAACTTCTGCCACAAAACACATGCAGACAGTAAACAAATTAATGAAACCAGTGCAAAGCCACAGGGACTATGTTGTCTCTGCAGCGAAAATTGTGCTTCCATTAAAAGGAACAACAATACAATTATAATACTTGTTTCCTGTGTATCACCTCTCATTAGACATCATTTTCAGCACATGCATTATTCAAGTTCCACAACACACTTAGATTCCAGAGTATTTCAATTTGAGCTTGTTTTGCCACCGTAAGTTGATACGACCTTTTCCAGAACTATTTTCTCAAGAGAATTTCACTGCAAATTTGGTTCCAAATTTAATTTTTTTATTGCTTAAAATCAGCATAAACAAATGAAGAGAGCTCACTCATGTGTCTTTGTGAGAGATGCTCATAAAATTCAAAAAGAAACAGTTCTTTTAAATAAATATATCTTCAGCATTAGACAACTCCAAAATTTCAGCACCATATAGAAGAACCTGAAACCAACAAACCTATTTCAATATCCCTGTAGTTGAAAATGAAGCAAAGAAACTAACTACATATAAATACAGAGAGAAATAGTAGATAATATAGTTAAAATAAAACTCTTACATTTAATTATTCACATTAAACATTAAATACAGTAACATTTTTGCTTATCTTAAATATAAAACTGTTTTTACTTCAAAAAGCAGCAAAATATTTCTCTGGATTAATGTTTGAAAAGGCTTTATAATATGACTACATAGTAAGAATAGCCATTTCTTTTAGATGAGGGAAAAAATACCAAAATGCGAGCAAGAAATTCTCAGTGATGAAAAATAACTGAAATTCTTTTATGACTCAAACCATTTTAGCCTTACTTGAAGAGACGCACAGTATCAGATGACCACATTGTGTTATCTCAGCAAAAGAGGAAAATAACTACATTTTAAGTTTCTATGCTATTTTTTTACCTCATATTCCGAAGTTGATATACATGAATCACTGAACTGCACGATAATCATCTCTTTTTTTGAAGAAAAAACCATCAGAACACACAAATCATAAAAAGCAATTCTATATAAGAGTGTAAAAAATACTAAATATGAATCTTTTTTATTGAAAGAGAATATTCTTGATTAAGATGTGTTTGTGTAAACAAATAAAGAAAAAATTTACTAAGGTGGGCACTTAATTATTTCTCTATATTTAACCAGAGAGACTAATATATGAATGTCAACTCAAATATATTTGCTTTAATTTAGACTTAGCAATTTCAGTCTTTGCCAGTTACTATACAAACTGATATAAAACGTACTACATTCAGAAAGTATGCAAGTAAATATTTTTGATTCTTAAAAATATTTTTTCTACTACATTACAATATTTATGTGAAGAATACATTACTAAAAGGATGCCAATTTCAGTGCTAGCTCCACTTAAAAAATTTCAAAAGTATAGGCTGTTTTACAGGCCTTCAAAGAAAAAGAAGTGACTTAAATTCACTTCTCATGCTTTCATCTGGTTGTTTCCACAGTTAACAAGAGGTATTCCCTACTGAGACACAAATATTGAGCACTGAATTAAGTTCATGTCAATTAGACAGCAAAGTTTTTAAAAATTACACCAAACAGAGCAGAGAAAAGCCATTATGTTTCATGAGAAACTCTATTCCACTCCTTCCAAAGAAACTCTGCCACTTTCCGTAACATTAAATAGCCATTTGATTTGCTAGTAGCAGGAAGAAGTAAACTATTCATGAGTACAAAAGAGTACAATAGTTAAAGTGAATTTTGTCTGAAATCTGTATACTTCTTTTGTTGTTGGCATAGGTATATCTAACAGGGGCAGGGGAAACATTTTAATAGCTAAGCAGTAGTTACCCGAGTCATTTTGACAACATAACATTGATGTGGGCAGAACAAGTTAAACTGCTGCTCATGTACGCTGTTCTCTCTTGCTTTTCAGCAGAAACTAAGTTCCAAAGAAGCCAACCAGATGCAAGCGTTAAAAGCCTAACCTATATCCAGAAATATGGAATATAATGCTTTATCTTGGTGCTGCAAAGTGCAATCAGTGCAGGTTAGAATGGATCTTACAAACATAACTGTTGCTTTGGGTATGGAGGAGAGTTAGACAAGTTAAAGAACGATTATAACAATATCACGATGCCATGATCAACATGAAGACTACACTTGCTTTTATCATAGAACTACTGGGATCTGATGCCGCAAAGGACTAAGGATTTCAAGATGAAATTTATGATATTAGCATGGTAATACACGAGTGAACAATGTGTTACCCATGGAAAGATAAAACACAAGTTTGTTAAAAAAAAAAAAAGGTGGAATATACCAAGGAAAAAAATAATATCAAGACTTCAGAATTTGTCAAGAGTTTTTACTACATTTACAGAGCTCTTCACGAAGAAGAGGTGGTTTACACTACACAACAGGCCGAAGGCAAACATCGGTCAACAGTGAAACTGTGGCAAAGAAATTCCTGTGTTAACCCCAATTTCTGGCTTGTCTGAAGAATACACACAGAAAACTAAGTATCCATAACAAGACAGGAGGGAAAGAAGAGACACTGGTTTTAGGGCTTAGGTTGAAAGCTTTTACATTTATAGGAAGAACAACTTACTCAACCAGCACACCGAAATGATACGAAGACATAGAAAAACTGTTTTTACTCCCAAACCACGTGTATAGTAGTTTTTTTCCTTAAAAAGTCAAAGGTTACATTAGGACTGTAATTCAGCATAGTTCTTAAAATGGCATGACTTGCAGGTATATGAAGACACGCACATCTGTATATTTTTCTAGACCAGGCTAATACAGTTGAATGAAAAACTGAATCACAAAAGAGGCCAAGATTATAATTATATAGTACATTTTTGCTAGGCAGTTGTGCATTTTTTGTAGCATGATAAATGCTATGAAAATATTTTATTTGTCAAAAAACAAAACAAACAAAAAGCAACAAGCATGTAACAATATAGCCTACTACTTCATTACTAAGGGAATAGTCTTAGTCAATGGGGAGAAAAATTGGCTGAAGAACCCAACAAGAGACATCAGACTGTAAATCAACCATTTAAAAACAGCTCCGAGTGACACTGCTGGCTACATTTTCCTTTTTGCCAAGCAATGCCTTTCTCCTACAACGCTATTTACACAACCATCACTGAGAAACTGCCTGGGAAAGTCAGCTAATGACTAATTAAAGGGATCGCTTGTCAAAGATGGCATGATGACAGTTTGACCTACCTCCCCTATTTTTATACTTTCCCCAAACAAGTTGCTGTTTTTCTGATTTGTGTCATAACCATTATATCATTTAAATATAATTATATACATGAGAGAAAGTAATCTTTCCACAGCATGCATAAAGGAAGCATAAATATCAAAAAAGCAGATGATTGCAAACGACTTGAAAGAGCAAGTGATTAAGCTTAATGCTTGTAATTTAAAAAGCACAGGCAAAGCACATTCACCTACACACTTGCAGAGCTCTCCTGAACAAATAGAAGCCAACACAGCTCACTGGATAATTTTGGAGTTATTTATCCTATAAAGAGCACTACAGAAGTTAAAAAAAAAAAAAGCAAAACAAGAAAATAATCCCTGCCTCCTATGGTGCCCAGATTTTGATGGCATATGTTCATGAGTACTACATGAATATTACAAGGATCAACAAAAAACAACTTTGAACTGAGTGTATGATACTCTTTCCTTTCAGGCTGCTATTTGAATATGTTTAAGTAGTACCTGCACTGAATTCTGTATGCTGTTGTTATGCAGTAAAATATATTTAAAGCCACACATACCCCTGAGACTAAGAACAATAGCTTTCTCTTTCTTTTTAGTACAGAATATAATTTCACACACCGCTCTGCATATTCAGTGTTGGAGATGGCTTTTTGTCAGCATTTTTCTTTTTGGTTTTATGTTTCTTATTTTTTTTTTACTTGCACTATCCAGGTGTATTATGTGGATCTGGTTTGCATACAGTATTACAAATGTATACTGCTTGCTAACGTGCTTTGCCCTAATTATTTGCTGCAGTGGGTAATATCCCTTACTTGGTTCCAGCAGAATACTGTGGCAAAAGTGCTGGAAGTCATAGTGATTAGACACAGGTTGACAAGAACAAAAGATGCATTTGTTTAAAAAAATAAATAAATTAGAAAATCCTTTTTTCCTTTTTTTTTTTCCCTTAAGGGAAAACAAACTCCCAAATACAAACTGCAACAAAATTCTCTGCATCTGGGAGTTAGCTGGTTATCTCTGCAGAGAGAATGAATATAATATTAACATAGTTTGCTTTCAGAAAGAAGCTCCAAGTTGGCTATAAAAAAAGGAACAGAAAAATTTCAGTGCCAAACAGAGGCATAGATCTGAAAATGAAATTTACTACTTCACCAGAGCTTGTCAATTCTCTCTGAAACAAGAAATGGTAATTCAGACCATACTCTGGTTACAGTGAGTATTCAATAAATGGAGACATTGGCTTAAGCAAGTGTGTGTGTTTAATCATTTAGGACTTTAAAAAAAGCTGTTTTTCTCAGCTGCTTCCTCTGAATGAGCTCTGTGAGCTCAGCATTGTCTGTATATGTAAAGAGTTCAAATCAGAAGATGTTTTTCTTTAATGATTAGATTGTAAGTTTAGACATATATGAAAGTCAACAGGTTTGATTAAAGTGCTTTCATTTAGGTTTTACATCCTCATTACCAGATTAATAATGCTCTTTACTACTGATCTAAATGTAGGTGTCTAGGTAGAGAAGCTGAAATGCCCTAATTAACTGGAGAAAGAAGCCAATATACTAGGGCAGTAAAGCCAGAAAGTATTCCTCTGAATTGCAAATTACGTGCACAGGTGAAATTAAGAGGGGTAATCGTACATGTTTTTTCCTTTGAACACACTCACCTCTTGACTGGCAACTCTGAGTGAAGGTGCACTCTCTTATGGACCTTCCCGATGTGCACTGGTGAGGTTCTTGACCTCATCTGGCCAAAGGGATCTACTGCTCTACCAGTGAATGATTCACCTTTGTTTTAGGATGATGGTCTTTAAGACTCTTGTTTCATATGTCAAACAGAAAATCATGCCTCCCTACTCAACCTTCACTGGCTGGCTTTTGTATGGTAACCTCTCTCTCATGCTTGACATTTTCCTTTTACTGAGTACTTGAGAGTATTACTGAAAATCAATTTTAGGAAGGGTCAAAGAAAGCCATTAAATTGCCAAAACCTTTGTCAGGGGTATCTATATGCTCACAGCAATGTTCAGAGTTATGTACCAAAACTGAACAGCCTTCAGGTTTAAAGAATTTCTTTTTCTTTTATTAAACAATCCCTGCTTTTTCTGGTTATCATCATCTTTCTTACACATCCGTCAGACTGAATATTTTCATGCACAGTAACATCATTATGGAAGTGTGAAGCATTGAAGTATGCTTCCATACAGACTGATATCCATTACGGTCTGATTTGGGGGCATTGTGAGCACAGCTAATTCCCACTGAGTTCACTACACGTTTGTAAAGTAGAATCTGAGTTGGAACAAAGTGGTAGATTCAGATGTGTGAAATCTCTTGACAAATGCCTGTGGTATCAAAATATTCTTGACCTTTCTCTGAAATATAGGAAGAGCCACGTCTCTGAGGTCACGTATGTTCCTTGAGTAGAGCTGGACTGTACTCTTTTGTACAGTCCAGCTCCAATCACAAGTAAAATATCAATCAGTAAAAAATACTGTTAGTTTAAGCCACTTATCTATCTTGCAAGGGCATATCCTAAAAACATTGATAATATTAAGAAAGCTATTGAGAAACACTTTATCATTCTTCTCTGGAATGACTGCAACTAAACAGTTATTTTGTACTTACTATAGGCTTTCTGTCTTTATTTTCTAATCTTCGGCAAAATCCTTTTTAGTAATGTATGCTAATGCACAGAATAAAACAGATTATAGGCTGAGCTGATTGCTGAATCAGCTGAGTTCTGGTTGCTGAACGCTTTTCTAGATAAAAGTTCTTCCAAGCACTTACCATTTGCTAAATTTTAAACTATCTGGACTGATATTTCCCATTGCTCAAGACGACTTTTTAAAAATCTGAAGTCGAAAGAAGTTGGCTAAGTTTGAGAATGGCATCAAAGCAAAACACTAAGACAGAGTTCCCAAATCCACATCATTCATTTCAAAGTTTTAGTGCTTCAGAGTTAGGTTAGAGAATCCTCTCAGTTTCTAAGATACGTCCTTTGTCTTTGTGGAAAGGAATTCAAAAGCAGGCAAATTACAAGCCACTAAAAAACCTTCACGCAGCTCCATACACATTGGTATTTGGCCTCTACATATTCTTAATTTTTCTACATGCAAAACAAACTCTACTTTCGCAAGTACCCTGTGCCTAGAATGCCACAGGGAGAGGGACTTCACTGGCACTCACTCCCTCTACCAGATGTCCAGAGTTGTTTTGTTTTATGCAGCTCTTAAAGTGCTGACAGCCTTGTCTTTATCCCCCAATTATCCTCTTATTTTGTAGACGCTCATGCAGTATGGAAAATGAAAAAGTGCATGGTTTAAAGACAAGGAATTGAGGGAAAAGCCAGAATAGAGGCCACAGGATCCAGAGTGCCAGGAAAGAGAGACAGAAGGCAAAAATCAAAGCAGACAAATACATGTGCAGGCACAGTAGATAAGGACGTAAGAAACTGGATGTAGGCTTAAGCTACAGAGTTGAAGAACATGAGATGAAGGGCCTACAGCTACCAGACTTCCTATTCCAGACAAAACCAACTTTCCTTAGTGTCAGCAACCAGCTGTGAATTTTTTTTTATCCCAAGCAAATCTCTATCTTGTTCCTTGGTGCAGTAAGAAGTTGTAACTTCAGTGACTTCCGATGAAAAGTCGAACATTGTCAAGAGAGGAGACATTGAAGTTAGGTACTTGGTACAGCCTGAATGTAGAGCACATTGGGGTGCATCATAATGCAGAAGCTGATAACTATGTTTTTTTCCCCCCATACTGCCTCTTTGATTCAGTGCCCAGGGTAGCTACTGCCCAGTGAATGATCGCATCTGTTCAATGAATGAACCTGCTATCTGTAGGTATATCTTTGATAAGCAGAAAATGGAAGATATGAAATGAATGAGACAATGAAATTACTGAAGAATACCTACAGAATCAGTTCCTTGCTTCCACCGTCAAGTTTCTAAATGAAGAGAAGCAAATATATCCCATGTTTTCACAGTCACCCACTAGCCTGTATATTCTACATTTTCAGGGTTGTGCGAGGCACTTTGGGTTTGATTTGATAAAGTACAGAAAGCTCAAGATTGCAAGGCAACTCAGATGGATCCATGCTTTGAAAATTACAAAAACCCCAACAATCCACCCAAAGAACAGTATAAAAAAAATATTTTCACAAACAAAATCTATAAACTTTTGACAATTTGAAGTGTTAGCATCCCTTAGGCTCAGTTTTCCATATGAGAAATGGGAATAAAGCCTTTTTGTGAAAATACCCATCTTGCCACCAATATCCATCAAAGAAAAATAATAATTTTTTTTCCATATGCCTTTCCGAAAAAACAATCAAGAATGAGATCACATATCTATCTGCACCCTCTTCTAAAGTACAAAACAACACTACAGTTAACACTACAGTTAACAGCTGCTCTGGATAATTACACAAATTGTCTTTGAGGTAGCAGAATTAAACATTTTATGCATTCCCCATGAGCTACCAGGAAGGACAAATAACTTAAGAACTTCAAATTTACCACTGAATTGATGATAAAATGTCAGAGGTTTGAAGCAAAATGTTCTTACATTACCTTTACAGTGTCACTTGTCTATGAATAGGAAAGAGAAATTAATGAATTTTCTCACTGTCCTATTGAAAGAAGATAAAAATGGAATATATATTCTCTTGGCTAATCTTTTAGCCAGGGGGCACTGTTTCTAATGACAAAAGTAAATGAGAGAGCCCAAGTGAAATCTAGTTTTCTCTTTGAGCAATAATCAGTGCAACATTATGCTAAAAAATTCTAGAGCTGGGAAAAAAACCCAAAACAATTAGCACAAATTTTCAAGTTTCCTTATAGTTTTATTTAACAGTAAAATACAAAGATAAGAAGTTGAGTTTGATAGGTAGTAGCTTAATTTCCATTTAAAAGCTTTACGAACAAATGAGGATCTAAACAATCCAAATTCAAGACCTGAAATAAACCCCAAAAGAAAAAAATAACTTCCTCAAAATGCAACTTTTCCAATCCATTTTGTATGAATACTGCACCCAAAACATTTCATTTTTCATAGGTGGTCATGACCACACATTTCAGCTCTAGAGTTAGTTTTTTTCCTCAAGTTTCATTTCATTTGCTTTTTAGATGAAGTTTTACTTCAAATCTATATAGAAATAAGAGTTAGTAATTAATCTAAGATTGCACAAAAACTGATTAATAAGTAATTTTGTTCTTTTAAATATGTTCTGCTACAAAACTGGATAATGGCCCCTTCAAAGGACATAGTTGGAAGTCCAAAACGTGGTTCAAATGCCCAAAATCTCACCTTTGCAAAGGTAAGATCACCTTACTGGTTTTATTGCAGATGAGCAAGAGAAGGAGAAAAAGACAAGAAGAAACAACTAATGAAACAACATGAAAAACAGTCCAGCCCTAACAGTTTATATCACATGAATGACTGATCCACAGCTTCCCTTGAATCCTATCTGAAAACAGTCAATTCTAAACATAGTGCTCAATGAAAATAAACATCTGGGTTTTTTTTTCTTCTTACAGGCATATCGAATTGCAAATTATAGTCAGAGAATCCAATCTCTTTAAAACAGAATTTTTAATTACCATTTTTAAAATTTATTTTTTAAATTCACCTAGAGCATTGAGTAAATTCTATTTAAGGTTCTGGGAAAGAAAATCATAACCATGCATAGAACATGAATAGTCAAACTAGTACGATGACAACAAAATGACACAACATATTTATAAAATGAATTGATATCTAGTTGTAAAATTAATGCTACAACCTCAGACCACGACAAGATCAGAGTGCTTGCAAGTCTGAACTGAGGCAGTATTTCACACCTCTAAAGTCACTTGCCTTAAAGGGCTGGATGAGGCGCTGAGTAACCTGGTCTAGTGGGAGGTGTTCCTGTTCACGGCAAGGGGATTGGGACTAGATGATCTTTAAGGACCTTTCCAACTCAAGCCATTCTATGATTCTATAATTCTATGATCCAACAGCCTCTTTCAAGGCTGGGATAGAAATCTGCTTTAGATGTTCAGCTCAAAGTTTGTGCTTCCTGTAACAAATGTATCTTCTGGATGAAAGAGACAGATCAAATCTTTGAAATCGTCCAGGCACAATTCCCCAAGGATCAGCAGCTAAGGAGGTTCCTCAGCTATGGAACACCAACCATTTCTACAGCACTGCTAGAGAGAGTTGCTCAGTGCAGCCCAAGTCTTGGTACACATCTCGCTTGCAGATGAAGATATATTCTACTTTTCACTAGAGCTCCAGGGAAGATTTTCATTCATGCTCTGTTAAATGAAAAACTTACCGCACATTAAAGTACATAGGGACTGTTTGAATAGACTACTATTTGTCATCACCCACAGACAATGTTAAAAAAATTTCTAAAATCTAAAATAATCTATATGACCACCCATGTAACCACAATCACGATATTTATGTGCAAATTTATATATTTATATATGCAAGTCAGTAGCCTTTACATATGAAGATTGTTTGCATAATGCCCTTCTTAAATCTCCACTTAACTGTCTCATACAGTCACTACCAAAAAACTACTGGCACTTCCACTAACTGTGGATGGAACATTACTACCTTTCAAACCACCTCTGAGATGGGGCATCACTTGGAATGTCAACACAGTGTCATTATGTACTGGAATCCTAAACTAGATAAACACAGGATTACTAAAAATAGGCAAAGATAGATGGTCATCAAAAGTACCAGCTGTGCCACAAAATTTTTTTACCTGTTCTATACCTTAATCTCTCAGGTATCTGCCCAATGTATGAAATTACAGTACTTAAAACATGGCGAACATGACGTTAGGTAAAGAAGGGTGCATATAAGATACCTTTAGTTTGCACTTTTACTACTATTGCCTTTTTTTTTTCATAAAAATTAAACGTGATACCTTTCCTTCAATTTGAAGTATTTTAAATACTATTTAAAGCTGTTCTGGTTCACTTTTTAGGTCTAAATTACATTACTGTATATTTATAGTGTACATGGTCGGCTATTTAGAACTTAAAGCAGCTCTTATATATCAGCTTTATTACTAAAATCATATTTAGCTTGAGTTGAAACAGGAAAAAAGTAGTTGTTAAAACAACAGATAGTCCCAAACCAAAACATATTTTAAATTTGGTTCCTCTCAGTGAAAGGACATCATGTTCTGGAAATAGTCCAAGTAAGTCTTTTATACAGAGAAATATCTCTTTAAAGTGCAAGTACCAGACAAGAAATGTTCTGATTTTTCACCAGTGGGAAGGAATGCAAAATACTTCTCATTCCCATCATCTCCCAGAACCATACCCAGAAACACATCTACATCCTTTGCTGAACGGGGAATGGTCTTAGCTTTGAAATCTTGATGCAAAGACTATCAGCATTTGTCTGGCTGGGCTGAATTATCATGCACTTACACTGTGAAT
The DNA here is from genome assembly GCA_013396935.1 of Baryphthengus martii. NCBI lineage: Eukaryota > Metazoa > Chordata > Aves > Coraciiformes > Momotidae > Baryphthengus > Baryphthengus martii. The sequence continues at coordinate 600,592 of VWZK01002989.1, read as the reverse complement.
TCCTGGTGATATTCAAAGAGATCATTAGGCCAGAATCTACAGGCTTCCAAGGAAACATTCAGCTTAATCCATCTAAATGCAAGTGCTATTAGCAAAAGGGAGATTATGTTAACCCCGAAACCAGAAGAGCAGTACCATGTTGTAGATATGTCCAAACTGTAATTCTCTTGCCTGGTGTGTACATGCGCAGCAATGAAAGAATGGCCACGCTGATTTTAGCGTTCATTAATTATCTATTGAGGGTGCAGGGTATGTATTGTGTGATACATTCACCGCTGCTCCATCTCTGATAGAAGGAAATACACAATGGCTTACACTAGAAATCCAGCTTTGGCACAGTGTACAGTCACCACTGTGAACTAGTCATATTTCCCTGGTTGAAAAGGAGTCACAGAGTATTAAAAATAACGGACCTCAATAAAAATTTAAAAGCAAAAAAAAATGGGCATCCACTAACATCTGCTTTGGTAAATAACAGGAAGTAACAGGAATTTTTGATGTTCTACATGAAATAATCTTTTGACAGTCCTGTGAAATACTCTTTGGAAGTAAGTATAAATTTTTAAGCAAATGACAGAAACAGATATTAAAGAGGAAAAAAAAAGTTACAGATTATGTGATCTTGGAGTTATTTTAATTTTTATTTTGCACTGTTTTAGAAATTTTTTGTAAGAAAATCTGCTAATTTACAATGCGACAATAGAACTTTCCGGAAGAAAAAGTCCTATGTTCTTCTAAATCACTGCATCCCCCAGAAACAGCACTAGAGGCAAACGCTGTTGTCTCTTATAACCTAGAGCAAGGCTTGAGTTTCCAAAAAAGCATGTCCACTTGATTGTAGCTTTTATTATTTTGAGCAGGAGAATACTAAATTTGCCTGCATTTATCACTTTTCCCAGAAAATTCAAATACCCTCCATAAGCTACCACAAGGGAGTAAAAATTAAAAGTCCTACAAATTCAATTTTATGAAGGTTTTCAGAAGTTTTACCAAAAGTTTTTTTACTTCTACTTGACCATAATTCATGAAGCATTACAGAACCTGTGTTTTAGGTTAAATAGCTTCCTCTATTACAAAGCTGAAAATAACCAATTTTAAGTGTCACGAGGCTAAAAGCCAGTGAAAATCTACGTAAGCCTTGTAATTTCCTACTTTTACTCAGCTGATAAAGTTCATTTTTGTAATGACAACACTTAAGTATGAGTGTTGGTGATGATATTCAAAACCAACTAACTGGTTTTCTCTCTTATTTGTTTTCCCTCTCCTGACTCTTTGCTTCTGTCCTCTCCTCTCATTTCTGGGGTACTAGTCAAAATATATGTGCTTTGCTAAATGATTTGAGCTCTGATATGTTCTGAGATTTATTACAAGAGCCGATACTTGAACTTAAATCTTTAATAGTACACTTACAGTCTTACAATTCAGAGATAATTTCATTGAAGGTAATTCACTAAGATGAAGATAAGGTGGGGAAAAGAAATGAAGCCAGCAAATAATGTACCAATGAGACACTTTTTAACAGAATACATTTCATTAATTCAGATTTCTAATTAACCACTGAACACTTGCAAATCATGGATAATGAACATCTACAAATCAACTAAAATTAAAAAAAGCCATGGAGTTTGCCTCGAAGATCACCTATTAGGCTGTGTAATCTAACCTAACATATTATCTGCAGATGTTTCTGTGTACGTAGGAACTAAAACTTGAGTCTGAAGCATCACCAAAGCTTTGGATTCTCATTTATCATTTTTCATGTCCGCATTAATTTTCATCTCTAAATTATCCCTCTGTGTTTACTGTTAAGTTATGCAGAATGACTTCCAAGTTGAAACAAGCTTAGCAGCATCCCCGTTGGTTTTGCCAGAGGCAGGCTTTGTTCTGGCTCACCTGCCAGAGCCGCACTCATGCCTATGCCTCAGGACAACCGCAGGTCTCAGCCTCCGCTGTGGCAATGCACAAACTGTATGCTCTCTGGAGTTTGTGAAGGATACTGTAACCCAAATTATTACATGGTAAATCATTCTCCAGTAATCATCACAAAGTTCTTACCATATACCTTTTCTATTATTACTTTACTTTGTTTTGACAACCGTAGCTCAGATTTTACCCTGGTTTTCCCCTCTTGCACTGCCTAAAACCAAATCCACTAATATCTAGTTCTGACTTTTTTGAAATTCAAAACGTGGAAGAAAAAATACTCAGAAAGCTGAAATGGGCTAAAGAGAGAGTAAAGGTGCACTGCTTTAGCATGTGAACACATCCAAAGTCACTTGAAAAGCAACACATCTCATTGCACACAACAAACACAGAGCACAGGCTCCTCTTGCTACATCCCCCCAGGAATAAGAGGGTGAAGAATGTTTCTGCTCACCTCTTAGAAAATCATCTGTGTGGACGTCATTTTCTTCCTTCACTTTTCTGGATAGGCTTTAGCAGAAGACACAGCAGCTGGCCTGAGGGACTAAAACAGGAAACTCCTTCCTCACATCCACCCATCCCAGGGGCTTCAGCTGCTTGTAAGACAAGAACCCTGATTCCGGTATGGCCCAGTCATACTGCCTTGACTCAGGTGGCTTAGATAGAACCGTGAGAAAATCTATAGAGATAGGAGGGATGAAATTACTGCCAGAGGGCATTGGGATTGCTGTCATCTCTGTGATTCAAGAGGGAAAACACCAGTGCTGTGTCTGGTGGGGATGGAGTCAGCCCTTGGTGATAGTATCCTGTACAGTGCTGTGCCTTGCCTTTGCGGCTGGAACAGCATTTCTTCCTGGATAGCATTGAGGCTTTCTCTTCTGAGCAAATAGTCTGAGGATCTACAAGAACTTTTGAAGGGAAACAGACAGGATAGCTGACCCAAACTGACCTAAGGGACACCCCTGACCAAGTGGCATCACAATCATCAGTAACAGCTCAAGAAAGGAAGGTGTAAGGGAGATGTTTTGTAGTTATGGTGTTTGTCTTCCCAAGCAAGTCTTACACATGCAGAGGTCCTGTTTCCCAGGAACTGATTTTATATCTGCCTGCTGATCAGAAGAATCGAAGGAATTCTTTTTGCTTTCCCTTTTAAACTATCACTATCTTGACCCCTGAGTCTTCTCACCTTCCTTCTATTTTCACCTCCAAGCTAGAAGATAATGGGAGGATGCAGTCTGGAGAGCTGTGCAAGATGAACATTCCCCTGTCTGTCTGATGCCTTCCTGGCCAGCGAAGACTCTCTGAGAGCCTTATTAGCAGTGGTGAGGTTGAGTTCAGTAAATTCTTGCCAGCCAATAAATAATTGCTTTAGGTTTTAAGTTGTGTATATCCTGATTTCAGAAGACTTGGACATCAGGTCCAAGATGGCTGAACACACTGAAACATGCTGCTATATAAGTATCAGATATTTTGACAACTCCAGCTAATCAGATTGCTCCACTTATTGCAGCAACACTTTTCCCCATAGTGTTAAGTATGTGATAATTTTTTCCATTATGTCAGTGGTTGTTGAAGGGCAGAAAGAAAAGAAAGAAAAGAAAAGACAAGAGAGAGAAAAGGGGGGCTTGGATAAAAGCAGGGAAAGAGTGAGAGAGTGAGCACATGAGATCATAATTAAAAAAAAAGCCTAAATAGTTTCATCTGAACAGACAGCAGCTGAGGGCTCAACACATCCTTGGGAAATAAGAGCACAGTTGCAGATCTGCAGCCTTGAGACAGGCCCTAGCTTTTCTGCCACCTGCATCGCACAGGAGTTCTCTGGAATGCAGCTACAAGATATGCCGGGGGGATTCCTAGTTTCTCCTGAGAGCTCATTGAATATGTAAATGAATATTCATTAGAATAGATAACTGAATCACGATCTCCAACTTCATGGGTGACTACCATAAAAAGCAGGAGAGATTCATGTCTCTCTTCACTGCTTTAGTTGTTCCTTTACATATGAATAATTAGAAAGTAATTTTAAAAAGCTTTACGAGAATATTCCTACCAGTTCCAAGTCATTAGCCTTCTCCCTATCCCAAGACTGGAGTTTATAACTATTCCTGTCTCTCTGATTTACTCACTTGTAACAGATCCATTTAATCTCCTGAGCTCATGGAAAGTTTTGGGGTGGAGAGGGGTGAAAGAGGTTTGACAAAGGCCATGGTAGAAGAAAACAATCTTGCAGCTGAGATTTTAAAAGCTTTCTACAGATTCAGACACTCAAATTCCTGTTAATTTTTACAGCATCTTAAGGAAAATATTAAAGCAAACTCTTTGGAAAAGTATCATCTAATTCTCTAGATACACAGTTCTCACCATTTAATGACGTTCACATGAGAAACGGTGCTGAGAAGAACAAGGAAATGAACTAGAATTTACTTTTTGATTTATCCATACGTTTCTGGTGCGAGCTACTTGCATGTAAGTCTGAACATAAATTTACATTTTCCCGTTTATAGATTGCAAACAAGCACAGGATTTATTCAGTTATTTCCTGCAGACTATATAGTAGGCATGTAAAAGGGCAAAACCAGTATCTCATGGGGACAAGGAAAATGACAACACTCGGCAGTACAATATGCCACTCAGTTTTAAGGTGAAACAGGTAAGTTACACCACAATATAAATGATGTGATTTAACAGATTAAATTTGAAGGTACAATAATGGACTAACAGTATTCCTCACAGATACTTAAGACATTATTGGTAAAACTTACAGGTAAAAGACATGGATAACATATGGACACATCCTCATACTGAGGAGCTATAATGCAAGTGAGATGGAAAACATATGCTAATGAACCAATATACTATTTTCCACTTTTAAAACAAATTAAATTAAATTTTATTTCTTTTCTTCATAATTTATATTTGTACTCAGCATGCTCTGTTCAAAGTTCAATATGCTGTCTAGATATTGGTTCTATAGGAGCATTTACTGCTTAGCTAATAGTATACTACTGCCTGCTTTTATTTTCCAAGGATACTTCAACAGTTCTCATTTCTTCCAATAAGCAAATAGAACTTCTCTTTGCATGTACACAGCCCGTGGTCACCTTAAAACCATCCAGTAACAGATGCTTTGTAATATACCCATGACTGCCCAATGGAAAACAGCTACTGCACCATAACAGGCAATTATCATAACAAAGCTCTGCATTTAAAATGTGAAATCTTATAGTGTGAGAGTTGGCCAAAGCGTCAGGCCAGAGTTGTGCGCCATTCACCTCAAGATCTCGCTTTCACCTGGGGTGCATCCAGTTGGCAAGCTACAAACCAACCTAATGTATGAGTCTGTCAGTGTCCCGAAAGGAAAACCGGACAGACCTTGCTTACAGCAGGCCACGAGGAGCCAAGGCCTCTCATGGAAACACGTGGGCTAATCAATGTTTTGGATGTCACACCTATGGTGTTACTCTCTGTGGATGTGTATTATGAGCCACACTGTCATCTACCACAATTACAGATCATGGCTGATTCATAGAATCAATAAGAGACATCTGACTAACAGCCATACCTTGATGAGGTTCAAACTTCACTTCTTAGGATTCTACCAGATCAGGCACCAGAGTAATTTGCTTTTCTGACTCCTTTCAGCAAATCTACCCAGTCACCATACAATTTCTTGATGTTCCACACCAGTGTAATCATTACTAATTTTCCACAATGGAGTCCTAGAGTTGGTGTCCCATTTATGTCTTTTCCCAACCAAATTTAAAAAAAAAATCAGTCTATTAAATAATTGCCAGTTATGAGGCTGTTACGGATAATATCAAAGGAAACTTTATTTGAAACGGAAACATTGGTTATAGCATCTTTTGCAAGCCAGTTTTATGCTGAAAAATCATATTCATACTATAAAATTACTTTTATGTGCTATAAAAAAAAAGTGCTAGTCTTGCATGTGTTTTGTTCCCATGTTCACTAAAAGTCTCCTCTATGACAGATCGTAATTTCCCTTGTACCTAAAATAACGGTGAAGAGTGCTCCTTTGCTAAGTCTAAAAGTTGGACCAAATTAAAATGTCAGAAAAACCTATGCAAGTAGTTTTGGCTTACATGTCCTTTTTGTTCTTATTCTTTGTCTTGAGCTAGTTTTGGCCTTTGCAATAAAGGTTGAGTTACCTGTACAACGACATTGATCTAGTTAGCAAGATACATACCACAGATATTTGTACCCTTTGCCAATAGCACAAAAGGGATGGTTAGATCATGGTTAGTAGCATCTGCAGTAGCCTGCTGTGTCTACACCGGGTTTTAACTGATGTGACATGCATTACACTTGGGATGAAAGTATAACATGTAAGGATCTATCTTCTGTAAGTAACTATCTTCCAGCAAAACAATGACAGTCCATATTTTAATAACATTTCGGCTGTAAAAAAAGGAATCTAGAAAATGTCAAAAGCCCTATTTAAGAAAAGCTCTGAATATATTTGAATGTATCTCTTTTTTGGCTGCTTCAACATCATCACACATTAATTCTCCTCTACATGGATTCCATGTGTCATTTGAACCACATTCTATGAAAGCCGTATTGGAAACTAGATATTACCTAAATATTGAAATTATTTCACCAGAAACATCCCAATCTGACCTCAAGGCATTTGGGTAAATTCATCAGAAAAAAAAAAATTAAGACACAAAGTATGTGCATAGCTTAACAATGGCACTCCTATTACAGTGAGGAATGCTATAATGTCAGTTCCTACGTTCTCCCTGTTCCAAATCTATCAATCAGAGATGTCTGGTCCATCACATAAACTGGGACAGAATTCAATCAGTCTGTGGTTATGAAACACAAACTATGGTACTATCCAGAACTTCCAGTGTTGTATTTTAAAGCGAATGAACTATAAAGGAAAAAAATATTTGAAAGTCTGAAGACAATGGTGTGGTTTTTATTAAAAAGCCCCTTCTATTACAACACCTAAAAAAAAAAAGACGAAGCGAAGGTATAATTTTTCACAGCATATTTTAAGATGAATTAGAACCACTTTAAACAACCTAAGCTCAGGAAACACTATTTTTTAAAAAAAAAAATATTGATGCGACTTTTTGGGGTAGTGAGATTCTAGTAAAGGTAATATAAGAAAAGTTTGTATCACACTGCATATTAACATACAATGGCTTGATACTATATATGATAGTGCACAAGTGATGTGAAAACCAGAGTACTTTGTTAATGAAACAAAAAACCTTAATATCCAACAGTTAAATAATACTGTTCCATTTCCATGCAATTTCACAGACTACTGCAATTTATCATTACTCTACGACGATTAGCCCACAGAAAAAACACCCATTTCATCGAAGTAGATTGAGAATAAACGAGACTACCAAAGAACAGAAGGAAAAATTGACATAACATTTTCATAAATAGACATAGTTAGATAATGAGGTCTAGAAATACTAATTATATGACCAGTGTCACACAGGAAGCCTAAGGCAAATCTGAGACATTAGAAAAAAAGATATGCCAAACCCAAATTTGGTATCCTACCATGTAAAACTTTCCTGTCTGTACCTGTTCAAATTTTGAGAGTAGCAGTTAACATTAAGACGAAACGCAACAAATATATTTTAATTTCCTCAGCCTGGATAGTATTTTAGATACCACTTACCCTATTTCACTTAAATACTTGATTTCTTTTGTTTAAACCACTTATTTCAAGATGACACTGTTTTCATTGTAACATCACAATTGGAACCTGTTCAGGAAAGGATTTTAACTAACTCTAAGTGTGGAAGAAAGACAATCATACATTAGTCTGGACTGATACTGGTAGCTCCCTGTTTAAATAGGCAGGCAGAAAGAACTGCTCGTACTTGTTATTCAGAGGGAAAAACAGAAGAATGCCAACTTGTGCCAAATATTTTCAACAGTTATGAATTTACATCAGCTCAGAAATATATGCTTTTGAACACTGAATTTTAAAGTGGGTTAGATTTTTCTTCTGTTCCTTAAAATCCCTTTTCCCCATTAAAAGAAAAATATTATGTTATGCTGTGAAAATGAAAATGCAACTGCAACAGATCAACTTTTATAATCCAGTATGCATGACACTTATATCTTCATGATGAAAGCTGCAAACTGCTGTTTGCTCATGCTTAAATTTTTCATTAACAGAAAATGACTTATAGGTCTTGTCTGTGAGCAATACCAGTTCTGATAATTCTGAGACAGAAACATTACCTAGATGAAATGACAGATGCTGAGATGTTCCTTGTTTATCTTCAAAATGAAGTCCTTTTTATCTTGCTCTACCACAACAAAAAAAAGCGTTTGTTGCTTACTCTAAAATTCCTTCTGCCATCAATATCAGAGATTCAGTATGTTAATCATATGAAGAGATAAAGCCATTTTGAAAATGACAATTTTTTTTTGTATATATACAAAACAAAGCGGGGTTTTAGCTGTCATCTTTGTTGTCAACATTAGAAAGGCAAACATCACTGTGGATAATGGATGAACTAAAAAAAGCACATACTGAGACACCTACAGAAGCAAAGGGAAAATCAGAGACTCAAATAAATAATTACAATACGCACTCAGAAACACCAATCAATGTGCAACACGTGACTGGGTTAAAACATATTCTGATTCCAGAGGTAATGCATTCGCACAACAGTGATTTAAAATTTTTATTTTATTTTATTTTTGACTGCTATATGAAGTCTTTCTATGTGGAAGAAAATTATTTCCTAGGTAAGTACGAAGAATATAATTCCCAAAGAAAAGTGCTATTCTACAGCCAAGATTTTTCTGTGTTATTTTAGTGTTTTAATTTCACTTATTACATATGCAATTCTTAAAGAACTTAAGTTGTATGTAATAGAAACCTTCTATGTTTTTAATAGCACAAATAATCCCAAGCATCAGCTCACTTTCTTGGGAAAAAAAGGATGGCAGGCTACAATCCGTTCTGATTGTTGCTTACATTACAGAACATGGGAATTGCATTATGCCAGCTATTTTGCTCAGGAATGAATCAATACTGGCAGAACGGTCAGACTGAATTATTGAGATTATATTTATTCACTTATCTGTCATTCTTCTCTCTACCTTTACACAGCCGAACTGTGGTTGAGTCAAATGGATCTGCAAGGCTGATACTGTCACCAGACAACAATTCAAAGACAAGGCAGGTGCTGAAGTATCATTGCTCACCCTGGAAGGTACTTTCAGCTGTGGTCCTCGCTCTCCCATACCCACACATACCTGGTCTAGAGAAGCTCCCATCTCGTTCATTTTCCAACAAGCTAGTTTCTGAGGTCATAAATTAGAGTAAATGAAGTTCACTTAGGCTAAATAAGAGAAGAGAATTACTGTCTTTTTCTTAAATTGCTTGTTTGTTTTTCTAATTAATATGGTGTGAGGATGACACAGTTTTTTGATCTATTACATTTCCAGCTGTAATATTTTAATATAATTATTTAACGGCCTGAGGGCAACAGCAGATATGGTTGTGTGCAAACATGGCAACACCCACAAACAAATGTACAGAACCTGAGTTGTGATTTTTATATGCTTAAAGCTCAAAGTCTAAGGAATCGTTTCAGTAGAATTTTGATGTCAGGGGAATATATATTTTATTCCGATTTTGTGAAGTATGATGGCACCCTGGTTCTGAAGGGTGACAGACAGCAACCCCAGGTGCTTGCTTGTTTGCAAGGTTAAAAGTTTATTAACTTTGTTTCCACAGCTCCACAGTAAACAGGCACTGTTACTGTTTGCCAGATCATCTTATCCCTGCAGAAGCTTGTTGCTGTAGCGACATGTTGGAACAGCTGGAATGCCAAAGCGACTATGCCGTACATGTACGCAACACACTATTTCCAGGAGACCCAGGTTGAAACAGAGCAAAACAGGCTGCAGCACTGCTAAATGGAGTATTTCTGCAGTTACAACACTGCTTAGGTAGTTAAATCTATCGAGAACGAGTCTCTACAGGCAAGAACAGCAGAAGACCTTATATAGATGAAAATGGACAGTGTAAGTGGAATCTATTAATTTTTAAAGAGCTTTTCCCCACTACACTATGAAGTATAGTCCTGAATCCATCACAGACTACCTAAACATGGGCTAATCACCCTGACAACTTGTTTTCAAAACAGCCTGCACCTAGATGTTCTTTGCACCAGGTCTTAAAGTGACCTTGACTATAATAGTTATGACATCTTTCCGATGCTAAGTTTGAGTATTTTGGTAAACCTACTTTCTGTAATGATAAAGTATGGGTTAATTTGTACATTAGTAAATTAAACATAACAAAAGGATAGTTGACTGCTGATAACTAGGATCAATATAATTTAGTGACAAATAAAACCCATATCCTTTGCATTTCTGAGAGTTGGTAAACTTAGATATCAAAGGCTGTCTAAAACAGTGTCTGCTCAAAATTTTTGGGACTAGTCTCGGCTTTGGAAACTGGACAACCTCATTTCCCTGCCTCTCTCCTTCAATTTGCACGTGCAGGGGTTTTGTGGGTATTTTTATCAGTTTGATTATCCCACTGATCACAACATTCAAGGGATGTGCTTACATATTCACGCATATGCACATATGCATCTGAAATCATATTCTCTGTGTGCATATATACATATGTACTCATATATATGTACATACATGTAACATGCAGAGAATATAATGCATATATATGAGGGAATAGTAACACATACACAGAACATATACAAAGAACCATGCATATATATCACAATAATAGGATTAAGACAATAATCAACTCTAGCAGGTTTCTAAGAAACATGCAAATTCTATTAAATAGAATATTTATAATGACTGCATACGTAAGAAAGGGGGTATAGATCAAAACAAGTTAGAATAAAATTTTAGATATACTTTCCTATTGAAATTGAGAGAGGAAATATATTCCCATATGCAAGTGAGCAGGTGTACCAGGATGCATCTAACATGCATGTTTTCTATTATATGTATTAATTGCGTATTAATTACAGAAACACAGAGTGGTTTAGGTTGGATCTCTGGAGGTCATCTTATCCAACTCCACTGCTTAAATAGGGCAACCTAGAGCCAGTTGTCCAGATGGTTTTTGAATATCTCTAAGGATGGAGACTCCACAACCTTCATGGGCAACTTGTGGCAGTGTTTGGTCACCCTCACAGAAGGAAAAGTGCTCTCCAATGCTCAGAGCCAACCTCCTGTGTTTCAGGCTGTGCCCATTTCTTCTGGTTCAATTTCTGAGCACTACTGAAAAGAGCTACATCATCTTTGCATTCTCCCTTCAGTTTCTTATATATTTTAATAAGATCCCCCCATGCCTGTCCTCCGGACCTTCTCTTGCCTAAGCAGTCCCAGCTTTCTAAGCCTTTCCTCAGAGGAGAGATGTTTCAGTTTCCTCATCACCTTGTGGCTCTTCAACTGGACACTACCTGGTGTGTCCATATCTCTCTTATATCGGGGAGTCCTAGGTGTGGCCTCACCAGTGCTGAACAGATGGGGAGGATCCTCTCTCTTGATCTAGTCAATAACTTGTCTAAGGTGGCCCAGGATACCATTAGCCTTCATTGTGGCCAGGGCACATTGCTGGCTCATGGTTAACTTCACGTATACCAGGACCCTCAGGTTCTTTTCTGGAAAGCTGCTTTCCAGATGGCTTCTCTCCCAGTTGCCATGATCATTCAAAGGTTACTGAGAGTGGCCTCACAGTGACAACAGCCATCTCCCCCAGCACTTGTGGGTGCATTCCATCAGGACCCATGGGTTTATGCATGTCTCCTTAAGCATTCTGTAACCTGTTCCTCTTCTACCAAGCGCAGTCATCATAGTAAACTAGTTACACAGAGATAATTAGTGAATGTATACATAATTAGTATCTTTGTACAGATCAGAAACCAAACCACAGGTTACAGAAGTTATCTAAACTTAAAACAAAACAAAAAGAGAACCAGAAGTGGGGTTTTAATCCAAAATGTGAATCCCAACCTACTGCTGCTATTCTGTTTTTTAAGGCACTTTCTTCCAGGCAGCAGAACAGACTTCAATCTTTTCTGTCTGGAATTCAGCAGCAAGGGTCCTTTCTTGCTTGGAACATTTTTCTCTGTTTCATCAGTGGATTCATTTTATGTAACAAAACACAATCTGGACTTTTAATCAAGCTGATTTAAGTCCCCGTTTTTAATTACAACCAGATAAACAATCATAACCTGTTGAAGTTAGAGGAAGTATGAGATAGCCTAATTTGATTAATTTTCTTCTTAAAACGAAAATGTTATCTTTTCTAGTTTATTTTGCATTGCACCGGCATCAACATCTGCACATTCAGTAAATATTTTCATGTCAATGCTTTAATAACATTAAAATCCTGCTTAATCATAAAAGCACAGATCAGCTTTCCCCTGAATTGTATGACAAAAAATTCTTCTCAAACATCACAGCCAAATGTTCAAATTGTTCAGATATCTGCAGAAAGGGCACTGCTCATTGAGAAATGGTGTCAGACTTTTGCTGTCAAAATTATCCACAGGGGACACATTTTACCATCTCATAATGTATCTAAACCTTTTGAAACACTTCTGTGGTCTCATGAAGATTTCCCTTGATACTCTGTAAACAAAAGGTCAGATCTGCATTTACCCAAATTCCACAGTTAGGGGAGATTTATCACTGCATTATCTGAAGATGTGGCATGGGCAGGCAAGCTGGAGCACTGCATTTCATTTCAAGCAGCTGAGGCCTCCAGCTCTTATTTTGCTTTTTTTCTGTGAGTTTTTCTTCCTCTGAGCAGAACTGAAAACAAGTCTCAATAGAACATTTTGGTTTGTTTTCTAGATCACCTGAACCTTTCAATTAAAAAATCCAGAGCTAAAACAAGCTATTCATACAGAGAAGCACCAGCAAGAAATTTTGATTCTTTTGATTGCTTTGGTCAATGAGAAGTCCTGAAGTTGACTAGTATCTGGACACACATTTTTGGCACAGAAATTAGTCCTGATTATCAAACAGAAAAGGAGCAGTAACAGTTAAACATCAGAAGCGAGCCTGGGGAAGCTTTGCATAGTAGAGTACAGCTATTCTAAATGAAATAGCAAAGAAACAATATTTGTTCTCTGCCGTTTGTTGAATTTGGGCATTTGACAGAACTTTCTGTGCAGTTTGTTTCCTCTGCTGTGTCAGTTCTCTCCACTGTCTCTACTGTCAGCCAGCACTAGGCACAAATGAAGAACCAGAAGCTATTTTTAAGTTTTTCCTTCCATCTCTCTCCCCACTTCCCTTAATTGGCTGGGTTCAGGTCCACGTTTTCCCTTTAAGCTGCAAATTGCATGAGCTCTTAGTGTTAGGTTTTAGCAACAGATGGTACACTTCCCTCTGAGTTAATTCTGAACCAGTACCCCAGGGTTGAGACTGCTAGAGGTGTTATCTTTCAGCAGAGATCCTGATTTTATAATCATTACCCATCCAAAGCCTACTTTAAAGAAAAAGTTGTTAAGCTCTGCTGTGGCATTATTCTGTGTTAAACAGCTGCTTCAATCCATCTAAGAGAAAGATGCTACCGGAACACTGAAGATGCAACTGTGAAAGGGGGTATTAAATGAAGAGTTACTCACTATTTGCTACTGAGTAAAATATTCTCTCCCAAACAACAGCCAAGTTTCTGCAAGCTATGGCCAATACAGCTTTAATCTATCTGGGTGTAGGGAAAAGTAATAAAATATAATTGAAATAAATAATTTACAAAAAAAACAACCCAAGAGGTAGAATCTCATGGGATGGGGAAAACCAGGAAAGAAAACTGGGCGGAAAAAAAAGTGCATTATCTATTGTGAGGTTAAAGCTGGAGCAAAGGTTAAGACAATTTGTTAAAGTTAGAAGGGGAACACGAAAGAGGTTTTGGCCAATAAAAAAAAAAAAAAGAGGAGAGCAGCATAAGGAATCCATGGAAGCCCGACACGATGGGTACAACAGTGAAAGAAAGAACTGCAATAGGAAGCGCAGAGAACACAAAATCGCCTAGTCAGGAAAATGTTACTAGACCAAACTGTAAAATAGAGATTGGATGTTGGGAATTTAGCAGATGGGCACAATAAATATATATTTTTAATTTAAAATGTTCTTACAATAACTCCAGTATTAGCACCATGGGTCATGAATCTATTAAAAATACAGAAATAAAGGGAGAATGAAAGGAAATGAGCTCGGTTCTCAGTACTCTTGATTCTTTGCATGAAGAGCAAAATTCAATTGAAATGTTTCCTGGGGCTGAGAAAGATTAAAAGAAAATTAATGGTACTCTATGGGCACAAATGATGTTTCACAGGGTTTCTCTGTGGTTATCATAGCTAAAGGCTAAATAAAATATTAAGTTTGAGTGAAAGTTCCAATCGTATGACATGCAGCTGCTCTTACTTCTTTTTGCCTAAACAAATTCCATTGAAGTAATGAGTAAAGAGCTGGAACCGGAATGAGTCCTCCTGGTTTGACCTCTGACCAAAATCTTTATATTTAGGTATCGAAAGGTTAGATAAGCTGCTTGGTTTATTTGTGTTTTTTCCCTCCCAAGAGATACTGTGGATATTAACTTGAACAGATCTCTTAGACAGCAGCCTCTGAATTCTCCCAAAGGTAATCTCATTTGCCCTTCAGCTACTGTCTTTTGAGTGTATTAACCTTTATCCTTATTTATGCCCAATACTTTTAAACTAGCATAATGTTATGCAGAATTTATTTTGTAAGGGACCCTTAAATTTGTCTGCAAGCAGGACATTTCTTTACAGTAATTTAAAATCAAAATTCAACCACTTATTCCCATTAATCAGATTTGTGGAACAAATGGGAACTATTAAAGCACGTATGGCATGATGAATAACCTTTGTGCTCAACATTATTCTCTGGCCTCCTTTACTCCTTTCAATCCAAAATTCACCATGTCATCACTACTCACTTCAGCAGGAGTTCTTCTCTTCACCTCTCTCCCTCCCTATTTATGTTCATAAATCCTGTAATTCATCTGCTAGCTAAAATTCTGCCTTTCTTCTACATGACATGTAATTCAGGATAAATTTCCTTTGACCTCTCTGTTTATTCCTTTATTTATTTCTTACTGAAGTACAAATTGCACAATGATGTACTTTGAACATAGAACTGCATTTGTGGAGCACAAGACACAACACCCCGGTCCCATTGCCTGAAGTATTTAAGGGCCATCACAGTATGAAATCTTAAAATTAAAGGTTTTTCATTGCCTTCCTGTATGCTCTATCATAGCACTGCTGAATAAGGCTGTGATCCTCTTCAGAAGATCTCCCTAGAAACCAGATGTTTGTTGAGGTTTTAAATTGTTCCTTATTGTTTCATACTATAAATAATCATGCTGTGAGAAATACATTATGCACTTGATGTGTGTGCTCATGCCCTGGCATTTGCTTACTTAACCAGGACATGTAGATGCATTCTTACTAACATTTACCTTGGAAACAGTAGGAAGAAAGGAAAAAACCAAACAAATAAAACAAGAAACCACACCTTAATTCACCATTTGGGATTAAATGGACTAAGGAATATTTTGTTTAGCTCTCATTTTCTTTAAAGACATGTGGTCCAACTCCTGCTGCCCTGCCTAGAGCTGGCAGATTATCAGCAAGACTAAATTTTTCACTGAAAAAGATGCCAATCCCGGGCAGGAATTTCCTTTTCCAAAACTACATGTTTTCATTCAAGTAACCTTTCAACTGGCAATTTCTGACCTCTCCTCTACACTGAGGGTTTGGTTTAGGATTAGGACTGACAGTATCAGGCCTACTGTAGTCTACATAATACAATACACTCAACAAGTGAGAAGCTTTCCAGAATTTTGAGTAAGTTATATTGTCCACTGAATTATATAGGATGTAGTAAATAGTAACATTAGACTAAATATTTTTTCCTAAAAGCAGCAGGGTATTCATCAATAGTGCCTATCATGGAGAATAAAGTGTTTTAAAATAACATCTTTTGTTTTTGAAGTGAAGATACAGGAATGATTATTTCAGTTGGGTGGAAAATACCTCTCAGTTGTAAAGTTAAAAATATTATTTGTGAAAATGTATAATACTTGTTCACTTTAAAATAACGTCTATTTTAATAGCAGATAATCACAGCATTCTGGAAACACATTAGTATAGCATATCTCAATTTTTCCTTGCATACATAAATTTTATTAGCACAGCTTCACCCCAGTTCTAAATGGCTCCAGTCTTGCAATGAAGCCCCTCTCACTCAACTGATGTTTCCATAATTCAAATAGAAAAACCCTTGCAAAGTTTTGAATATATATATATAAAAAGGTTAAACTATAAAAACTGTTTGTCAAAGCTCATAAGCTTTGAATACAATCTGGCCTTAAATTTAACAATACTCACAACAAATTATTTCACCCTTTCACTGTTTGATAAAGAAGGTAAGATCTACAGAGTATTAATAACTAGAGCAAAGCAAAGGTAAAGAGGAATGTGACATCCTAGATCAAGGAGAACATCTTGGAGAATGTCTCCAGACCATCGGATAGTCTGTAAGCTGCAGTCAGACTGCACAGGATGGAAAAGCTCAGCTCTTTGAAATTAATCTCACCTTTTACGCAACAAGGCCACACTTCTGAAGATGTTTAGGTACTTCGTTTCCAGTAAAATCACAGAACACAGAAGTGCTCAGAAGGCCTTTGAGGATGTATGTAAGTTGCCATCAACCTAATGGAGTAAGCATTACCGTTTTGTTTGATGGTGTGAAATAGAAGGAATATGAGGATGGAATCCATCCCAGCAGGGTGCTGAACAAAAAACATTTCCCCAAAAAGACAGCAGAAACAGGGAGGCTTTAGCCTTCTAGATGAGCCCTAAATAACTAACACTTAAGTTGTAAGAACATGTGTGAAAAATTAATTCCCTGTTCAGCCTCAAGAGATTGGATTCTCCCAGCAGAGGGCTCTAATTAGCAAGCTGTCCCCTACCGTGGAGTGGGAAGCTTCGATCTCTCCCATTAAAGCTATTTGACTTTTCAGAGAATGGGAACACTGCAGCTGCACTGTGCAGAAAGACAAGAGTTCCTCACCCCTTCCCCTTGCCCAGTGTCTGCTCAGTACACCTGAAATGCATTCAAGCATAGATCAGATCTGTTGCTTCATCTCCCAGGCATATGTTTCAATGGCTATATTCACAGAATCATAGAACAGTTTGGGTTGGAAAGGACCTTTAAAGTTCACCTAGTCCAACATTCCTGCAATGAGCAGGGACATCTTCAACTAAATCAGGTTGCTCAGAGCTTCATTCAACCTGACCTTATATGTTTCTAGGGATGGAGCATCTGTAGCTTCTCTAGACAATCTGTTCCAAAGATTCACCATCCTTATCATAAAAAAAATATATTTCTTATATCTAGTCTGAAATTCCACAATTTCTCCTTACTGGTCAAGCAAGTCCTTAAAATGATAAGAAAAATAAAACAGCTTCAGCTGATGGCCTGGCTGGGAGCATCATACACTCCCAACAGGCTGGTGGGTAGGTCTCCTTTTAGGAGGTGAAATGCAGTCTCACCTCCTCAAGCTGAAAGCTGCACAGATACTGGGTTTCCTGAATCCTGGGTGATACCTCTGTTTCCTGGGAGAGGTAGCAGAAGACTGTGGAAAAATGGGTTACGATGCAAGGCATGTGCTGCAAAAATGACTGGTGGTTGCTGCAAGAGAGATGGAAAAACACTGCCTAGTTCATGGAGCATGAAGAGCAAGAATGAGACAAGCATCAGGAACCTCAGAATTGTATCCTACAATATCTTATTTCAGAAATGCATGTACCCCCCCAGGAAATAACAACAGTTAAACATTTTTTTTCAGGATAAACCTTGCACTCAGATATCCAAAGAAGCTTTTAAACATCTTGTGCCTTTTGTGGATCTCCCTTCTGGGCTCCCAGGTCTCATGTGGGATTTTACATTAAGCATCTATCTCTCGACTACTGTTGGCACCGGAGCAGACAGTCCAAGCTAAATACTTGGCATGTAAGGATATGAACCTCTAGATTTTTCAGTTAAGGTTTGATTAGCCAAGGATGTAAGAACGGTTTGAGATCTTTTGATGGAAGATACAAGGAAACATTTGCTTTCATTACACTGATGCATAAATGGCCATGATCCTTTGCGTTCAATGAAATAACATATATATTACACGTTTAGAAAAGTGGAAAGAGTTCTCACTTTGGAGCCCTTCTGACAGGTATGAAGTTACTCATGCACATGCACGATCGTACGATCATGGCTCTAAGGAAATCATGACAAACAACTATTACCAAATAACAGACTTCTTAAGTAACCAGCAAACATCTACATGATGTTTAAATATCATCCTACTTTTAAATATCATCTTATATATATCCTATCTACTAATATTTGTGATTGCTTCTCCTTTCTTTTGCATTACGCTCTTTCTTTTTCTATGCCAAGATACAGTACTTCAATATTGAAACTTGCTTTGCAGTTTGACTTCTAAAGAGTCACCTTCAAATGTGAATTCCTTTAATTGTTATTCAACACTGTGGGAACCAGCCTGGCTTGCAAAGGAGGCCAGGTGAATCCCCAAGGTTTAGTGTTCTGTTTCATTTCTATACCCAGTCACTAACTGTGAGACCATTTGGCAGCAGCAGTCTTTAAGCCTTCAAATAATTAGTTCTTGCTAAGATGGGCGGAGATTGTAGGAAGAACATAATATGGAAGACTATAACAAAAACAAACAAACAAAAAAAATCATTACCAGACCCCAACAACCCACACTTCTGCAATGTGCCCTACTTGGAAACAGTTGAAGAAAACTTTGTCAGCTAAGTTTGTACTTCTATATACCCTTACACTCCAATTAAAAATGGTGTAAGAGAAAGAAAAACGTTTCAGAACAGGGATGTGTACAAGGCAAAAAAAACCCTAAACAATCTCAGCAATTAAAATTGGCACTAAATAAAAGAAAATTAGAGTGGGCAGTAATTTTCTCTAAATATTCTGTACAGCTCCACAATAGTATTTTCACAGATCTCTTCACAGAAATGTTCAGAGAGAAACATGTTTTAAAAAAACTTAAATAAACCTCTTGCTTAAAAAAAGGAGCTGTAAGATTTTCTCATAATCAGATCTGTGGGGGTTTTGTTTGTTTATGATTTTTTGATCTTTACCATCAGTTCTCATTCATGTCCAAGAAGAAATGCAGGTTTTTTGAAATCAACAGAAATTCTCCTGATGGCACTGCTGGAGGCAAGTTCTCATATCTGTATCTTAGTCTCTTAAGCCTGAAGAAAGTGGGATTTAATGACATTAGGCACTGAACTGAGTATATCTCATCGTTAAATACAAAAAAAGAGCAGCCTGGGGATGACAAAACCAGACATTCCACCAGATGATCTTTACGTCTTGGAAATCAGATGTGGGACTGGTGAGTGGAGGGTAGACTGACAGCCACTAAAAGACTGCAGTTGAGATAAAGGGGCTTTAAATGCTACAGATAAGAACATCCTCCTGCTTCTGGCATCAAGAACCAACACTTTCCTTGTTTGCCTGCTAACATTTATTTCAAGCGTAGAGCTTGTCCAGGATCTTGCTGAGTATAAAAGATATTCCTTTCCCACACAATTGACACCCAGCGTGTTGACAAGTTCCTTCCACCCTTGGACATCTCCAGTCAATTACCAGTTTTTATTTATTTTAAGCAAGTAATTCAAAACTAATTCCTTTCTCTGCTCTCACTACTCCCCTTTTGATCCCCAGAAAGTATAACTATCTGAATATCTATAAAGTTTGATACTAGCTACTCTTTTTAATTTTTTTTTTGCTAATATTTGTCTCTTAAAAATATTCTTAAAATATTTGCTTGCGAAAAGTCAGAGATAGTGAGATGGAATTGCTTTGATGTATCACCAAGCTGGAAATTGATAACTAGGGATTCTCACAGCAACCAGCTGTCCTATTTTTTCTGTTTCACGTGGAAGATAATGGAAAAGGTGAAAGGACAAATGGTCAAAAGAGACTCTTTCCTGCTGTTTCTCAAGTGTAAATCAGTGCTTTGATGCCTCAGCTTCTGGATTGTCATCCTGCCATCCCACCCCACCGGTATATCAAAATGCAGTAACAGCCCATAGTTGAAAGTGAGCTTACTGGTTTCTGCTGGTGCTGTTTACAGTTTAGATAAACTGTTTCTGTAGCTAAAGTATCGCTCATTCTTCCGAATGTCCAAGCTAAACTTCCCCTGCCACTTGAGGCCATTTCCTCTTGTTCTATCACTTGTTATTTGGGAGAAGAGATCGGCTCCGACCTCTCTACAACCTCCTTTGAGGTAGTTGTAGAGAGCGGTAAGGTCTCCCCTCAGCCTCCTTTTCTTCAGACTAAATAGCCCCAATTGCCTCAGCTGCTCCTCACAAGACCTGTGCTCTAGACCCTTCACCAGCTTTGTAGCCCTTCTCTGGACCCACCCTAGCACCTCCATGTCCTTTTTGTACTAAGGCACCCAAAACTGAACACAGTACTCAAGTTTCAGCATCACCAGTGCCAACTACAGGGGGACAATCACTTCACTATCTA
Source organism: Baryphthengus martii (assembly GCA_013396935.1). Classification (NCBI taxonomy): domain Eukaryota; kingdom Metazoa; phylum Chordata; class Aves; order Coraciiformes; family Momotidae; genus Baryphthengus; species Baryphthengus martii. Next base: position 580,063 of record VWZK01002989.1, on the reverse strand, counting down.
CACATCCACAAAGCATCAGTTCAAACATTTTTCTTATATTTATATAAAACCAAGAGGATGTCACTGGTTCACAAATGCATCTGGCCATAGGAAGAAAAAAAAAATAAAAAATATCACTCTGGAAATTTTTCTTTTTAAAATAAGTGAACATATTTTTCCCTTAACAACTACAACAAACTGACAAGAGCGGTCAGATACTTAAAATCACATTACACACTCTCTGGAGTGTGAAGCTCAGTTCAACATGTGCAACATGCTTACACACAAACATTCACACACTTGTGCATACATGAGACTATCCAGTACTTTTGGTAGCTTTGGTCTACTTTAAAAAGTGGTTTTAAAAGTGAGACTCAGTTTAACAACAAAATACTTACATACAGCTGATATGATTTTCATAGAAGCATAGAATAGTTTGAGTTGGAAGGGACCTTAAAGATCATCTAGTTCCAACCCCCCTACCATGGGCAGGGACACCTCCCACTAGAACAGGTTGCTCAAAGCCCCATCCAATCTGGCCTTCAGCAGTTTCAGGGTGGGGGCATCTACCACTTCTCCAAGCAACTGAAAATAATTAGCTTTCTAACTTAATTTTAGGACAGTCTGCCCTTTAATACTTTTAATATAGGCCAAATATAATGGAGGAAGATTTTGTCTGTTTGAAACAGTTGGTCAGTCTTTCCCATAAAATGCCTGAATTATGATAATTATGTAACTTAACCCTTCCTACATATTTCATAGCAGCTAATAGCCAACTATACGATCAGTGATATAATAAAAATTAATGCATGTTTTTGAGTTGCTAACTAATTAGAAGTATTTACTGTGTTTAACTACTATACTGTGTGATAGCAGAGTAGCGATGTCAATAAATGCACTAACGTATTTTAATCATATGGTAATTATAATAAATTTAAATAAAAATGGTATTAGGAGATCACAATTCTAACCACCATCCTTTATTAAAATTCTTGTTAGAGTCAGACAATTATCAGTCAAGAGGAGATACTCTGCCAATTGCTCGTGGTGGAAGCATAGTATGAGTCCACAAAAATCCAAATACAGAGATGACACAGGAACATTGTCTGCCTCTTGTCACGGAGGCACCCACACAACAAACAGCAGCCGTTATCCAAAAATGGGGTTTATTGCAACCAGGTTTGCCAGCACTCCTTTTGACTAAACACAGGTTCGGATGTCCGTTGGGAAATAACTAACACAACTAATTCTTAAGTTTAAGGAATGACAAACCAAAATGGGCAAGCCCTCACTCATAAAAGGGGAAACCTCCCACGCCAGAGTGCCCGAGATACCACTCACCCAAAGCTGGGGGTGAGGCTCACTCAACCCACAGAGACTCCCACAATCCCTGGAATTATCCTTTGACGGCGTGTCCAAGGGGAAGGTCTGACTGCCAGGCCTGCTGCTCTGCAAAGAATCAACTGACCTGGCTCTCAGGCAGGACCCCATTTATACCCTAGTTGAAGGTGCACTGTGGTCACTCTCACTGGCTGAGGGACAGGCCCGGACAAAACACAGAAAAGCCCACACCCTCAGCCTGTTTCCAGACCCTGAGGCGTCAGTTAAGCAGTGCCAGGTACAACTGAATGGCCAAGGCCTCAAATCGCTCAGGCCGAGGCGTCAAACTGCTCAGCACAGCCCGTGTGTTCTGTCTGTGGGGGAGGCTGTACCTGCTGCACCTCTTTTCAGAAGCTTCCAAAGAAAAGACAGCTACAGGTGGCAACAACAGAAATGAAAAAGCCGGCTCCTACTCCTCAGCCCTGGCAAAGCCAGCAATGTCCTCAAAGCAGGGACACATCTCCCAGCAATCACACATCGACATCGCCAGTCTGCCAGGCGTGCGGGACTACGACCCCCAGCACAACTCTCTACAATATCTTCATTTGCTTCATGCCCACTTATACCATTACTGTTACAAAGCACACAAAAAAAGGGTCACAGAAGTGGCTAGGTAAGTAACTCTTCAGGCCCATGTCAGCAACAAAAAGTAACTACCAAAAATTAGGACCTTAAGCAATTCTTGTTTTAGTAGCAAACTGCTCACCTCCATGTGCCATTGCTTTCAGATGAACGAAACAACAGATCTGGCTGTAGAAATGTGATGTTATCTTGCTTTAGAGACAGCAGACCAACAGAAAAACTATAGTGCTTTTAATCAAGATGAGGGTTACACAAGTTGCTGCTACAGCTCCACATAAAGCTTTCATACAAAAAAAATAAAAACAATTCCATTTGTGCAGGCACTCACAGAGTCTTTAAATGAAGCTGCTCACAAAGACAAATATTTCTCTGCTAAAGAATCCGATGGGCCAGGAGCAAATTTCGTCAGCTTGACAGCACCTACTTAGTTGCCAGCGCTGTAAGAGTTTGATTAGAGTAGATTCTGTACCACATAGGGAGTGAAAAAAAGTGTTATGTGAAGGGACAACACAAGCAGAGCCCAGCAGGTGCGTACCTTGTTCTTCCAGTGATCACAAATACATGCAGGTGCAATTTATCAGTGTGGTTTGCCTCCCCTGCATCTCAGTCTCATAAACCAGCAATTAACTGAAAATTTCAAGATTTCTGCATCATAAACTAATACAATAACATAATATGTAAAAAAGAAAAGTTTAAAACCCCACAGTAGCCTGATACCTCATCGTGTAACATTTTTGGGCTGGTACATTTTCATCGCAGTAAATGAAGTCACAACAGCATGGAACTGGTGTAAAATAAAGGACAATGATGCTCCCTTTTAAAATACAGTAATCCAAGCACCTGAAGGACTCAGGAGAATCATTTTAGTAGATGGAAGCACACAGAAAAAAATTCATTATATGAACTGGTCGACAAGATGAAGGGCTGGGGGAGGCTGCAGCAGCCTCTTGCATTACTGTTTTAGAATTCCTTCAGTAGAAACAAACAGCCTAGTTCACATGTTAAAATCAAAGTCCGGGATAGCAAATAACTCACAATTTATGCAGCTGAAAGTCAAAAGGAAAAAGCCTTGAGGAATTTTTATAATCACAACTTTATCAGCTAACAAACACAATTTTATGAGAAATATCTGTGTAGGTGTACTTGGTTTCTAGAAAAGGAAATAATGCACATCGCTAAACAGATTCTAGAAGCACTATACTACACAGTTGCCATAAAACAGGTAATTTTAAACCAAGATACTAATATGGCAAGTTTAGTTTCAAATAAGGTAATGCAATTTTTTCCTCCTTGAAAAATAGAATACCATATAACTAGGAATATGCATACAAGACTGACATAGTATTATAATGAGACATTCGATAATCAGTTAGATTTTAGTGTTTATTTTGTGGTAAGCATTTTAAAAATAAATACCAATATTGACACAGCTTCTCTATGCGTGAAGCTTATTAAAAGACAGTAAAAACTCCGCCTGTACATTTGCAGCAAAATTAGGGAACAACCAAAAAAGTTGCCTTATTTAGCTGTTGTAGGAAGCAAACAAAAGTTGATTCAGGAAACAAAACCCATATCTTACATACTTAAAATATTGTATTAGACTTCTACTTCATGAACATTGTGTATTTTTATCTGAAGTACATTCTAAGCTTCTTATTTTTAAATTAATCGAATGATTCCACTTTCAGGAACTTAGTTGACTTTCTGTGTTGTTAGCAAGCAGATGCAATATACTTTTATTTTTAAAAAAATATTTCTATCTGTTGTATTTCCTCTGTACTGAGCAAATTATCTAACCCTTAGCAACATAGCATCTGGGATTTAGTTTTCTAAACAGAAGTTTATGCTGGCAGCATCAGTTCTGCTTCATTTGTGATAGACCCTCAGATTTTATTTTTTTCTATGAAAACAAATGGAAATGGAACACCTGGTAGCTGTCATGTCAAAACAATGTATTGCAGCCCATGGCACCCTTCATACCTTGGGACTTCTTGCATAACAACACAAGAACTCTTCACTTCTAGCTGCCTTCTCCTCCTGTAAGAGCTTTGCAATAGTCCATTGCTCAGAAATTTTATATAAATACTAGGCCATTATTGCCCTACAATCAAACTGTTCTGGATTTCCATCCAATAAATGAAACAGAAAAAATACTCTATCGAGTCAGACAGAATATTGAAGCTCTTGAAAAGATGTTTCCTATAACTCTCAATTTTTGTGTTTACAAAGTTTGCAAAAAACATTTAACATATTCCTACCCACAACTACCTGCCTCAAAAAAAAAATAAAAAAATTCCTTTTTTCATCTTAAAAACACACAGGGCTTTCCTGGTCACAGAATACAAGAGAAGTTCCCCAGAATTTAGGCTTCCACAAATAAATGACAATCAAGTGTTTTCCAGTACACTTTATGCTATTTTTTAAATTTTTTGGAGTCTTAACTTGGCATTTTTACACTTTATCTCTCTATTTCCTCCCCTTGTATTTGCAGGAGTTGATGTTGTGGTTTAAGCCCACACAGTCAGCAACAAGCAACCACTCAGCCGCTTGTATAACGAAAGGCTCCAGAGTCAAGACAAAAGACAGAGAGGGCTCACTCGCCAATTACGGTCACAGGCGGAAGACAGACTCAACTTGGGGAAACAAAATCAATTTAATTTAAACAAAATCACCACCAATTCACCAGTTGAATCGTGGTAGAACGGTGAGAAATACAACTGGATCTGAAATAATAATCTTTCCCCTCACTCCTCCCTTCATCCTGGACCCAGCTCTGCCACCTCCTCTGCTGCAGTGGAACAGGGAGGTAGGGAATGGGGGTCATGTTCAGTTCCAGTCCATTCCATGTTTCTGCTTCTCCTTCCTCCTCAGGTGAAAAACTCACCATGGGCCTCAGGGGAATGGCCCCTCCAACGTGCCTCCTGTCCTCCTTCCTTGCTGACCTCTGTGTATGCATCATTGTCTCCCTCACGTCTCACTCCAAAACGAAGTAAGTCACCTCATAGGTTTTCCCTTCTTAAATATGTTATTGCAGAGGCACTGGTTAGCTCAGCTTTGGCCACAGGTGGGTCGGGCTTGGAGCTGGGGGAGATTCTTAAAGCTTCTTACAATAGTCTCCTCTTTCACTACCAAAATCCTGTCAGCCACAAACCCAACAGAGCTGATCACTGGAATCAACAGCAGCAACTCAGACTTTTCTAACATTTACGCTAGATCAGCTCTATCGTTGGCTAGTAACAGAAAGTTGCCATTCTTTAAGTGCTCTAGATCAGAGAAAATACCAGATAACATCCTTACACAGGCTTATTAGGTATTTAAACAAAATTAAATACTTCGCTCATGAGAAAGTATCATTAAATCACTTAACACTCTCTACACTAAACATGCTATGTGTCCTAGCAATTTAAAACACCAAAGCACTTTTCGTGTCCCCTTTCTTTTGAAGCTTTGCACAAAATAAAAACAGTCTTGCATATATAAAAAAATCTCACTGCTATTTGTCTTTGATAGCAAACTTCATAAAATACCATGAAAAAAATAGAGATGGCAGCATTTCTAGAAGTAACAGTGTAACAGGCAGAAAGAAAGAAGCACTGAAAGCTCAGATCTATAATTGCTGTATCTGTTTGTTCTCCTACTTCTGTCTTACAGCCAAACTTTGAACCAGCTAAACACTGATACCAGCAGCAGTTTGATGATTTACCATGAGGATTACAGAGATACATATCTTCAAAGCCATTGTAGAAACACAGTTGGCTGACTTGATAAAAAAACAGATGGAAGAAGAAGCGTTAGAGAGCTCTTCTCTACTTTCCTGTTATTCTCGGACTATGCCTCTTTCTGCACAGGCAAATCATGAGCACACATAACACATACAAATACCCGTACAAATTAAAAAAAATCATAGTCAAACTTGCCTAAGTCACTCAATGTAAAGGCAGTACTGAAAAGCCAGGAAAGTACACTATTCTGAGTAAGACATTCCTCGGAACTGAAAACAGCTTTTTTTCCTTTTTTGTCTAGTTACATCTAACGATACAACACAAAAACACTCATTAGCTTTGTAGTCCTCTTTAATAGGGCTATTAAGATTATTGAAGCAAAATGTTTATCTGTTTTATAGTAAGCTATAGGTAAATAAATGAAAAATACATTGAACAACATAAGGATTCATCCTAACCTGAGAGGACAGTACAGCTCATATAAGAAATTAGAAATCTAAATTTGCAGCAGCCAAAAAGCAACCTGCTTGTGCAGACCAGTAGCCATCAGCTTTCCAGTTCTGCTCAGATCTGTAAGTTCCCAACAACTAGGTGACATTCACAGGTTCCTTCTTGAGTTAAACTTCCAATGATTCTAGGTAGCTCTGGACCCAGAAGCCACAAGAACACCAAGTAAAAATGGCTAGATAGTACATGGACCTTAACAGTGAAAACTGTTGAGATGAACCGTAGAGTGCTGAAAGACAAATTCCTTTACCAGGCTTTTAGAGATAACTGCAAACGCATTTGAAAGGTCCTCTCCCCTGATCTTTCCAAACAATTCAGTAGCTCTAATTGTTAAACGCAATTTAAAAGTAACCAATTTATATTCCCTTGTTCAGTACTAGAACAACACAATCTGTTTTTAATTTAAAATCCATAATGAAATACTGAGTCACGTTAATGGATCCTTCAGCCTTGAATACAAATTCCTAGTCCTCATCTCCTTATACATTCTCTCACTGATACTTCCTCCATGTGCAAGAGATAACACCTTTGTGTACTGAAAAGAACTTCCAGAGAACTTCCAGTGCTCTTTCTCACTCTGATGCTAATGCAATTAGAGTATCTGAGAGAATAAATCACAGAATCATAGAATCATTTAGGCTGGGAAAGACCTTTAAGATCATCAAGTCCTAACATTAATGATTCACTGGATCTCAAACTCCTCCCTACTCCTGCCTTTGGTATGTATGAGTTTCTCAATCCAAAATGCAATAGACAAAACAGGGAAAATACTTCTAACTCACAGCTGAGTTCCTTGGTGAAGGACCTGCAACTACACTCTCTCTTCTGAATATCTCTGTCCGGCACAGAAGCAGCCTTCATTCACCTGACTCTGGCAAAAGTCAGACAATTTAACCTTCCTTATTATCATAGAATTTTGCTAGAACTGATTAAAAAAACCTCTATCATAAGCCAACTACTCTACTTAACTATACTACATAAGCACTTAAACAAGATACCTTCTGCTCAGAAGAGGAAGACTTTCAGGGATACTTGTGTATTCCTGACTCACTGTATGCTTTAGCCTCATCATATTACTGGGGTCAATTACCCTCACATAAAGTCACTGTAAAATTCAATACCACCCACAACTTCATAAGAGAATATACTGCAGCTATAAACAGAAAAAGAGCTTGAATGATATAATAATATCCCACAAAATAGTGCCTCAGCTATAAAGCTCGAGCAATCCTTTTCTAAACCAGATATCCATTGATACACAAAATATTTAAAGAATTATTAGGAAGTCCATTGACTACATTTTTTTTCCCAGGAACTGAAGACAAGGTCAAAACCATCTGTTTTACATACTATATATCCCCACTAACGAGTGAAACCACATCTAGTTGAGAGGAAACAGCAGACTTAAAACTGACAACTGCACATGCATATTGAAAAGAAAGCCTCTACTAAACTTTTCTCTCTAACGTATACATATATATCAGTCTTTCTTTAGTGGGCTGCTTTCACTAATATTAAAATGTTAATCTAGAGTTCTGAATTGCTTCACACCAATGTTATTTTTAAGCGGCAAAATTTCCTATGGCACAGTGGTACAAGAGAGAGCATTTGGTTATATTATGGCTGTATTTTAATTTAAGACAAAAAAGACACAGGGTAAAAAAAAATATAAAGAGAGAAGCATTCTACACTAAGAATAGCCATGTCTCATGAATAGATTCATGATCTGACAAGAGATTTATCTGCACTTATAAAGATTGAGTAACACAGATGGGATCACCCTCTTCTGCACAGCTAGACTATGAAAAAAGGACAAAAAAATCTTTTATTTTTTATTTAAAATTATTTCTGACATGTGCCACAATCATCATTTATCATAGTACAATATAACTTGTATTTTTAATGAGGGATAAAAGAGAACATCCGTTAGAAAAGATTTAGTCACGCCACGTACAATCATTCTTGAGAAGTTAAAGAGTGTGCTATCAAAGAAAATCAAAGCAAGTGTTGAAGTTACTTGAATTATAGGAACACAGCCTTTGTTTCACAGATAGCTAAGTACCCCCGTTTTTTTTTTTTTAAGCTCTCGGTATGGATCACATTCTCAAGGTAGTTATCTGATGCACTTCCAACCTCATTAGTAATTTATAATTAATGTTACTTTTCTAAATAATCCTTATTTCTCCATCAGATTAAATAAAATGTATATATCTTTCATTAAGCTTTCATTACATTCTTATGAAAGACTGTTTTGATTATAGGATGAGAACTAGAGAACATTATAAGATGTGTAGGCTAGATATAAGAATTTATTAGAAATAAAGATCCCTCTTCATCTGCCATTGATCTAGGATGAGTAATTTAATTTATCTCTACCATTATTTACCCATCTGTAATAATGTTTGCCTGTTTTATATTCACAAATTTCCTTTCATCTAACTCTTAGCTTTGGAAATTCCTTCTATATTTTGCTTCACGTTATTTGGAGACATCTCTCTCGTGATTTCCTCCCCCAGCCCTATAAACTATTACAATCTGCAAAATATCTTTAAAACACTAGTATAAAAGATTTTTTGTCTTCTACTTGAATGGAGAAAGTAAAAATTCAAAGATATTTATCAAATCATTTCCATAGTTAAACACATCGTTAAACTTGCCTTAAGTATAGGATTAGGAAAGGATTCATCAAGTCACTCAAACTAATACCTCAACGCTTTCTGCACTGTAGTACCTTGGCTACAAATCTCAGAGAACAGTCACCTCTTTTTCACACCTTTCTTTGCTTAGATATGTCAAGCATTCAATTCAATCCAATGATGTGCCGTGGAATGTATTACATTAATACAGCATTACTTATATAAAAACTAAGTATCCAGTTAATGAGATCACACCTATTGTGTGTATGGATTTGAGGCTTTAGTCCTCAAACGTGGATAAAGAAGATGAAGTAATATGCAAAGAATAACATTTAGACAGCAGTTTACATTGCCATCTTCAAGCAGAACAAGATTGACAAGTACCAGTCTGTGAAATGCTCCCTCTTTGAGAATAAGGTTTTATTTCCATGCTATAATATATCTTGAAGAATAAAAATAATGTTTGCTAGCTCACAACTGGCACATGCCAATTTATTTTGAAATTGGTCTGAAATCTTAGTAATTGCCTAATTTACCTCCTAAATTATGATTTTCAACTTTAGGTGACGCAGTTCTTTAAAAATACACAGTATTCATGATACAGGGACAAAATTCTACAAAATTTCTTGCAGATATACCTCCCCGCCCTCTGAACAGGATGGATGCACACACAGGCACCTGGATGCATATACACTCGCCCTCCCCTCAATAGAAACAAGCTGACACTAGGGGACAGAGACCAAATTTGAGCAAAAATGCCAGGATAAAAAAAGCCTCACATTGGAAAGTCTCATAATATTAATAAAGAAGGGACCTTCCTTCACAAACCTTCAAGTGAAGGACAGTTTTATGGTTCTTCATACTCTTCTGTCCTTGTCCATTCCTCCAGCCAGTAATGGAGCATTACCCGGCAGAGGCTGGCACTGCACTGCTCTCTCTAACAGAACAACACAGATCTAAATTTGGGGGCAGTTCTCTTTAATATCTTTGTTAATAATCTGGATGATGGGATCAAGTGCACCCTCAGTGAATTTGCAGATGATACCAAATTGGGATCTGGACAGGTTGGATTGATGGGCCAAAGCTGGTGGTTCAATAAGGCAAAGTGGTGAGCCCTGCATTTTGGTGACAACAACTCCCTGCAATACTGCAGGCTTGGAGAACAGTAGCTGGAAAGCTACCCTGAAAAAGAAAGAAAAAAAAAAACGGCACAGCAGAAAAGGACCACCTGCTGGCTGAATAGGAGGCAGCAGTGTGGCCAGGTGGCCAAGAAGGCCAACAGCATCCTGGCCTGGATCAGAAATAGTGTGGCCGGCAGGACCAGGGAAGTAATTATGCCCCTGTACTGAGCACTGGTGGGGCCATGCCTCAAATACTGTGTTCAGTTTTGGGCCCCTCACTACAAGAAAGACACTGAGGAGCAGCTGAGGGAACTGGGGTTGTTTAGCCTGGAGAAAACGAGACTAAAGGGAGACCTTCTCACTCTCTACAACTACCTGAAAGGAGGTCATAGTTAAGTGGGTGTTGGTCTTTTCTCCCAAGTAACAAAGGATAGGACAAGAAGAAATTGCACCAGGGGTGGCTTATATTGGACATTAGGAAAAAATACTTCAACAAAAGGGTTGTTAAGGATTGCTTAGCATTGGAACAAGTTGCCCAGGGAAGTGGTTAAGTCACCACCCCTGGATGTATTTAAAAGATGTATAGATGTGATTTAGTGGTGGACTTGGCAGTGCTAGGTTAAGGGTTGGACTTGATCTTAAAGGTCTTTTGCAGCCGAAATGATTCTCAGATTCTATATATCTTTAGTTCTTTTCCCTGTTCATAGTTTTAGTTATCAATCCTATGCACATAATTTGGAAAATTCAGCCTTCCTCCATCACCACTGCTTGTATGTTATTTCTCCATGTTTACAACTCAAGCACAAAGTTTATAAACATCCTGCCACCCAACAACCACATTAGATTATAACAGGACTGCGGTATGCAGAGCAGGATGAAAAGAAGCACTGGGTAGAGTGTTCATCTGCTAGCTCTATATGATCTTAAAAAAAATAAATATCTGGAGAAACTGAATGAAAAGAATAAATAGCTATTTCCATTCATCAATACATTTCAAATTAAAACAAAGTTATGCAAAAGAATGCTCAGCCTTCCTGCAAAACATACTAATCATCTAATCATTCCTTTAGTTGCATGGCATACAATTCAAGCAATTAAGTCTCCCTGCTTTTAAAAATACTGTTTTTCAATTTTTACTGTCTTAAAATAACTGTGAAGTAAGCCTTGCCCTGAGTCACTATTGCATCTGGATCTTTATCATCTTCCTATTGCTTAAACTAATAATTGTTTCTAATACATTAATAATGTGTATTAAAACCTCTTAGATGCTTAAATAATCTGCTGTGATACTTTAAAAGCGTTCCTCCTAGACCCAACTCTATTTTTCCAGAGCTAATACCATTTTCATATCTTTGGGAGACACTGCACATTACATTCACAGGGACTGGAGCTTTCTGCCTTTGTTTTCTGTGCACGTATAAACAAACAGAGAACTCTTTACATACATTGAGAATACAAACAAAAACAATTTTATACTATTACACAGGAATGTGGTGTCTGTAGCATAAAACATTTAAATAAGTAAATGATATCTATAAGCTGTGCTTGTGCGTCAATTTTTTTGTAAGCTGTTTTGTTGTTGCTAAAAAAGGTGTAGCTCAATTGCAAATATTAAAGCAGCACCACTCTTTCGCCCCCCAAACAAAACAAATTCAGTTAATTTCAAACCTTTCTCTAATGGTTAGCTTGTATTTTATTTGTATTTGTTTTTTTTCTTTGAAATCTATTAATGAAACGGGACAAAGCATATTGAAATGCTTTTCTAAAAACATGCCAAAGGAATACCGCTTTCATGAGTTCTTACACGTGACACAACACTGCCAGCATATTTCACAGCACATTATGAGGACACACATGGAAATGCTATTATAGTTTTTTATTATAAAAGAGAGAGCTGTTTGGATGCAAATGCACCGTACTACAAGATCGCACTGCAACTCCGTGTCACCGGATGCTTACTAGTCCACTAGATGGCAAGGACAAGAATTACAGTAAGTCCTACATCCGTGTGGAGGTTTGTGGGATATTCCATGGTGACAAACAGAACCTAACTCACCCTGAGGAAAAGATGTGACAAGGAAATCGTAAAAACATCAACAGCACTGGAAAGGGATCCTGACCAGGGATCAGGTTCATACAAATTGGGCTTTGGCTACAAGCCAAACACATGCTTGAACACTTTTTCCAGGCAACCAGAATATATTTTACTTTCATCATTACTGCTCAATTATTACATATACCTTCCAGGCAATGGTGTGCAAAAACATGACATCTCACTTCATATAGGAGAGTGTATATTTGTTTAAAGCATTTAGAACTTTGTGGTAGGTATTAACTCAGAAAATATTTTAAAAGATTTAAGTTCTTAAAAAGTCCAGAAAAACCAAGGTGAAATAAAAAATTTTGACCAGTTACTATATTTGCTGCTGGTTGTGGGGTTTGTTTGTGTTTGGTTTTTTTGTTTTTGTTTTGGTTGTTTGTCTGCTTTTTTTTAAGTGACTTGAATTTTTTATGTGTCATGTATAGAAATTGCAGCAATTGTAATCCCAGGCTATCACACTAGCAATGCTTCGCATTTATGGATTGTAAGTCCAGGAGGACAAAATGGTTTTACAGTGAGTGTTTAAACAGCTACTACAATTCCAATATATTGAAAACATACTTCTCTTACTGAAAATAATATGTACTTAACAAAACTTCTTCACTGGAAAATCGCAAATAATCTAGTATTGGCATAGATCTATAAGCATGGTATGATGAAAGCTAGATACTTCATATCCAGCTGTGTTTTGGGGACAGAAGTTCACAGTATGTAAAAGGAAGGTAAAAAGATGTAGCACCTGAAAGAAAATTTTTAAAATTCTCTTCTTTGCCTGGTATGTCTTGGTTAATTGTAAGTGAGATGGATACTGGTTATCTCTTAAGAGCCAGAATAACATTTTTGAGTATTATGGCTATATTTCTAGCTCTGCTATAAATTTCCTTTCTTGCTGTAGGATAGACAGTTTAGCGTCTCCCATCCAACTCCACAAAGCTCGCATTAAGACAGCAAAAAGAAACTGGAAAAATCTTACAGATGGCCAAACAAGAGTCCACTTGTCTGTTAAATTGAATTTAAAGTATTCATTCATCAAATTTAAAAAACTAATTTAGGCCATTAAGTCTTCTGAGTACTCAGAAACTTTAGTTTTAATGACAACTACAAAGAGCTTAAAAAGTATATAAACGTAAATAGCATTTATAAATATATAAAGTCTTCAAAATCAGATTTTTCTAATTGCCTTCCGTGTAACTGGATGCTTCTAAAATGTTTAACTTTCACAAGTCACTTAAAACATGCAAAATACTCTGGAACTGAGTAGTTCTTAATCTGAGACATTTTATTACATTTAGAGAAGCAATACAATGTGACTAGTAAATCATGTCAGAAAGTTTAACAACAAAATTAAACTAACTTGGCTTAGAAGTATCACTAGATGAATAACAACCAGTGACAAACCGTAAGTAAAATTGATCGTAACATAATTCCATCTAGTGTAGATGAAAAGCCTACTCCAGCACTGGCTGGATGAGTGTTAAAATTTCAACAGACTTCTGCAAATATTGATAAAATGAAGAAGCCATTAATTAAATCTGCAAATGATGCAATACGTGGGAAGACAGTGAAGTACTAGACAGACGAGAAGTAGAGAAAAAGGGGGCCTATGTTGATAAGAAATACCAAAATGAAAATGAAAAAAAAAGCTACTTAGCACCTCTAAGGGAGATAAGCCACATTTTACATGTATAAAAGGCATTAGATTTATGTTTCTATATAAATGCAAAGTAGCATTAACAATGCACTGAAAGATATAAGACTGAAAATGGAACTGACAGCTAACCATGACCCCCTCCTAAATATTAAAAATTGAAAAATCCACAAAAGCAATTTTGAAAACTGTAAAGTAGCGTGATGCTCTATAGCAGAAATTGCTCCTCGGTTTATAGCATTGAATACATTGAGAAGTCTCCCTACAAAATATGGTAGTTTTTCACAAGCTGCCTAAAGGAAAAAAGTTTAGGAAAACATTGGCTAGTCTAGTTCACCTCTAACTTGCAATTATCAGTCTCTGGGGTATCTCAAGACTCACAGGGTCCAGTCAAACAAAAATAGCCAGCGCAGACCAGTAGTTTAGCCCTCAAATTCCTGTCATCACCAGAAATTTGTATTGGTATGATCAGCTAATGAAGCTTCCACAAAAACCCTGCTGCTTATGCTGCCCTATTGAGTAGGATTCCAGCAGTATTTCCTTCTGGGAATGAAGTGAACTATTCTGATCTATGGACAAGTTTTACAAATCTAATACCAACAAGCATGAACCAAACCTGCTGTCTTTTTATATGGTAAATCAGTTAAAGGTTTGGTTTTGTTCTTTACAGAATACAAGTTATTGCATCTAAGTAAACAAATTACTGTAGGATAGAAAAGAATTCAAAGATTAAGTTGCCTGTTTATAGTGGAGTTGCACTGGAGCTTTGCTTTTTTTTTTTTTTTAAAGCAGAAGTAAAAATGTCTTTCCTTTTATTTTATGCTAATATTGCTGTCTCTTTTATGGTGTAACTCTGATTTTATAGGACATTATCTGGAATAGCATCCAGATCGTCACCAATCCCCCACGGTGCCTTACATAAAGCTGCATATTTTATCCTGTCTTACTTGCCATTCATGACCACCCACGAGACACATTACTCAGATCCAAAGATTATAGCATTGTTATGCTGATGATACCTAGATTTATTTCTCTATTAAACATTAATGATGCAGTATCCTAGTATAAATTTAGAGTGCATTTTTAGATGTACAAACTTGAAGACAGCTGTGAAATAAATCAATTTTTCTGGAAAAAAAAGAAATAAAATTCTACTATCAATATATAGTGAACTGGTACAATTTTACCTTGTCTTTTCCAAATAATTGACCACAAAAACACATTTCTGTCTGCATATTCAGCTTGTTCTGGTAACACTGTAAATCAGCAGAGAAATGTAAACTGAAAACACTTTATAGGAATTAATACTTTTGTAAAGATGATATACGAGTTATGTACCACTTACTCTTGAAGCATGCGCATCAGTTTTCTCACACCCTTCAATAAAAGAATTAGGCTTTCAAAAGACACTGACAAAAGATGCCAATGCTTTTAAAAAAAATAAATTAAAACCTTAATTATTTTTTGCAAAAGAAAAGGCAATTTTCACAATTAAGATAAAATTGAAACCCCAGCCGTGTTCAGATACCCAAAGAACTAATCAGCACAGTACTTATCAACCCTCTACTATTGAGCACAGCAAGAGAGACATGTAAATCAGCCCAAGCTGGCTTGGGTATCACTGTTCCTAGCACTGTCAATAGGGGACACTTAGTAACTTCATTCCTGTTATCCATCATTCAGCACATCTCTTACAATTTAAACAATCTGCTGCCTCAGCAACATGGTTTGCTTGCAGCTTGCAGGCTGGCTTTCACAATGTAGTTCATATTCCTCACCGTGGGATCTGTATCACACTGAAAAAGCAGAGGTCCTTGCAAAGGCAACAGCAAATGATGAAAGCAGGTGAAAAAAGCAAGACTGCTGCTTTCCATGGCATCCTGCATTTTCTATATTCCCAATAATGCTGTTGCAGAGGCCAGTTTTGGAGTCACCACTTTTTCTAATGAAACAGGACACTTTTTGGGGGGATAGTATTACAAGTAAACGCTAGACTGCCTGTTACATTAGGATACGTGCTACAACAAAGTATTTTTGAAATAGAAAATTATTTATATCTGTGTTTCTCATAATAAACCATACTTTCCCTGAGACCAATCCACTACTGTTCTCTCTATAATGTTTTCTTGAAAGGAACCAGGCAATAAGATATAAGTGCAGACTTCAGGTTTTACAGTGCTTGCGTTTTACTGAAGTAATAGTATCATGGACTTGTTAAGGAAAGTGCAATCTGAACTGGGGCTGGTTTTGGAGATGATGAATCCTTCCACACTTCAAGAGGAAAAAGAAACCCAAAATACCACCACAAAATTGCTTGCAAGATTAAACAGTGTCCTGAAATCTTTACAAAGTAACCTGAAAATGTGCCTATTGGCAATCAGAAAGCACTTAATTAACACGCTACATTATTTTGCTGATGTGTTATAGAAAGAAAATGGCACACCCTTATATCAAACCCAAGAGAAGGGCAGAACGCAGAAGTGCAAGTCAATTATCTGGTCATCTGTAACAAGACACTGGGACCCACTGGTTACAAGCAAATTCTGTCTTTGAGTTATATTTCACTTTTTCATTAAAGTCTGATATTTCAGAAGACCAACCTTGCTACGGAATAATAGGCTATGGCAGCCCACAGGGAAAAATCAGACACATTACACACCGAGAATGATGAATTTGGAAACATCATAAGGCTCATGGGGTGGGTTGCTGTCCAGCTGGCCCATATTTTGTGATGCATTCATCAAAATAGCATCAACTACAGCAGAAATTAATCCTACCATAATATGCTAAAGCAGAACAAGCTGCATTATACTTCCATGTCGTGCTCCCATACACCTTCAGTAAAATACCACCACATAGAAAAAAGTAAATCTTCTAAAAGACATTATATAATTCTCCACATGTGCTTGTAACTGTGATTCATGTTAAATCAAGGTATGTGTGTCACAGATGTCAATGGTGCTCGCTAACTGGGTGAGGCACCACACGTTTTGTGGGTCCCTCTGACACAGTGCCATGAATTGCCACTCCCCAAAACTAATCCAAAACCAACAGAAAAAACACATGCCAAAAACTGCTTATGTTATATAGCATGTGAATCTCTGATAAACATTCTAGTTCAAATAGAAGGAACAAAAAAAAAAAAAAAATTTGATCCTACCACTCCTGGATTGTTGTAAATACTGTCTTTTTCCTGAGGGTTTTCTTGGTTTTGTTTTGAGAAAAGTTTCAATTAGTTTCAATAACCTTGCACATGAACAGCTATATTAATACATTTACATACTACATTACTTATAACATTCAGTAATTCTCTCTTCTCATGGTATGGCCATGACAATCTCAATAGACAACGGTGGTAGTGTCAGGTACAGTCCAGTGGCATACGTTAAACAGCAGACCAATTCCTGCATACATACATTTCATGGTTTAATAGCAGCAGCATATAAAATTAAAAGCAATGGCATTTAAACTATGCCAGTCTAAGATTCGTTAAGAATCTCACTGTATTACTTTTCAAGCTAGGTAAAGGCAGATAAGGGTTTTTAAACTATCTATTTAAACTCTTTATAGGAATCTGATTAGTTATTGACTTTCGTGTTATGAACACTCATTTTTACTTTGAAATGTTGATACAAAGCCATCACATTTGTTACCTTTACTAAACTAGCATAAAACAATAATGAAGTATTGCAAATTTAAATATTTTATACAAGTATGAATAAAAAAATCTGGTATATTTTCCTAATAAAAAAATTATTGACATTCAGAGAATTCAAACTACTTAAAAAAATGCCAAATAAGGAAACAGAGGTATAGAAAGAAAAGATGACCTAGGTCAGATCACACAGAACATCAATGGAAAATGTTCGACTCCAATGAAAAGCAAAGCGTTAACAGTCACAAAAATTCCAACCAGGTGGGCTTGTGTAGATTGTGCCTGGCAGGGGAGAAATGGAAGGGACATACCATCAGACCTTGGCTGCATCAACTAATCTCAAGATAAGAGAATGGTAAATTTTTACTTTCATACATAAAGTTAGGACTGACAATGACTAATCAATCATTTACTTGTAGTTTCTTCTCTGCTGTTATTTTGGATATAAGACCTGGCTTACTTCTCAAAAGGTGTGCTAGCTTTGAGAATTATCACCTAGCACCCTTTTCTGCACAGAACTGGAATAAAACAAGTATCTCAATGCTGTGTTGATTGCTTTTTATATACTGCATAAAGAACCCAGATTTGGGACAACAGAAGCATGAGGTCAGAAAACAGGTTTTCTGATAAAGAATTCAGAAGCCTCAACGCTAAATCATGATGTGGCTAGAAAAAAAGAAAAAAAAGAAAAAAAACAAACAAGTAGAGAAGGATAAAGCAGAAATTCCAGAACAGTCCTCAAAACACTGAGTAACATCACAGCTACACATACAGCATAAGTTGGCAATGACACTGAAAAAAAAACCAAAATACCAGTATTAAGATATCATCATTCATTGCTCCCTTCAGGGCTGTAAAACACATTACAGCATTTTATCTTCAACAAGTACCTAATTAACATGTAGAACTGCTTCTGCATTTTTCCAAAAGCTGTGAGTTGATTTGAGTGGTAATTCTGTACAAATGTTAAAACGAAAATTTTCATATACATCGTGCTTTGGTAATAGCATCTACAACCCAGGCATGGAGTATTTCTCTTTCATATATGCTAATAATCCGTATCATTTTGAGATAAAGAGAAATGTTCTTGATAAGACTGAGCTCCACTGCAGTATCCCTGTGAAAGTTTTCTCCTCATCTGATACTTTATCTTCTTTATTTATTCTTGCTTACAACAAATAATACTGTGCATGCTCTGGGTTTTGGTGGGGTTTTGTTGCCTAGCGGGGTGCTAAGGATTGGGTTTAAGCATTGCGCTTTTCAGAGGAGAACTTTTAATGTTTGCATTTCTCAAAAAAAATATTATCTACCAGAAAAAAAACCTTCTGACTCCAGTGAAAAGTTTCTTTCCCATCGTGACACCTGACAACACCAGCCCTTGATTCTGCCATGGAGTACCTGTGTATGTTACCACTGACAGTCACACACCACAGACTGCGCTGGGAGGCTGTCAGCTTGCTTCAGTCCTTGTTTTCCCTCTCACAACTCAAAGTACAAGTCTTAATTTTGTCACAACTAACCTGTTGCAGGGGCAAGCAGCACTGAAAGAGAAGCCAGTGGATTCTTGCAAGTCTCCACCCCTTTATGCGAGCTCGAGAGATCAGGATGCTGCAGGAAAAGTGGTGCAGATGGACCCCCCTCACCATGTTCACTGTGGCTCCATGATTACTACATTCAGTGATACATGGAAAGCAGAAGTCATTTCAGTTAGTATCTTGCTGTTGAAGCACAATGAGTGTAGTGCAGAACTACACCGTTATTAGCTACTGCTTCCCTTCCTTTTCGTCCTCCACCTTAACCAAAGAAAAATATTCAGTTCATCCCGTAAGTTCTAGTAACAATTGACTGAAAAGCTGTCAAGAAAAGAAAGAAATCAACATTTGAAGCTAATACACTCTGTAAATGTCATCTTATTCCTATACTCCAGTGTTTGAAGGATGCTAGATTAAGGACAAACACACTTCAGTTGAGTTTGGGGAATATATTTAAGGATGGGTGCTTCTGAAAATATTAAGATAAATTTGTCTAAATGAAATATTGATGAATAGATATTTATCTCTTGCCAGTCTTACATTAACAGCAATGAGCTTTCCTAGTAAACATAAAATTACATCTTTAAGGCTTCCCTTTCAATAGCTTCAGGGTTTCAGTACTGTGGTACAAACCATAAATGAACTATTTTTAATGACCCAGTTGAAAACATAGTTATCAAAATCAGTACTTTCACTTCCATTTATTTTAAAAAGAAAGTCTATCAACTTACTACACTATGTAGACCTTTAAGTTGATTACTCAAAGATTTAAAGCACTAGAAAGGCACATACTATACACAAACGTGAGCATGCACATACTCTTGCCACAGCCAGAACTCAGCCTATTACCACATTTAAAGTTTAAACTGGTTTTCACTTACCCCCATGAATTCTCAGGCCAAGGTCATGACAATTCTTACCTCACATTTAAAAACCCACTGGGTCAACAGAGTATTAAGTTAAACTTGAGTTCACTTCTTTACACCACCAAGATATTACTTCTCCACAGCACAGGAAATCAAAGTTTGGGATCCAGAGTCTTTTCCTGTAGCCCTACTCACTCTTGCACAAGCAGCGGCAACTGTGTCATGGTTACTAGTGTGGTGAGCTATTTGTGACAACAGACTACCCAGACAGCTTAAAATCACTGTCCACTGTGGGGAAAATGGAAAAGCCCCACTATGTTGTCTCTGGGCCCTAACCCAATAGAGAAGTCTATACCTTCCTGAACTGACTCACCAGGTTGTCTAATGAGAGCTAGTGCAGATTCTGTGGCAAATTGCCACTAATAGGCTTAGCTGGAATGAATCACATCTTCAGGGAGGAGTTAAGGCTTCTCTGTAATCACCTACTCTCCTCAGTTTCACAATATCACCCTTTAAAATGCCAGCCCTAGCATCAAACAGCTCTTGAACTGAGACAGCCAGCAGCAAATGGTTCACTTTTTGCAGAGCTAAGATGTAGGTCCCTAACATGAGTGAGCAGTTCAGCACCACTGAAAGGGGCAGCAGGAGTACACAGGTCTGCTCTGTGATGGAACTTCTCAGCTCTGGATCACTGAAGGCTACTTTTGCTAATAAATCTTCTTGCTTCTAAGGTTCTTATTAATAGAGAATTAGTGACACTTTTATCCTTCCCACTTAGCTACAATTAACTGTCTTAATTTCACCATTGCTTCTTTTCAGTATCCAAGCTGCGATACGATTGATACAGTTTTTGTAGAAACCTTTAGCTTAGAGATCCACATTGAACAGTTTCTAACACGATTCCTTTTCCTTAAGCTATCCAGAAAATTCTCTGAACAAGAGATGGGTTCTAGGCTTTTGCTCCTCTTCTGCTCCCTTTGGACTTTCACAAATTCATTCATTTCTGGTCTTTAAAGCAATTGCCAAAACACAGTAGCAATCTCAGGAGGCCTAACAGCAATAAATGGACAAAAAGGATTATTTTTGGTGTCTTGATTCACTTGTTTGTACATACATATATACAAACTAAAGTGACTTCTTACTGAAATTTGTCTGGTACATGCAGCCACGCTGATTTATCTGGAATTTCAGCAAAAGTGAGGAATAGTCAGTGTGTAAAACACTAGCAATCCAGGTTCTGCTGGCAATTCAGAATCTGCAGATATATTTCTGCAGATAACTGGTGCTACTACTGCAATCACTCTGCCTTCTTAGGGCCTTGGAAAAGACGAAATGTTTAAAGGTGACATTCAACTAATTATAACAGTACAAGTGAATACCTCAAATGAGGACACACATGGAGACGCAAACTGTCTTAGCAGTGATTGCTTCCAGCTCTAGTAAGTCCCTGGCAAACATCATTACATAAATTACTGCTGGTTCACATCTTGTGGATAGTCTTTGAAGTTCAATAGTTAATATAATTTTAAGAATAACAATGCATAAATTACATAGTTGAAGTTTTAAAAATAGTGGAGAACAGAGACCTACTGAATAACTGTAATTTATCTAAATTGAATCCCATTGAAGGGAAGGTAGTTCTATTTATCATATCATGTTTTGAAGACTTTTTTTTTTCCAGAAAATCTTTAAACAGACAGAAGTAGACAAATTTTAGAGTAACAATTGTCAGCACTTAAAAATCAAATCTGCACTTGTGAATAAGATCCATTTTTTTTAAGCTATTACACTGAGGAAATGATACATATTATATAAGGTTGGCAACTGTGCAGAAATTTCAGTGACACAGCAGTATCATAACATGTGAATTTGGATTCGCATGCTTTTTGTGGACCTGGAGAATTAATATAAGGTTAAGAGCAAAGAGCATTATTTCAGAGCTATAAGTGAGGGTAGAAACAGCCCACAGAACAACAAAAAGCTGCAACTGATACAGAAAACTTGCAAGTAGAGGATCAGGTCCAAGTTTTCTGAAATAAATGCAAACAAATAGCAATCATTTGACTGAATCATCTGAGAGAATCTTGTCTTCCTACTTGAATCCCAGTAATGCTTGTTGCTCTGTACAGAATCTTTGCCTTCTTACGGCTCAAAAAAATGCATTAATTCACACATTTTTTCAAAAAATAAAGTACATACAAAAATGTGACGATGTCTCAATAGTCACAGATGGATCAAGTAGTATCAAGAAATCAGACCTGGAAATATCAGGTAAGCCACAGAAAGTAACAGGTTTTGCTTTTGCTATTCTCCATTCAATTACTGTTTTCAGGTTTTTTCCTTCCCATAATGATTACATTTTTTAACACCTAAAGACTCACTCTCTAATGAAAATATCTCAAAAGCTTTCCCTGGAGACATTTTTTCTAAGCAATTAATAAATGAATCAAAAGCAAATACATGTAAATAGTTATCGTATTCACGAAAAACCTACAAAACCAAATCTATTCATTAAAGCTGAAGCCCATTTTTGATTGATTTGAGAACGTGCAAAACACATGATAACTTGAAAACTGATAATAAAGTTGGCAATTTTAAAAATATTATCAACTATAAATACAAATCCTTCAGCATCATCCCTAAAGTTGAACTTCATAGGCAAAGCGACAGATAGGAAAATGGTCTCCCAGAAAAGCAATGCTAGATAGTCATCACATCTCTTCAACTAAGGTCATTTGAACAACCTCTAAATTAGCCTCGCCAAGAAATTTCAGTGAGTTTTTATACATTTAACTCTTCATCAGTCCATGCTGCAGCTTTCCAGAAATTTAGTACAGACAACTTACCCATCATCATATCATGGAACTGTGTGAACAGAGTGTTTTGCTAACTACATGGCCCAACAAAAAGGAGGCAGCCATCAGCAGAAAACATACAGTGAAACTCATGCAGGTTTTATTATCTATTTCAACGGACCCAAAAACCAACATAGCATGGCCAGTCATGGGGGGAACAAAAGAAGTAATAAACCCCCTCACTGCAGGTGACACAACAGAAGAGGCAGACTGGGCCAAAACCACAAGCACATAAGTAGATATCAACCATGCCCCGTATCCCAACGTAGCTAGGCATAAACCAACTCAACAAATATCAGAAAGATACATTACCCAATCCATTATCCTTCACTCCACAAAACTAGTCACAAACCCCTCCAGCAGCAGCAGATCCCGACAACAGCAGCAGATTTCAATAAGGAGCTCTATTGGCCTTTTATCTCCACCCTCTAATCACCACCTAATTGGCAGCTGTTTCTCATCATTTCAGGGTGTACTTGGTCTGACCTCCCCTCATAGATGGCCCTCTTAAAACAGAGGGCCCCATCCCTCACATCAAGGTCTGGTATGGCATGTGTCCCCACCACTCAATGCCTACTGGGTTGCAGCCAGCAGCGGAGCCAAAAGATCTTCTTGGTGGCAAACACAGGGGCCAACCCAGTCTTGCCCCTGATTACAACAGGAGGCACCTGGGCAGCCTTAGCCCCTTTTACCTGGTTGTGAAATTCATCCAGGTGTCAAGTTCACTTCAGGCCTCAGGGTTCAGACCCCAGCACTTCACAGAGTAAAAAAAAGACAGGTTACATCACTGACCTGCACTATGTCCCACTATGAAGGCCAATGTTAACACTGGCGGCAAGGTTAAGATCCTGTGTGCTCGGGAATCTGTTATTTATTTAAATTAGAAACTTGAACTAGTATTGTAGAAAATTTAACCACCATAACAATAGCTTTTAAAATATCTGAGATCAAATGTATTTGCAAGTCTTCCTCACCCATAATTACGTTGTTTGGGTTTGTTATGATAGCAGGTATATCCAATAAAAAGAAAAATAATTATTTCACTAACACGTTACTGTTAGCATATTATCAATTACTGTTAATGGTTATTATTTTATGAGATAGTTGAAATGTAATTATGTTTTAACTATTCTTAGAAAATGTTCATAAATAGCATCTTTTTGACCCACAGTAGGAAACCAAAAAATCCAAAAATTGTTCAAAATCAGTGGATGGATTTAAATGCAAGATTGTGATTGAGTTTCAGCTACGGGTTTTACTCTAATTTAGAAAGGAGTAGCTAGTAATAGACCAACTATAAAAATAAGATTTGTTAAATTTTATTTTTAGCTTATCATGGTTGAAAATTGATACTGTGCTTAAACTACCACATTATACAAACTACACATTTCATCACAATGTGCATATGTACTTTTAAATCTGTCTCTGAGAACAGAACCAAAATTCAAGCCCTCAAGAAACTTCCTTCTCTTTCAGAACTTAGGTTGCCCATATTTCAAATTCTGCTCGTATACGTGAACAGACAAAGAAAGTATATCGATAAAAACCTTAAGATATTTATTATTACTGTTAGCACAAGAAATTTCTTATATTGCATATCAACCCATGTATTATTTGTATACCATGATCAAGTTTATTACTACATAAGGGTTAACTTTCCAAGAATAAAAAGGACGTATTTATTAAAAAGGTAAAAGGAAAAAAAAAATAATTCCAGAATTTCCTTCCTTTTTATGTGCAGGTAAATTTAATTAAATCAACAGGAATCGTTAAATAAAATACAATTATCTATTTAAATTCATCAAAAGATGAATCTAGATTGAATCTGTGCCAAAAATGGCATGTTATTTTCCTCTCTTCACAGCACACTAAGTTGAGTAGTGAGAATAAAACCTTTTTGCAAATGTAAATACAACGACGCAGTTCTTAATTAGGACATGCAAATGTAAGTTCGGAAAATAGCTTATTATCTACAATGTTCAAAATTGTAACTTCTATTTATACAAATTTAGAGATTATATTCTGTGTAATAAGGTGTAAATTTCAAGGATATGCATTAATCATAATTTGTCTTTGTAAATAGGATTAATTAGTGTTTGCAATAGCATATGCAAACGGAGATTAACAGTGAATCACACTTGCTCAAGTAATAGACTAAATGAAGTCAGCACCACTTTTTAATTATTTTTTTTAAACAAAGGAAACTACATACTTCAGTATCATTTCAGTAACTTTTATAGTAAAAGAAAATATATAAAAGAACAGATCATGCTCATGCAAAAGCCACTGCAATGCATGTTGCTTATGATTGCCCAGAAGTCCCTGGTGGAGTGCTACTGCTCTGCACAGATCAGGATCCCTGAGTTCCCTGTGCTGAAAAGGAAATGACTGAGAGAAGGTGACAAGAGTATTTACCTCTCTCTACCTCAGAGGTGATAAATTCCTGAATATCCACACTGTGGCCTTCATTACAAAACTGGATGTGATCAGGACTTAATTAGATAAACTATGGAGTTCATATAAAGCCAAACAGCAGCAGAGAACTTCTTTCTGATAAAACAGTATCGCATTGTGCTTTACGTATGTATACTGTACTATACTTAAAATTCTAATGCTTTCATCAAGTACTCTGCAGGTAGGAAAATTCAGACCTATTTTGCAAAGACAGTAAGATTTTCTAAATTCTGAATGAACAGTACCTGCTCTTTCCAGTCACAGTGCAAGGAATAACAGTAATGATAAAAATAAATACTACCTGTCCCATTTTTCTTGGACAGAGACTGATAGAGAAAGCAGCCTTTGAACTCCATGGAAGGGGGAGCAAGGCATAACTTTTAAACAATTTTTGAATTTGGAGAGTTAAATCAAGGAAACGACAAGCAATCGCTGTCCCCATAGTTCTCACAATTTGTAAATAACTTTTACTTCAATTATGATATATGTGTTCACACGAACTGTAAAAAAAATGTTATACTATTTATGCCACTAAACTAAATGAACAACATATTCAATTTCAGATCTCATTATAGAAAAAAATAATAATAGATGGATAGATCCCATTTCTGACACCCTTCACAGCAGCTATCTGCACCATTTAAAGGCAAAGGAGATTTCTATTCTAGTAATGGTGAAACTTCTCCTAGGCAAATATAGTGGAAAGTCCTTACTTCTAGGACATAACAATTTCCTGCATTCATACGAAGTGACACAGCAATTAATATTCATTAGGACAAGATAAAGTTTTTGGCACATTTCACATGCAAAAGGTTCACACTGGAAAACCTCCATTATGCTAACTGAGAATACAATGGTGGAAAAAATAGGAGATGGATTAATGAAAGAGAGCTCCATGAAAAAAAAAAACAAACAAAATCACACCAAAAACCAACACCAAAACCCCGCCAAAAAAACTTTAAAATAATTTTTATTTCTCCTACAAAACCTACCAGCTTCTTATATTTGCATAAAAAGATTGTGCCTGGGTCACATTAAAAAGATATTTAAGATTCCAACAGTTACCTTGATTCACATCCACAAACGATATTTAGTTTTTTTTTAAAATGTTGACTGCAGTTGATACATAAATACTTCTCTGTATTTAGACCAATGTGCTACAAAATTTAGAATATGAAGGTGTCTCTTAACAAGTTCCATGTGTCTGCAAAATCTTCAGTGAAGACAACGACCTGTGTACCAATCTGACTCTGTTCACCAACAAATGCAAAGACCAGGACCTTAAACACTCATTTAGCACAATCTTAGAATCCACTGGTGAAAGTGCAAACTGACTGTTTTCCTGAAACAAGAAAACTACAGTAAGATGTTGAGTTACTCGAGTGAATAACAATATACTCAAATAATATACTCACATCAATACAAGAACAAGATGAGTATTTTATGAGCACATGGCCTCAAGTCTTTGAACATGTGTTTTCATGCTGATGCAGAAATACTGGTCCTATTCATAGATTAATGGAATTTATCAGAAGTAAAGCAGTACATTACATACATTACTTACAACAAAAGGGCAAGAGGAAGCAATGGTTGGAACACTGCATGATAGAAATAAAGCTGAAATTCTTCGGCAGAAGAAAAATTGCCCAGTATTGTCAAAATACTAAATTCTCCTATGTATACTGTAACAGTAGCTCACCTAGAGTTTTAAAAGTCAACTTTATGGTATGTATGGTATTTGTGAGCAACAAAAAGGATTATGAGATCTGTATTGAAGTGTGCAGACTGGCAATATAGAAGAGGAACACATCATGTTGGTGCTCTCTCCACACCCTCCAATTTACTGCTCTAGGACCTTCCACCAAAGCATCACACGCTAAACATACAAAAAGCATTCTGTGTTTAGCCAGAACAGCATCATGGACCTACTGAAAATTCATTACATTACGAAATTGAAGGTAGTGCAAAGCACTCATGTAAAGTGAGCCTTCTGGCAGTCTAAAAAGTTTCCAGTAGATGCCCAGAAGAATTTTAAAGTAGCTTAATTAAATTACATCTGCATCGTCAGCTGAAATAGCTGTTCTCTATGCAGTCCAAGCTGACAGCATACAGTAAAGCTCTTGATATTTGCCAACCAGAATCTGTCACAAATAGTTTAAGAGAACCAAAGAGTGGGTAAACAAGTTTTAGAGGAAATTCTTATTTGATAAAAGATAGAATAAAACAATATATTTTTTTTAGACATTTAAAAAAGAAACTGAAAATTACCTTAACAGAATCAAAAGTGGCATTCTTTCTTTTTACATACTTTGAACATAGCAGTCAGCATTCAGCACTACAGCAAAAATATCACTTCATAGTCCCTGAGAATTATTCTGTATAGGCAGTTTGCCTTAGATGTCTTTTTCTCTTCCCTTCTGCCTAAAAATAAGAAAATGACTGAGGAAAAACAGAAGTTAAAAGAAAAAGTGTGACTTTCTGGTTTCTGTTACTGTTGAAGTTTTAGAACCATGCTTTATGGATGATAAAAATGATGTTTTATAGAAAAGAAAGAAAGGAAACGATGAGCCAAATGGGACTGTAATATGGAGAGAGAATAAAAACAACACAGCAAGATAAAAGGAAACGGGCAAAGAAGCAACAGCAAGGGAAAATAATGAGCCAGAACAAAAGCCCCACCACCAACAGATTTTGCAAATACTCCCAACAGCAAGAGAAATTTGCAGACATGGCAACAAGAGATTTGAAAAAGGGAAGCAGAAAAACCTTGGATTTAGGAACAGAGTCAGCCAACTAATTTCTTCCCATCCTGCTGAAGAGAGTATAAAAAGCTCCTAGATTCAAGCATTTGGCACTTTCTTTTGGCAATATATGTGCCATATATAAAATACCTGCTTAATCTGTTTCTCAGTATAAACATGTTCAACAAAGAACTATGATGACAGGAAACTACCAAAAACGACATACAAAAAAATTTATAAATATTGGATACTGGTTTTATCACTGCTGTAGGTGACAAGAAGTTAATTAGACAAATATCATAAAGAAAAATACTCAAACTAAACCTAAACCAGAACATATTTCTTCACGGATGTTGTCAGGATAGAGAATCACAAGATAAACAAACTGATAAAAAACAGCTGTATCAGCAATTACCAGTCTTTGGATTAAGAAAATTCCCAACCTCCTTCAGTAAACTGGGCAGTTTACCAGTAATGTTACACTATAGTTGGGGTGATTTTTTTGTTGGTGTTTTTTTTGGTTTTTTTTTCTACTAATGGTCAGTATTAGGAGAGAGCTCTGAACTATGAAGACCTTCAGAAGACAGATCTATTGCTCTCCTTGGATATTTGTTGCAAAGAGAAATATGAAAAAGCAAAGAAAATACTGGATGGATGTAAGTGCACTCTGCTGGCTTCATAGAGGTTTTGTTTGCCTCCTTGTTCTTACTAGTCTCGTTCTTGGTCTTTCACACAATTATCCGTGTTATTTTATCAGTCAGATCATTCAAACCACATCTAGGAGTTTTGTAACAACGAAATTTTAAAAGGCTTTGGTACTTAAGCTACTGTTGGGTTCACATCTCTGCTGCTTTAAAAACACTGGAGCACTGCCTGGACCACAGTCAGCCCTTCAGTTCAGTGCCAATTAAAAAACAGGAAAGAACAAATCACACAACCTTATAGCCCTGCCTCAAGTTCACTGGGGCACTCTTACAATTTCCAAAGAGTCCCAGTATTATCTGTGGCTTCAGCTCATCTGATAACTAGTTTTGTAATAAAGAGAGCTTCTCACATAGAAATAACGTTCTCACTGCTGTCCAGTAACCACAATGATTAAAAAATTCTTGGATTTATTTTCCCAGATAGATACATATATATGCAACTAACCTGCTAGCTACTGTTTCTCTAGTAAGAAGCTTCTAGCATCGGGGAACAGCTCACAAGTCTTCAAAAAAATTATGACACTGGGAGCATGAGTAGATACATGACAATATCTGAAGAGCCAACTATACATCACTAATCTCCGGATGTTTATTCATGTGCTGCAATTACTCGAGTTTTTTCAGGATATCTGGACGCTTGGAAAAGATACAGAATCTTAAAATCTGACTCCACTGGAGCCAGATTATGATCACTGAACTGATTCTTTTGCAAACTACACTCTAACCAGCAAAACTTGTCTTTTTATACAAATTCCATCATTCATATATATATATATGAAATACATATAGATATGTGAAATATAAATGTATGCAGATGCACAAATATGTATTCGTATGGTCACTTCATAATACTTGCTCCCTGGGAAACTCATATCTCTGATGAGTGTACTTAAAATTGTTTTGTATATTTAAGGTATGAAGAT
Organism: Baryphthengus martii; assembly: GCA_013396935.1. NCBI lineage: Eukaryota > Metazoa > Chordata > Aves > Coraciiformes > Momotidae > Baryphthengus > Baryphthengus martii. The sequence goes on along the minus strand of VWZK01002989.1, from coordinate 550,657 downwards.
CCTACTGGCTTTACCATCTGTTCCTCTCATGCAGTTGTGCTTTCCTCGTTCTTCACACAAAACATATTATGTCAGCGAAGGTGTTGGTATTTCTCTCCAAACATTCAATAGTATGTATACATCAACACACAACATAGATCAACCCCTTGTATTTTAATGTCAGATAAAAGGATATCACTTAATTTCATCATGATAGTTAACATTAACAGCACTACCAAGTTTTTCCTCGATGTTTTTAGATGAATAAAAATCTCCCTGAAAATAACAAAGCTTGTACTGAATATAAAGTTGCACTATGGTACCTAATTCGTAGACTCTCAAATTTAGCATGACTTAGTACATGCACACACAGAAATACATCTTTGCAGGTTTTTTTTGCAGTGCATTTGCTAGCAATCAAACAGATTTTTTTTCCTCCCTTTTACTGCTGGTATCCAGTAGAGTCTGTTTTCAATTTAATGACTTGTATACTACAAAAGGAATGTACTACTGTTCCCCAAATCTCATTTATAATCCTTCCCTTCACGCTCCTTCTCGTGACTTTATCATTAATGTTAATATTCTGTTGACTCTTAAGAAGCAGAAATTTCCATTACTAAAAATGAATAAATGAATACTAAAAGAGCACAGTATTGAAATGAAGGCAGAGTACACTGCCTGCATATAGTTCTCACTGCACTTCTATTACTGAGGAAGTACCAGTAACAGGTAAGGGATAGAAATGGCATTCTCTAGTACCACTACTGGGGTAACATAGGTTACATATTGCAGGCTAACTTTTTCCTTCTAAACTCTTTCAGTTTTAACATATATAAAAGTCTAAAGCATACTTAAAAATTTAAACCACAATCTAAACGACCAAATAGTGTCATATGCCTTCAAGCCACTGGTTAACACTGGGTAAACTCGGCTGTAGAAGATAAGCTACTGATCTGCTAACCATTTAAGAACAACAAAATTTTCAACAGTTTTGTATCTGTGTTAATTTTAAATCCAGCAACTCAATTTCTGCTTGTTCCTCTCTTAAAACACTGTATCAAACAGCACTGCACTTGCATATTTGGAAATCCCTGAAGGAAAGTGCAGAAAGCAAGCTCAGGTTATCGGGTAGCACTTGCAAAGCACTAAATAGAGAAAGAACAATGTGTGCTAGTTAAAATAACAAACCTCTGCATTTGTTAAATGTCAATGCTCAGAACGAGAACAAAGTATTTTGCCAATACTGTTTTGCCACTGTATCCCAGTTAACATGGTGTTGCCACTGCTTGTAACAAGACATGGACTTTGGTTTAAGCAAAAAACACGGGCATCAAGATTTGTTCTTGTCTGCCCTGCCTGCATTATTTACTTTAGCTCTTAAGAGCAGTTATCTAATGTCCAGGTTACTGTAACATTTTTAGTGCTAGCTGTGGTTCAGCTTTTCACAGTTGAGTGAGGTAACACCTTGTGCTGGGCTTGCACGGCAAGATTTTGGTAGCACGGACGGCTTTGTCAGCTATATATTTGTATCTTACAGAGACCAGCAACAAACAATCTGTGAATAATGATCTTCCCGTAATGAGCAATTCAGATAATTACAGATCTATGAACAACTCATCAATGGCCAGTTATTCACCATCAAAGGAAAGAAATCTTTGGAATGTGATAAAACCAGTTGTAAGGATAACAGAGAGGTCATGTGAACTTGAAATTGATGATAAACAGCAAGGTCTACAAAACGTTAAGCAAACGTATCAGTAAGATCCCAGTTGGATTGCAGAATAAGGAGAAAGAAATCATCAATGTTAACATCAGATTCCTTCCAAGGAGCTCTGATATCAGATTTACTGCAGTACTACCATTCCTACAACTGACCTGAAGCTATTGACCTTCACAAAAGAGGCTGTGCAAAAGTGAGTGATACATCAAAGAAAGGAGTAGGTACTAGGAATTTTATTGACATTTAATTTTTGACTGTTTTAACTAGACGTGCTAGTATCACTGTAACTGGAATAATAATAAAAAAATAAACTTTGATCAGACTGTTAAGACTTTAATTAGACTAAGTTCTCGCCTATGCATACAGGGATACTGATTATGTCTCCCTGAAGTCTGAACATCACCTGTCAATCACAATTTTTTCCCTAACCATTTGAATGCTATGTGAGCAAAAAAACAAACTTAAGTAATTTCTTATTGGCTTATATTGTTTTGTAAAGTTACAGAAAATGAAAGCAAAACAAAGATATTGCAAAGAAAAAGTATTGGAAATGATGAGTAATTACTTGGGAAAGTTAAAATCCCAGCTCTTAGGCTCTTTATCTCTGAAGTCAAAGGGCTGTGTTCACTTTTGCACTGAAATGACAGCTGTTAGCAACACCTCTATCAAGTGATAGTTTAGAAATATGCCAGCTGTCTGAGTATCTTAAGTACTCTTTCACAGACTTAGGAGGAACAGGTAAAAAGCTTGCTCATTTAGGAAGTGAAACTAGTTTTCTTCTCATTGGAACCCTGAAAAGATCTTTTTTTCTCACTCTTCTTTCACTGATTTACACAGTTCTTTTGACAACTCTCTCCATTGTCAATACACATTTTTTTTAGGCAAAGCATCACAATGTACAATGTTCTCTCTATCCTCTTCCAGATAACATTATGCTACATCGACTGAAAATATTACCATAACAAAGACGGTGAAGAAAAAGGAAAGCACGTCAGATAGGAAGAGGTAGGCATTTCTGTGCAGGAAGGATTTTCTTGTACCAAGAAAGAGAAGGAAGAAAGACAACAAACTACATTCAACAAGGAAGGTGAAGATCAAATGGATCTCATATGCTCATTTCTGTTGCTTCTTTAAATTATGTATTTGCTATTTAAGAAGAAAAGATGATGTAAGATTGACAAACAACAACACCATGTTAAGTTGTACAGAATCGGCCAACACCATTCAATATCACTTGTGAAGAAGGCTCACTGACTTTAAACAATTGCATGAATATTTAATTGATTGTTTTTATTTTCATTTCAGATAGATTAAAAAATAACTTGTGAAATCTTATTTTTAAATGAGAATAGCATGTCCTCTGTTTGAAATTAAAGCCACAGGTGCTAAACAAGTGTTCCAGATGAATAACTGTTATTATTTTATACTATGAGACCTGATCAAAATGGCACAGTAACAAGATCAAAGAGTTGTCTCTTGTTAGCAAGAAAAGGTGTTAACAAGAAAGGTTTAAGAACCCCGCTGGCACAAGCACCTTCTTAACTCACCTGGTAAGGCTGGGTGTAGAGTATATCCTCAAGTGAATGAAGTCAATCCTGGGTAAGGGAATGCTGAAGCAATTAGTAGTGGTGAGAGGATTTGTGGTGAACTCTCCAGTTTGCTTCTGACTTCTTCCTTAATAAATCCACAAACCAGGGACTACCTCCCCACCTCACTTTGGACAAGTACAGCTATCCACTCAAGTAGCACAGTCATGTCCAGCAAACACCATATTCACTTTGCTCCCATGTATTGGTGCTGTCCTAGCTATGTCTCCCAGAAGCTGGAGTACTCAGAAAATAAGATAAAATTAGAGCAAAGGTACAACACCAATCAACTAAAAAATCAGGCGGTATGTTTTTAGAATCAGTTCTCTTATTTCCTCAGATAAAGCTGTGTAAATTCTGACTTTATAAAAGCTAACCAAATCCCCTGTAGAAATGTCTCTTGAATCACACAGGAAAATTACATACATTATTGTGAATATTCATCAAATAGAACACATACTGAAAGGTGCTGACCCTGTATTCACAATGGGTGCGAAAGTATTATAACTGGAAGACAACAAAAATACAGATTTTAAAAACTTAACTGTTTCCTTAAGTTTCCAGATCTTGCAGACATACTTTTTCAATCTCAGAGACAACCATCACTGAAGGATTTTCTTAGTTGCAATGAATCACTAACAGATGATTAAGTGCACAAAATGGTAAGAATAATTAAGTTTTATTTCAGAGAATAAATTTGTGATAGTTTACTAATAATTTATTCATAGATATATTTAATAATGAAGATATTACTGTCCAAAAAAGCTATGTTTGACTGCTGATAATACAAATACAATGTCAAGTAGAAGAATTTTGCCAGTAATGGTAACTTGCAGCTCATTTCATAAACAGTAGTACTTAATTAAATCCGTAAGTGCAGAATGTCCAGATGTTGGTTTTTAATTTAATAATGATGGAACCAATGAGATGCTGAGTGGTTTGTAAACTAAGCCTTCAGAACATGGAGAATTCCACGGGGCCTTTAAAAAAAAAAACAAAGGAGAAAGAAAAAAAAAAAAAGAAAAAAGAAATGAAATGAAATCTTAGAGATGCATGGTTTGATGGCAACATAAAGTTAAATGAAAAATGATCATTTCTGCTGTATATGCAGTCATGCTGGCAGCAAGTAATAATAAAGCTTCTTTCACACTAATGATCAAGATAACTAAGAATTAAAAGACAATGCATACAAAAAAAAAAGAAATATGATTCATCAGTTTGTGCATGACAGTTCTAGTTAGTAAACAGTTATATAAAACAGCTGTGATGTTTGTGCAGGAAAAAGGTCACTAGAGTGAGCTAGTATACACGGAGACGTGTAGCATGCACACAACATGAAAACGTTCTGACAGCATGATAAAACTGTGTAAGTAGAGCATTCTGCATTAAAAAGCACTCACTCCAAATGCCCTAATATGACACAAATCATACATGTTGCTTTGTAATACACTGTTCATCCATATCTCATTTCTGAATTTTGCTTGTTGATCTTTTCTTCAACGTGAATCCAAGATTACCAGTTTTTAATTTACCATTTTAAAGAAAATATACTCAAAGTCTATGGCAAAACATTCTATGTTTGAGAATTTCTGATTGTTATGGGGTGCACTTCTTTACTAAATTCTCAGTTCATTCTTTTGAACAAAATTAAAAATATTTCAATGCTGCTACATTCCCAAACCATTCTCTGGCCTTACAAATAGGGCACTGTTAGTCTTCAGTATAATGCATGAATAGAGTCGGTAAGGTATAATCTAGAGGGACAAAGGGTGGCTTTTTAATTTCAAAAAGAAATTATTGGAAGGTCTTGTTTTTCATCATCCTACTTCTTTTTAAGTGTAATAGGTCAGAGTGGATGTTGTAAAAACATGTTATTAAGTCTAGGGATAACTGCTCATTTAATTAATACTTAGAGATGTTGTGAACTGCCTGGAAGCTTCTTTACAATAGAAACAATCTAACTATAACATTCTGAAAACATACTACTGCAATAACATTTTGGTAGGTCACATTCACAAGTACTACACAGACAGTAAAGTAAAATAAAGAAATAAGACAAAATGTCTAGATGGATATGCTGAAGTGGAAAAGTAAACTTCTGGAGAACTTTAAGGAAAAGAAAGTGATGGAGCTAAAGCAGAAAAAGTGGGAAAGGCAATTATTTAAAAAAAAACCCAACTACTAGGATGAGTAAGTAGTAGTAAAGAAACACCCTTCTTTCCTTCTTGCCTTTTTTCTCTCCTCCACCCTAAGACACCTAAGTAAAAGTTAGTGACAGTAAGTCTGGTCAATAATTCTAAGTACCTCCTATTTTATCGCACTTTAAAAGCAAGATAGCAACCATATAACTGCAGATACAAAGACAGAAGAAGTTTATGACAGAGAAATGTAGAATAAGTAGATGGAAAACTTCACAGGCAAGAAAAACATTGCACTGCTATTGCAGAGTAAATTCCAGAAAAACAGTATCTTTAAAGATACAGAGACTATAGTGGTATATTCTGGTCTATGAGGAAACTCAGCCATTATATCATCGAGCCACACATTAATACAAATATTTAAACAGTACAAAGTTTATTTATTTCTGGCAGCCAGAAGCCAACTCGCATTCTACAAATCAAAACAGAAGATCATTCATACTAATTGAGCACCACTACAGAATGTAAATGTTACTATTCTTCCTAAAGATGGCAAAATTAAATGCATAATACCTGTTGATAATCAGTCATAGAATTAAAACGATTAGTGGAAGCCTATCTTTTCCATACAACGAGTCTCCGTTTGTGTTCCAGAATCCAGCTACTCCGGAAGTTCATTTATATGAAAAACTGTATCACTTCTTGTATAGCACCACCCTCAGCACAAGCAAACATCCTCTGGCAAGTTCAGCACTGGTAAATAAAATTGTTTATCCTTGTAGTAAGCAGTACTAGGAATAACAATTCATTTGTGTTCGTGACTGCATGGCTAAATGGAATTCAAATAGCAAGTACCGAGGAGGTTGATGGTGAGGCAATATGTTTGGTATGGGTTGGTGGGAGGGAATCATTAAAACCAAAACGTTTCAGCATAACATTTCACTACTAATAGATCAAAATTTTGACAGAATTTGCACAAGTAGGACATACAATAACATATGTAGATTTTGAAATGGTATTTTGAAATTGTATACTGAAAAAAGGAAATTGGACGTGAGAAGAAGAGAAAATAATTGCTAGAGGATGTTGTGGGAAAGGAATTAGCATGTCAGGAACAATTTGGTACAAATAGGTACACAGAAGAACAACTTGATATGAATAGGTGCACCGATGTATAAGCAAAGCAAAGACTGAAATGGTTAATAGTTATTTGATTTCTAAAGATATTTATTTTTTGAAAAGTGATTTTGCATTAGAAAAAGGTATATTATGCATGAGTTTGTATTATTTCATTGTATACGTTACAAAACAAACAGAGAGAAAATAAGAAATAAATGGAGAAAAAAAAAATCTAATAGCAGGTGGACATCAGTGTCCAAGGTGGGGGAATAGGGGAAGGCAGACCCAGGATGTATTTTCTGGTTTAGGCAGCAAAATGCAACTCATTTCTTACTGTAAGTAAAGAGAATTTTTGTTCGTAGCTATGCAAATCAAACAGTAAGCAGACTGGGAGCAATAACACACAAGTTTGTTGTCTGAGACTGTAGAAGCATAACACAAAGTGTAAAGCCACTAAACTCAAAGAGATTCTCATTATATGGGAAATGAGTTAAGGATCAACCAGCCCAAAACCCGTTTACATCAGCTTTACTCTTGGTATGAACAACAAAGTACAGAACAGCAGTTCTGAGATGTGAAACCTATAATACCAGCACAAGGCACAGAAGGACATTGTAGAAATCATGCCAGCTCTGAGGAATTTCTACACTGTGTAGAATAAAATTAAGTACAAATTCTTTTCATACAAAGACTGACAAAGCAGTGTTGAGTCGGACTTCTTTTGGTGACAGAAACAGAGGACTGTACTCTGATTTTGAAAATTCTGCTTTTGAGACATTTTAAAGAAAACTCATTAGCAATGGCACAAGCTGCAGAGCATGTGTGTGATGCCTACGTGATGCTTTGGACTACCTGTTTAACTAGCAGACATTACTAGATCTGTATCACTCAACATGATCTTTAAATTAGTCAAGTGCTAGTTGACTGTATCTATTCACATTCTAGTCCATTTTAGGAACCTGATTAACATGGAAGAAATTACTCCTTGATCTCTCAATAAAATAAGGCTTTGCAAACAAAGGAAGGTGAAGGAGGTTAAACTGGCACTGTTTATTTAAGACACACTAATCATTTATTATTTAGCAGTCTGTCTCCCACATCAATCTGTTTCGCATATGGCTCTTTCTGCAAGACTCCCAATGTGTTTTAAATGATTCTCAGTACGCATAGTGAAAAACAGAATAAATTTAAGACTATCATAAGGTGGAGATCCCTTGACATTCTGAAATACAAAGCAATTAGCTTTCTAAGAAACCTGATTACTTTCTAATGCCTTCCCTTGAATATATACAGCAGCTGGCTTGATATTTTACTTTCGATGAAGTCGCAAAGTAGTCATGTTAATCACTTAAGGAAAGTAGCATTTCTCATCATAGAAGGCCTTTTTCCTCCTTATCAAAACCTATTTTAAACTTTATGTTTTATTTCCATAATTAAGTTTCATATTAGATCATTTTAATACAGAAAAAAAGTCTAAGCTTTAAGCAGTGCGCTTTCCAGTTCAAACAGTTTTTTTATGAAAAACATCATCTTTACTGCTACAGACTTTAGCTTCCACTTGCTTGCTAATACAGTACACTAAAGTAATTTCAGTTGAAAAATCTTAACGTAATGCATGGGAGAAAACCGAGAAATCTATTAGAAGTATTATCCAACAATTTACAGGTATTGCAGGAGATTCCATGATCCAAACTTTGCTGATCATCTTGATAGCCAGAATGTGCCTGTAAATAGGTTATACTCGCTAACATAAAATATACTATATTAACTTTCATGCTGGTAACATCTCAAACACTTACCCAAAACACCCAGTCAACACTGTTTAAACATGTTCAGAGCAGCTCCACAGAGAAGAATATTTCTTCCCTTTAAGACATTGCATTTCTTCCTTCTTTATTCATTCTTTCATAAATATAGACTAGCCTTTAGCCTTGTTATTATTGCTGTATGCCCTACAGATGAAAGGATTAATTCCTTGTCTAAGTCAGAACTTCCATTTACTTTTAATGATGCATATAAAAGGCTAAAGAATAGTCTCTCAACTACTGGAGACATTGTCCAGAAGTCAAACAAAACAGAGCACTGCTGTCCTTTGGGAGCTAACCTGTCTCTGGGTTCTTTTGCACTGCAAAACAGACAGCTATTAAGTTTATACAGTGAAACAAAAGAATATGAAAGAATACAAAACAAACTACTCACATAAGCATTAACTTAAGGATTTCTGAAATTCTACATTTTGAAGTGTATATCGATACGTGTACAATGATGAAATCATGCTAAGCAAATTCCTGAATAACGCTGGAAACACTAACACATCCAACTCATTAACTTCTAAAGTTGCATTGAGGAGAAATAAAACAGGTGATTTTTTTTTGTTGTTGTTGTTTGGAATTACAGCAGCAAATCCGCAGCGATGATGGAATGAACTTATGTCTTCTGCTTCAATGTTAAACTAGGTATCTTAAGTATTCAATGTATGCTGTTCCCAGAACGTGTGACTAATAGGGTGAAAATTGTATCTTGAATTCTCTGATCTGCTTCGTGTTTTTTGAGTCAATCGAACTTCACATTAGCACAATATTCTTGTAGTTATACACACTTAGACACATCTTGAATGAATTGATGTACAGGTACTACTTGCCAGGGTTACAACTTGCTCTTTAAAATCTCACATAAAAGCAAAGAATACAAATGTAATTGTCACTTCGTTTCAACAGAAACACAGGTGAACCTATCATTACCTGCTATAACTATCCTTTGGAGAAAAGGTGCATAATCCATTAATTAAGTAACCAAAAGTTTTTAACAATATTAAGAAAAGTGTTAACACTATTTATTTGCACACTCTTCTTCACTGAATTCCACTCATGATCATCATAGTGAGATATCTTATTGCTCTAGATTAGTTCAACTTTCTCTATAACCAATTCCTTGTAATGCAATGTTCACAACTACTCTGTACAAGATAAATAGAGGTGCATATGTTGTTCCACATAAAAACATTCCACATTTCCTTTTGTTCTTGCATTGTATGACCCTATATGAGAAAAGATATGATTGCAACCACGATATGACAGAGGCATTTTACCAAGGAAAGAAAGTGTGCCACTGAAGTTGAAGAGAATGCTGGTAAATAAAATGATTTTTTAAAAATTACTGCTATTATTATCTTTAATACACAGATCTCTGCCAGAAAATGGTATCTGTTTGTGGGAGGGGGTTCTAATGTTATTGCAGAATCGGCAATCATTGACAGAAGACCTCCCTCCCGCTCCAAACTCAAGGGAACACAGACTGGAAAAAGGGAAAAAAACCCAATCTATTAACAGTATAGATCTATGTAGCATGACATATAACATATTTGGCTTGAGAGAGAACAACTAAATGTATAAATCACATCTGTTAAAAAAACTGAACAAACACAGAAACAACAAAACCCAAATCAATCCTACAAATCGCTTATTCTCACTTTTAGTGCAAGACTTATTTAAAATCTAAGATGTAATAAAGTAGCTGTTAAGGGTAATTAGTCTCAGAAGAAAACAATATAGCATTGCAACATACAGAAAAGTTTTCACATATTTTGGAATATTATGGGATTTTTACCATTAATAGATAAATCTCAGAGTTTCAGCAAATTCGAACAGACATTACTTCACCGACACAGCAGAACATCAGGGTTCATATTTGACAACTCACGAACAACAAATTGGTGTAGTTAGGTACACTGAGTAAAGTATTGACTTATTTGGCCTAAAATAAAAAATACGGAAAAGAAAAAAACAAACAAACAAAACCCCAAAACCGACAGGTACTGACTCATACAAAAATCATAATTACAACTACATTTATGTCCAAAGCATTTTACTTTTTTATTAAAAAAACCCCTTAGTACTCCTGGTCTGAATCAGCTTAAAAGACTGAAAAAACACCAAGGTGTAGTTTGCTGAAGAATTTTTCTGATTAAAATGTGAAATGTTTATGTTTCTATCTTCAGAAGACTATCCAAAGACTCAGAAGACAAAACTTTGATGCTTCACTGACACAAAATGTACTGAAAGTAAGGTTTCAAAACCTACTTTAATTTCAACGTTCTTTTTATAAATTTGAAGCAAAATGTTGACACATACCAACGTAGAACCACAACCTTATTCTGCAGAACAGTCTTTGGTAAGAAGTTTTGTTGGATTTTGCTCAAATCACAGAAGAGAACTGTGCTAAATATTCCACACTGTGGCATTCTTAATCAAAGATTATTCAAGAAGGCTCATATAAACAAATTAATCTCTTACACATATTCAACCAATGTCACACTGACAGAATACTTTCATTTTTAAAAAATGGGGAAAAATAATATTTCTACAGTTAAGGAACCTGCCTTGACTGTGTTCCTGCATGAGCATACATACATACTATGCAGTCATCCTCTAGCAGAAATTCTGACTGATGCTCTCCAGAAAGCAGAATTTTAACACCACTTGGTCAAATTATATTTATTCAATTACCTTTAAAAATTTCAATATTGCTTGGACAGCATATGACAATTATAAACAAAAGAACCTTGTTAAATTGCCAATACATTTTCAAACGAATACTGAAAAAAAAATTACAATCCACTACTACATATCCTCCACATTCACTTGTGCTAATTCTCAGCTCTTTGTAAAGCATAAAATGAATAGGGCATAGGTACGCTGGCAGGTAGCTGTAATCAGCTCCTCATGTTTCAGAAGGTATTTTAGAAGGATTTAAGAGCAAAGGATGAATGGTGTTCCAGTAAATCCCACTAAATCAATGCATGGACACAACAGCAGCAGAGGCAAACAGGCTGACAGAAATCTGAACACCCACAAAAATGATAAAAAGTACTGTTCGATACAGCTACTTACATCATGGACTGTGAGTTCTGTCTGTGTGGATTTATCTGCTTGGGAAGCAAGAGCCTTCTGAAAGCACTGAGCCTTTTCCTGTAAAACAAAATAACATATCACAGGTGAGTCATGCTTTTTCTCACTGGGCTTTGCAGCTACAAATATCCAGGTAAATTCTAAACTCATGCACGGACAGCTGTTCAGAAATAGATTTATCATGGCACTATTCTAACTGGGAGGTTGATTTCCTTACTGCTATTTCCTTTTAGCCACTTCTCTTTCTCTTTAAACAGACAGTGGACTCAGGAAGTCCAACTATGTGGTAGAGTTGAGTCCACGAGAAGGATTATCACTGAAGTGTGATGCACAACAATCTTCTTCCAGAGCAGGTACAGGTACAAAGCATCAAGCAGCAGCAGTGACTCTTGCAAACACCAGCACCATTTCAACAGCAAAGAAACTACTCATTTTAAGAAACATTGAGGAACATGCAAACTCCACTGCAGATTATAGTAACTTCCCCCTTGCCTGATGCAAACATGTTAGCAAAAGCCTAAACATTTCTTGATTTCTGCCATCCTTGATTTTCCCATCCTTGTCCCTCTGCATCTCATTTATTTTTGGAAGTGTGGTGTGAAGTCTCTGGGACAGGCTTGAGAAAAGAAATCTGGTCGCTTTAACACAATTATGCTTCAATAACAAAAAACCATTTTGATACTTCAGTTGAATTTCATCACTAAGTAAAAATGTTGATCCTCATCAAGTCCTTACATACCCTATATTGTTTTCCCAGAGAAAGTATACAATGAAAGAACTGTAAATATGCAGGATAAGGCAGGAAAAGGCACATAGGAGGGGAAAGTTCCATGAATAAAGGAACATAAAGTCCTTTACTGCACCAATTTGTTTTCCTATCTTCCTGCTCCAGTGCTGCGTCCTCCATGGGCTGCAGGTGGATATCTGCTCGACCACTAACCTCCATGGGTTGCAGGTGGATATCTGCACCACCACTAACCATCATGGGCTGCGGGGGGACAGCCTGCCTCACCATGGTCTTAACCACTGGCTGCAGGAGAATCTCCTTCTTCACTGACTTTGGTGTCTGCAGAGTTGTTTCTCTCACATATTCTCACTTCTCCCTCTCCTGCCGCAACTGCTGTTGTGAAGCAACTTTCTTCCCCCTTCTTAAATATATTATCACAGAGGTGCTACCACTGTTGCTGATGGGTTTGGCCTAGGCCGATGGTGAGTTCATCTAGAAGTCAGATGGCATTGGCTCTGTCAACACATAGGGGAAGCTTCTAGTAGCAACCCCACTCAAGAGAAGCCACCCTCGCAGCACCTCCCCTACCAAAACATTTCCATGCAAACCCAGTGCACCTTTATAATTACCTCTTCTACATATTTTAAAAATCAAATGCTATTCATTTAAAGACAAGATCCATATCACTATATTAAGTGAATTTTGGCCAAAGGCATGCAAACAGCAGGAAGAAGACACCACCTAAATGACCCTATCTCCAGTATTTCAATTCTTCAAATAAAAGTATTAAATAAAAGAATACAGTGTATTTTATCTTATTTCCAGTGTTGCATTAGAAGTCTGCAAGAAGTCTAAAATCACAGCGATAAACATTTTCCATACAGTCATGTAGATAACTTATAGCTTGTCACAAAGCAGCATCCTACTGGAAGAGGCTATTTATACTTAATAATCATTCAAGTTCATCTTAGCTATGTTTCTCTAACTTGCACTACATTATTTCTAGAATTCTTTTTCCCAGAGTAAAGTAGCTATTCCAAAAGACATACCTTTTGTACTATTAAGGTATTAGATATCAAAAACCACTATAAAATGTTATTTCCAATATAAAAAGCCCCACTTCTTAAAATGATAAGTTGGTACTTTCAGTGTAATTTCATGCTGCATTGACTGTATCAATAGACATACTTTCTAATGAACTAATGAGGCAAAATGCTGTGAAAAAAATTGTTACACTGTAATGTGGATTTTAGATCTATAAAGTATAGCATACTATACAAAGGAAGCTAAATGCAAAACTTCACTGTAACTGCTTCATAGATTCACAGTATCATAGAACGGTTTAGGTTGGAAGAGACCTCCAAAGGTCAACTAGTCCAACCGCCTGGCAGTGAGCAGCGACATCCTCAACTAGATCAGGTTGCTGAGAGCCTTGTCGAGCCTCACCTTGAATATCTCCAGGGATGGGGCCTCAACTACATCCCTGGGCAACCTGTTCCAGTGTTTCATTGCCCTCACGATAAAGAACTTGTTCCTAACATCCAAACTAAATCTGCCCTTCTCTAGTTTAAAACTATTGCCCCTCATCCTGTCACTACAGGCCTTTGTGAACAGGCCCTCTCCAGCCTTCCTACAGGCCACCTTCAGGTACTGAAAGGTTGCTATTAGGTCTCCCCGGAGCCTTCTCTTCTCCAGGCTGAACAACCCCAGCTCCCTCAGCCTGTCTTCGTAGGAGAGGTGTTCCAACCCCCTAATAATTTTTGTGGCCCTCCTCTGGACTCGCTCTTCACACAAAAATGCATATTAATTCTATTCCACACTAAAAAAAGCAAAAACTTTAACTATCTTACTTCATAATAAAGTATTGTAAATATTTCGTGATATTTGCTAGTTATCTACAACACTGCCTGCTTTTGGCCATCGATTTACTGCTGCCATCCACTTACAGCACAACATTTCACACACAGATCTCAGCTCCCAGCTGCAACCAAAAACCATCTTCAGGGAGGTGATGAATGAACAAAGATCCAACGAACAAAGATTGCTTGTAGGAGATTTGCACCTTTGCCCAAATACTTTCTTTTCAAAATCTTACTAAGAATAGACACTTTAAAAGAATGGATGTCCAGGTATCAATTAATTTTACTTTTGCAAATGTGTTACCTATTATGCTGTCTGATATGCCTGAGTCCGTACAGTTACTTTGGCCTTTGGCATTGGAATAGACAACAATCCAGCGGTGTCGCCACAAATGCAACAGCCAGCGACACTAAGTGAGAGGCAGTCTGAAAAGGAAGGCAATACTTTTTATTTACGTTTTATTAAGCTAACTAATATAAATGGGATAAACTGACAAACTTCCAGATGCCTAGGTACTAGGAAAGGACTTTTGAAACTAAAGACCTGGCCCTTTTTCTCAGTTATAGCAAATCAGCCAAATAAAAGATCTTTACAAGCCAAGTAGCGCTCTTTAACGTGACTTCATAACAAATTTACCTGAACATATATTCCCATAGCAGCCCTCAATTGCCATCACATCATTACTCCTAGAGACTGTTATTATGATAAAGTAAAATCTTAAAGATATTTTTTTCAAGTACCGAAACTTCCTGGAGACCTTCCTGCCGTTTTAAAACACCAGTTGTCTTCTTTCAGAGGCTTGCTAGTGACATTGAATAATTAGTGACTTTCTCCATATGTGACTTCATACCACTAATTGCATATGCTGTACCCTACCACTTTCTCCCCAGCTACCAAAAAGCTTCCCAAAGCTTTTTCATAAGTCTGTCTTGAAAGGTAAAGATTTTGAGAAAGCGAAAACACAGGATAAGATGCTTCCTTAATGCTTCCATTTTTCTTTTGAGACAGGAGAGGTGTCTGAGGACTGGAGGAAGGCCAATGTCATTCCAGTCTTCAAAAAGGGCAAGAAGGAGGACCTGGGTAACTATAGGTCGGTCAGCCCCACCTCCATTCCTGGAAAGCTGATGGAACAGCTTGTTTTTGGCACCACCTCAAAGTATGTTGAGGAAAGGAGACTTATCATGAGCAGTCGACATGGATTCAACAAGGGAAAGTCACGCTTGACTAACCTGATAAGACTTTTATGATAGCGCAACCAGATGGATAGATGAGGGGAGGGCAGTGGATGTGGTATACCTCGACTTCAGCAAAGCTTTCAATACTGTCTCCCATGGTGTCCTCACAGACAAGACGTGCGGATTGGATGATTGTGTGGTGAGATGGATTTGGAGCTGGCTGAAGGACAGAGCCCAGAGAGTTGTGGTCAGTGAAGCAGGCTCTAGCTGGAGGCCTGTGACTAGTGGTGTCCCCCAGGGGTTGGTACTGAGTTCAATGATGTTTAATATCTTCATCAATGACCTAGATGGGGGGATGGAGTGTACCCTCAGCAAGTTCGCCCATAACACAAAACTGGGAGGAGTGGCTGACACGCTAGAAGGCTGTGATGCCATCCAGCGTGACCTCCACAGACTGGAGAGCTGGGCGGGGAGAAATTTAATGAAATTCTGTAAAGGCAAGTGTAAAGTTCTGCATCTGGGGAAGAACAACTCCCTGGATCAGTACAGGTTGGGGGCTGATCTGTTGGAGAGCAGCTCTGGGGAAAAAGACCTAGGAGTCCTGGGGGACAAGAGGATGATCATGAGCCAACAATGCGACCTTGTGGTCAAGACCACCAATGGCATCCTGGGATGCATGAGAAGGAGCGTGGCCAGCAGGTCGAGGGAGGTTCTCCTCCCCCTCTACTCTGAGCTGGTGAGGTCCCACGTAGACGTGTTCCCTGTGTGACCTGCCCTAGGAGATCCTGCTTTGGCAGGGGGGTTGGACCCGATGATCTTTCAAGGTCTCTTCCAGCCCCTAACATTCTGTGATTTCATAGAAGGTTCAGTTGTCCCATCCCCCCAATTTCTGCCCTTTCTCTGCATGTATCTCATGGTTCCACCTTCTCTGTAAGATAACAGGTAGGAAAAATACTGTATATAGATCCTTCCTCCTTCCTTATCCTTCTTATTTTCAAGATAAACCAAACAGCTGCCTTTGCCTCTCTAAAGACCAAGAAAAGATCAAATAATTTATTTTAAAATACTTTTAGATTTTTAGGATCAGATAAAGTACATCTAGGTGACTTTTTTAAGACAGCATAAATGAGATCCTTTCTTACTGTTCTGTGTGTTGCCCTTCCCTCTTGTTAAAATAAATAGCTTAAGGGTACACTTGGAAGGTGACAGGGATAAGAGCATGAAAGATTCTCATTCCTGGCCTCATCCTAATTAGCAAGAAGGCAAGGAGAGCTTTTGGAACTTTTTAAGTCAGATAGCTCATAGCAACATTTCCTGCAACGTTCATTGCAACTGCTCCCTCTCACATATGTGTGTGCGTTGTGGGGAGAGAGAGAAAAAAAAACCTAAGTGAAAGGACATTTTTCTCTATCATTTGCAGTTGCTTAAATTACTGAGATGATTGATGGAAATATTTCAACAGCCTTAGTGAAAAGCATTAGACGATGATCAATAAAGCTATTCCTTCACATGGCAGGAAGTTCACACGTAGTTTATATCTCAAACTACCTCTAGTGCAAGAGTGTCATTGCTTATATAGTTATTTTATTGCTACATTTGCAATAAGCCATGAAGAGGTGCTGAAATAGAAAGATAACAGGCATCAGCTGATCCCAAGCATTTAAAACCATTACAGATAAAATAGGTAAATACAAAAGAAAATAAAAAGTTAAAACTGGGCTTAATCTTCACCACTGAAAGACAGTTACTGGACAAGAAGTGGAGTCAGTTAATGGCAGACTACTTATATTTAGTGAATTAGTACAGACTAACACATCTTCAAACATATGACTGACTTCTTACACCGTTCCTACTCTGACCAGAAGAGCGTTAAAACTTAACTGTTTTCATAGCTCTGACTGTGAACAGGTCAAAGTTATTTTTTTGTGACCATTCTCTTACCCAGTTCCTTATCAGTGACAACACGGTGACCGCTTGTGGTGCTTTGTTTAATTGCAAATTCCAAAAAAAAAAAATGCTTGAAAATTACCTTGAATGATTATACTAAATCAAACAGCAAAACTTACCATTCCAGCTGTTCTGGAGGAATTAGGAGTGAGTACAGCTGTAGCCTTTATCACTAAGGAATCTGTTTCATCTAGTTGATAATATATTAAAGATGTTTTTTTTTCTCCCCCAAACAGCTGTTCCACCTTTATTCTTACTTACGTTTAAAAAAAATCTCCTAACTTTCTGCCTTCAAATATCTTCAAACTCAAAAGATTTAACCTCTCTCTCCTATAGCCAGTACAGATTATTGTAGGACTTCATGAAGACAAATCTTACTTGGGTTTTCTCTCGGCATACATCCAAACCAGCCTACAATTGTCAGCATCAGCACTGCAGTTAGATTTACAATTTACATGTGATTGTTTCTTTTGCTTCCAGGCATTTACCCCACTGCGAATAACAACTTATGTTTATCAGAACTTAGGGAGAAAGGCTTTTCTACAAGAATGCAAAGTCTTTTAATTCTGATGTTCTTTGAGATTAAACTTAACAGCAGCAGTTAAGTAGTGAGAGCAAAGGAATAACAAGTAGTACAAAAACCTGCTCTCCAGCGTCTATTCTACCTAATTTACAGACTACAATAAGTTACAGTATTGACTATATGACAGCTATTTCCATAGAAATTGAGTCCCTGTTGGTTTGAGTCTCAGTTTGGGAAGAAAAACACCAGAAACACAGCATAGCTCTAGCGATCAGCTGTGGTACAGCTGAATCACATCACACTGGAAAACGCTACGAAGCCCAGCAAAAAGTGCAGCTGTCTCTTGAGCCCAGGATAAGAAAGCAGCTACGGCTTGGTTCAACACTCGACAGATAAAGTACTAAGAACCAAGGTGTTAAAAAGCCACAAGAAATTTCGAGTCGTTACTCTGAAGTCACAGTGGTGAATGGGTGCGATCACGCCCAAAACGTCTAGCCCATCACTCTGGAAAAAAAAACAAGGGAGAATTTGGCGGTAGTGCACTCAAGTGCACCACAAAGAGAGGTTTAATTAAGGGTTGCACTTCTGACAAATCACTGTAAACAACAAAAACCAAACCAACAGGAAATTTCAGTGAACATTTCACATCTCATACAAAGTAAAATAGTTTTTCTGTTATTACATTATATTTTTTTTTTTTTTTGTAAAACACAAAGCCCTATGCATACGTAAGTATGATATCTGGAATGAAAGATAATGTCCCTTCTGCTTTGATTCTATCAGAACACAGTATCCAGGTGTGAATCAAGCACATCTAAGTCAAGCCTGTCTCCAAGCACTTTGGAATACTTCAATAATGAGTTACTGCCAAGTCTGAATACATTTGATGAAAAATCAAAACCACAAAAAAACCCCGAACCAAATTCTAAAAGTGTAATCACTTCATAATAGCTCTTTGAAGATGAATAATATTTAGGAAGATTTCACATCTTAATAGAACTACAAGCCCCACTACAGTCATTGCAGCTAACCTTACTCACAGTAATGCAAAGGTTGACTAGATTTTAGCCAGAAAGGGTTGTTATTCTTATTTTTTAAAAAAATTTTTGAAATCCTTATAATCCCAAATTTTCTGTTAAACTTTCCATCCCCAAACTGTACAAGAGAAAAACTTTTCAGTTTTGCTGACCACTGTGTGACCTTACTAATAAAAGAAGACTCCAAGGTTTGAGAGGACAGGCTATCTAATTAGAAACAGAAAATACACAAAAAATTGAATCCCCTAGTCCACTGAGCTGATGAATGCCAGAGCAAGGAAAGTAACCTTAAAACCTGCATCTTCTGACTCCCATCTATGTGACTAGACCACGCTGTATCATAAATATTATCGCTACCACTTGTGTATGTATTGTAAAATTAAAACTAAATGTCTACAGGGATATAAGACCACCACAGAATTTCAGGATAAAGATTTTGCAAACATACCTGAGATTTTAACTTTATTTCTCAAAAGCATCTTTGGATGATGCTTTAAGATACAGCATTACAGTGGCAGATATCTGCTTATATTAAAAAAAAAAAATAAATAAAATTGCATTTCTTGGATCAGGAGAGCTTTTTTTGAAAAGTAAAAGTATTCACATTAATTATTTCCTCTTTTATCTGTTGCATCAACAGAAAGTAGAAAACTCCATTTCCAGGTAGTATGACAATTTGTAACTTAGATTTTAAAGAAAAGCCTGGTTATTGTTTATTACTATCATTCATTCATTTAGTAAAGCCGTATAGCAAGTAGTCACCTCTTTACTAAGTTTCCCATAACAAATCAATGCTATTTCAAGACATAAGTTTATGTACACACATCACTGGAAGCACAGAGGAACATTTTCTAGTCATTACATCTTGAAATTAAGAAAAAAACCCCAACAAACAAATCACACATTCATATATGGGCCAAATGTGGCCATGCATGCTTTGAATAATGCAATATAATAAAAAATTTATATGGTCACACTTTATGAATAATATGTCCCTAACAATTGATGTCAATTTTAACATGCTGCTTCCCTCCAACAACAAAATCCCAAACCTGACAAAGTTACTGAAAGGAAAGAATAAAGAAGCAGTAGTGCAGTAATAAAACCTCCAAAAGGCTGACACATCAAGCATAGTCATTCATGCAGAAATTATCTCTACAAGTACAGTTCTGAACTTCTAATAAGCATTGTTGTTAGTCTTAATTTGTGTTATGGTTGCATCCAGATGTTCCAGAAGATATTCTAAGTCTTACTGTAGCTCATCTAATAAAGAATTAGCTCTCTCTCAACCCATATGCCCTTAGATTATCACTGGTACCACCACAATTACAACCACCTAGACAAATACAATCCTGTCCCAAAATACAGGACAGCCAACAGATAAGCCAGGCAGTAAAATTCTCTTCAATTACAGCTGTCATTTACTTAACAGTACTACATAACCCCAATGAAGATGTGAAACTGTCCACTTTTACACTGTAATTGTTATCCATCAGCAGCAGAATACTTAATCATCAAGAGTAACTTGGTT
Source organism: Baryphthengus martii (assembly GCA_013396935.1). Classification (NCBI taxonomy): domain Eukaryota; kingdom Metazoa; phylum Chordata; class Aves; order Coraciiformes; family Momotidae; genus Baryphthengus; species Baryphthengus martii. The sequence continues at coordinate 530,408 of VWZK01002989.1, read as the reverse complement.
TTACCTCATTTAAGTTGCACTTTTCCTAAGTTTACTAGCTGAAAATGGAGATGAGACATATAAAGTCTCTAATTAAATTGCTTATAAGCCAAGCAAACTAGCATTCAGGTTTTTTTAGAATAAACTGCAAGTCAGTATACTACTATCCAAAACCTCAAATAAGGATATAAACATACTTATTTCAAGAATTTGTCCTGTGGGAGTAGCACACTATCTTTTTTCATAGTGTAGCAAGGATTAACTTTTCCAAGAGCCCAGATCGGGACAAAATAGATTAGATAGATTATTCCTGCACTCCTACTTCCATTAAAAGACACTGCCACAACATCCCCCCTAGTTGGGACGTTCATGATTCAGCTGGCAGAGTTGTGCTGACACACAAAAATCACATGAAAATGAACACCAACTTATCAAGATTGGAAACCAAGCACACAGTTTATAACCTTGGGTTCGGGGTTTTTTTCTTCCTTTATCCCTTTTTAGAGCAACCACATTTATCAATTTCACGGTGTACACGATTTTAAATGCTGCCAGGTTCTGCATGGGTACATGAACAGAATCACAGTCTGATCCAAAGCATCTGTTTTGGAAGGGCTGGGTTGGGTTATTTTCCCATGACATTTTCCATGTTTTTTTGGTGACCATCTGTATTCATTAAAGGAAAAACTCTCTGGTTAAACAAACACGATACAAAAATCCAGCATTATGAAAATTCTGTAGCAGTAACTAACAGATGAACCTGCAACACATTTAGTATAAAGTTTTACTTAGGGAATTTTTTTCATTACCTTTCAAAAGTATCAAAGGTACTTGTTAAATTTTTGTTATGCTTTTCTTCGCTATCCTGTGAAAAGATAACATTACACACTTCGACCTCTAGGCCTCTAAGTGGAGAAGTTTAAGCACGTTGCGTGTCAAATATTTCTGTTGGTTTGCGGTTTCCTTTCCCTCTGTGTACACAGGCACATTCGTAGGATGTGATTAATGTCAGTGCCACCCACTTTGCACATAGATTTAACAGCACATGCGTTAGGCAGAGTGCAGGAATCATTAACACAGCACATTCTAAATTGCAACGGATGTTTATCGAAGGCTTCTTATTAATTAAACCTCACACAGCTAAGTGTTTACAATACTTTTAGAGAGTGCTGTCCTGAAGAATGAGATTCGCAACTGTGGCATTAGAAGCATATAGTACCAATCTTTGTGATAAGTAAGGCTGCAGCTTTATGCACCCATATCAACAATATATGGTCCCTGTATCACTGTACATATATCTAGGAATACTGAAAACAATCCCCAGATGTCACAGAGTTTTTTCCCCTTCGACATTATGCCAATTATTCAATACATTATTTGTACATTCTGGCAAGTATTTTGGATAGAATCATCAGTTTGGGTTTAGCACTGCCAGAATGGGACAAGTATATGACTTGCTTTCGTCCTGCACTCTTATGCAGCCCATTAAGTGATCACTCTGCCTGTCCATCTATTCCTCACCAACAACTTTTTTATTACGGTGGTCAATACAAGCTAGTTCAAGCGACAGAGCTGGAAAATTAACGTTTCCGTAACTCTCATGAAAAACACTGACTGGACAGATGCAAAGGGTCTAAACTGGCTTCAGCATGAGCTTCAAGCTCTGAGTCAGCCAGATGGGCAGCTGGCAGACAGCTGTGCAGTGCCTTCAGCCCAGCCCAGCCACACTGTGCAGCATCTTCAGTCCAGGTAACACTGAGGAGCCCAGAAGGACGTTTATAGACTGTATGGGAAAGTGGGGCATGGAGAACTACAAAGGAACAGAGAACGTCAATAAAAGCCTGAGGAGATGTACACAGAACAGAATTTAGCGATATTCCTTGTGAAAAAGCTTCAGTCACTACATCAGGCTCTCTGATGCACTGCAAAGACGTTTTCCTAGGCAATTATTTGCTTAAGCAAGGACCAAAAGGCACTTTTGCCCCCCGTGAACTTTCTCTCAGGGGAAGTCACAGCATGGGTTTTGCCAGTAATTAACACTGGAAAGTTACTGAAGTAGATACCTTTATACTGTGAATTTAGGTTCATCACTCATGCCTTCCACTCATCCATTCACCTCAACTGAGATATTGAAAATTAAGTATGAAGTATATCATATTCAGTAAGTCAAAACCAACACACTTTATTATGCATTATCATGATATTCCAAATACTTTTGCACATCTAAACAAGGCTCACAAGTAATGTTCAGCAGCTTTGTTCTGCTTTGTCAAAGCAGAATACTTTTGACCAGACAATGAAATTTGCTTTCACTTAAAAGCAATCCAAATCAGCCTTCATATTTATGATAATACTTGACAGACTATGACACAATAACATTCCAACATGAGAGAGAAGCGTATCAATCTCCTTTTCTTTCAAACTTTCCTTTAATTAATTCAGGAACTTTCCCAAGGATGGGAGTCTCACTTCATGAAAGCTTTGTGACTGTTATGAATTCTACAGCAAATCACTGGGATCCTGCAGCAAAGTATTTTCATCCCTTTTTAGAAGCTGTACTTTTCCAAGCACCTGCAAAAGATACTAACAATTCTTACACTATACAAGGGAAGTAACCATTATGTTCTAGTTTTTGGTATGATGCATATTCACAACAGCTATAACACAAATAATCTGAAATTTTTTTTTCTTACTATTTCTAAAAGGATTATAGAATACTCAAGAAAGAGTACTGAAAAAATATATCTTCTTTTTTTTCTCCCATTTAAAAATACAATCTCTCAGCATTTTAGGTAATGGTGACTAGACGTCTATTTCCCACTGACATATATCATCAGCAAAACATGTTGCTATGGTCTCCAAATTACTGCTATACTGAAACCAACAAGATGACTTTATAATCATGACCATAAGCAAACTGTTTGAAGAGGGGAAATAACAACTCAAATGATCATATACTCATAAAAGCCTAAGAATTATGTTATACAAGTCTAAAGAGACACCCTGATACTCTCTGATAGAGTTTTTCAGACAAAAGAGGAATAAATTCTAATTTTGTCTCAGAAAACAAGAACTGAAAAAGAGATGAAGGTGAACATATGGCACTTGAGAAACATTAATAGTCAGTTTATACCATAACATAAATTCAATCTACCAAATAAACCTTCTTTATTGGCTCATAATCAGCCTGTTCATGCACTATTGTTGATAAAACTGTTTTGCTAAAATTTTACAAGTGTTCCTTAATGCTGCCCCAGTGCTGTCTCAGCTCATAATGTGTGTCTACTATCAAAAAAGGATTTGTTTGTAAATACTGCTTTTAGATAAGGCAGTGTTGCCTAGGAAGATGCCATGTTTCTCAACACATGCTACACTATAGTACCGTGTAAAGATGCAGAAGAAGAGAGCTAAATCCTGTCTGTTGATCGAAGACTAGGGACTCCCTCTGATTTGTTGAGAGTAAATGAATAAAGAGACCTTTGAAACAAAAGCCCTTTCAAACTAGGCATGTTAAAAGATGCAATGAATGGCTGAAGTAGAAGATGCAGGTATAAAACTACAAACACTGTAAAACTGGATTGGACAAGTGAGCAGCAAAGATCCTTTGGGGGTTAACAAATACACAGGTAATAAGTGGTTCAGGAGCTCCCTTGATCTGCAAAGTGATGGACTAGGAGCACACTGAGGAAAATGCCAGGTTTTCATGTATCAGCTTTTCTCTAAGTGGCTGCTTGTGGCCACCACTTGAGACAGACAGCTGAAGGGCTGGATAACCCTTACACTGACACAGTGGTTTTTCTTATTTCATATTCTAAAGCCTAAACCAAATTCACTCTGTTTTGAAATACTGCAGTATCAAACTCCCAAATCCTCAGCTCATACTGTTTGCCACTACTTCTCATTCAGTTATTCCTTGTTTCTTAATAAGGAAAAGATACTTCGTATAAATTTTTCCTCCGTCTTCAGTGACGTTTATAGTACCACCAGCTAAGTGAAAAAGAAAAATGATCGAAAGCTACCAAATGGCACATCCTGTGGAGAATTTTCTAGCCAACTAATGTAAACTCAAAGAAAACAGTAATCTTTCCAATTACATTTCAGTGATGTGTGCCACATGGTCTAACAACAGTATGTATTCTCAAACATTATAAAAATACCCTATATAGTGTTACCAACTTCGGAAAATAAGCCTTGTGTACATATTTTTGTATGCAAATCCAAACCTGGTTATACTTTGAAGATCCAGAATTCTGAGTTTGAATTAGGAATACTTAAAGACATAGGAATTTAAAAAAAAAAAAAAAATATTACCATAAACAAAGACTAATATGGCAGATAAGGGTATAGTTTATGTGATTAGGTGGTGGGTTGTGAATGAAGGTGGAAAAGGCTATACTTCAGTAACCAAAATTAATGGACAACACACATTGAAAGGTATTAAATCAATGTTACAGTCTATGGGTGATTTTACCAATGCACAAGAAGACTTGAAATAAGTCTCTGCCTAAACTACCACCAAGATCATCACCATATAGTTTACTGGATGGTTTGATCTTGAGTTATAAATATTTAGCAACCGCACAATGTTATTGAGGGACTAAGTGCTGGTTACCATTTTTAGAATACAACAAAAAACACCCATTTAATTTGAAAAAAAACAAATCAAACCAGTAACTTATTTTAACCTACAGTAATTTGTACACAATTGAGAGCTGTATGACAGATACTCGGTTCTACCACTGCTGGCAAATTCAGATTTCTGTTTCCTCCTGAAACTTCCTGCAGTGTCCACTGAAACATGGTATCTGTGGATTTAGGAATCATCATAACACAAATAGCACCTACAATCTTTAAGTGTAAGCTGTACAAAAAGTTCAGTCCATGTTTGTTTAATGATGAGTCAAGAAAATCAAATAAGGTAAAAATCTGATTTTGCTCTGCTCATTAAATGGGTTTTGCAGAACTTGTATCTGACTACAGCTTTTCTTTTTTTCTATGAAGACATCAGCCCATTTGTTTCCCAGTTTCCTACATATTTTCTTGAAATTCAAACTGACTCTTACAGACCAACAACTCAGAATAGCACTGAACTCTCAAAGTCAGATGCATATGGACAAAGTGGTTTAGATTGTTCATATTTGATATCCACAGAAGGTTTGCCAGTTTTCAAGTCTTGAGCATTAATGGTATGTTATTCCATTCACAGCAACACAAAGCCTCACTGCTCTGAATTCAATGATACATTTATGCGCTTATTTCCAAACTGCGTAACACATGACACACAAAAGAAGAAAATAAAATTATTTGAACAAATGTAATTTCAAAGTATAGAAATTACCAGAAATGGTAGATGTATATCATCCTTTATGGAAAAATGGATGAGTTTTTCATGAGTTCCACAGAATTTCTCAAGTAGGTCATCTTAAACTTTCAGGTTATCCCTAGCTATACATTCAAGAAACACTGAAGACAAAATTGACTTGTTATTCACAAGCACCACTCTATGTCAACAGAGTGGCAAGCTTCTTGAAAAGTGATGCAGTGTTCAATATTTTTAGGAAGAGATGTTGAGTTTATTCTCTATACATTGACTTTTCTAGCATCACTTACAGGGACAGCATTTGCTTTCCTATCAGAATTTGCATACAAGTGAAGGTGAAGAAACACACTGACTATTTTTTGAAGTGCCAAAACTGTACTCAACCTGTGAAAGACTTAATTGTTTTTGGCAGCCTAAGTCTCCAACTTTACCACGGGGATCACAGTAGACATTACAAACGGATGATTCTTCCTCATTTATGTTCTTGTGAGCTCATTTAATTTCTGCCTTAGTCTTAGCTTGGTCTCTTGAGGCACCAGAGAGATCTTTCATGGCATCTGATCCTATGTATTCTGCTCCGCTCTGCTCATCTCCAAAGTTTTATCTCCTGCTCAGAGCACAATGTTCCAGTAGCTGTCTCTTTTATTTATTTACCAGTCCTGATGGTGGTCACTACATAGACTCTTAACTAAAAGGAAACTGCACCATGCAGAGGCCTAGTCAAAGCAGTTACACACAACACGCACTGCAAAGGAAACAGGCAAGATGAAGTGACCGTTAGTTTCTCAGGGGATATCAAAACAGTGGCTATAAGAAGACAGCCCAACACAGCTGGTTTCCTAGAGGTTCAGGTAGAATCACTGAAGCTTTGCATGTTTAGGCTAGTGTACTATGTATAATCTTTACCTGGTTAAAGAGAGTGACCCAATAGTGCAGTCTATTCCACTGATCGGATGCAAGAACTTTCATAGGTAGAAGAAAAACCAACACAAAGAAAAAAATAATAAAAATTGCCCACGCAATTACTTTATAATCAGGATAGTTAAGAATAGGACACAAACACTACAAAGCTAAATGTCTGACACAAAATTCTCAGTTCTGTTCATCTGAGTTCATCTCCTCTTGTCTCTTTTCATCTGTACTAGATTTCAGATGACCATCTCTTGCATTCCTTCTTTCCAATCATATTTTCTCCTAGTAGGACTATTTCTTCCTTATTTGTACCTTATCCTGCTCCTTTACCTGTTACAGAATGACTATTAACCTTTGTTCCTTCCCTGCCAGTGAGAGATTTTGCTCTCCCCTTTAGACTTCAGTTTCCGATACATGTGACTCTTAGATTCAAGGTCTCCTATCATTACAACAACTCTAGTTTCAGGGGCTGTCAATACAATTGGCTGCTAAGGGCCCAGGGCTGGCTCCCTTTTCAGAGCTCTTACTGAAGAAGTAGAAGTATCTAGGGGAGAACAAAATTGGAAGTCAATTCACTGCAAAAGTTATCTTTGAACTGATATTTTTATGGCCTTAGAATGCTCTGATGCATGAAAAGACTAACATATAGCATCTTTGTTATTGTCTTGTTATCCTCTACCTTTTTTTTTTTCTTTCTACAGCAAGAAGAGCACCCATTTTCTCCATTACAGAATAACTTATAAACTGCATTCGTTTTATGTCATATCCAAAATATGTATCTACACTTTGAAGTCAAGGTCAGCATTCTTCCAGAGAGCAACCCTCAAGACCCCTCACTCTCTGCTTCATCTTCCAAGCTCTGGCTCTCAGGGAAGGTTTCTGTTTCTTTGGCCAAACTGCAGGCAGCTACACTGTTACCAATGAAGAAGCTGCAGCTAGATCTGTTTCCCTAGCTGGGATCCATGAAATCATCAGGCATGCAGGACTTCCCAGTCACACTAGCAGAGCAGTGCAGCCTCCACCACACCGCATGGAACTGGTCTTAACCCTACGTTCTTGCACCTTCCCAGCCTCCAGAACTCCTCTGCATTCTGCAAAGCAGATGCACAGCTCAGACTTTATAGGGAAGCTGAGCAGACCGGGCTATTAGATAGGTAAACACAGGATGTAGTTAACATCAGTTGTCAATACACACTCCTGCATTACCAAGTTCTGAGAAAAGAAAACAAGAGTCCACACCAGAGCAGGCGGATGCCTGAAGGAAGCTGTGACCCCATGGGAAGCCTTCGCTGGAGCAGGATCCTGGCAGGACTTGTGACCCTGTGGAAAGGACTCACGCTGGAGCAGTTTCTGAAGAACTGCAGCCTGTGCAAAAGACTTTCTTTGGAGAAGTTCTGGGAGGACTGGCTCCTGTGGAAGGGACCCCATGCTGGAGCAAGGGAAGAGTGTGAGGAGTCGGTCTCCTGCAGAGGAAGGCGCAGTACAATGTATGATTTGACTGGCAAAAAATTAAATTATTTTTTCGCCAAATCAAGTCTCTCTTGCCTTTGACAATAATAGATGAATGATCTCTCCCTGCCCTTCATAAGACCAAAGGGATCTTATCAACACTTACAAATACCAACAGGGCAGGAATCAAGACGATGGCTACAGTCTCTTTTCAGTGGTGCCCAGTGACAGGACAAGGGGCAATAGGCATAAATTGGAACACAGGAAGTTCCATCTAAACATAAGGAAAAACTTCTTGACTTTGTGGGTGATGGAGTTGTTGAGTCTCCTCCTCTGGAGACTTTCAGAACCTGCTTGCATATGTTTCTGTGAAATCTGCTCTAGGTGGACCTGCTTTAGCAGGGAGGTTGGACTTGAAGATCTCCAAGGGTCCCTTCCAGTCCCTACCGTTACGAGAATCCTACCTCAACGTATGAGCCTTTTGCTATACTTTCTCTCCCCTGAGGAGGAGGAACAATGGAACGGTTTTGGTGGGCATCTGCAATCCAGCCAAGGTCAACCTACCATACTCAATTATCGTGCATGTTCAGGAGATGCACGCTGCAGCTGAAGTGCCCCTGAACAAGTGGGATGAGTATATGAGTGTACAGAAGTGTATTGCTGCACTGTGCCTTTACTGTTAGAGGTCAGAATTCTGGAAAATTTAGTTGCAGCAATCCACAGAAATGTTGAAGAGTCTTATCTGAATATAACAGCAGTATTACAACAGTCACAACTACTTAGGTAGAGTGTAAGCATCTCTTTTGAACCTGAAGAAAAGACCAAAGGTTTTAAATTTAATTTAACATATATTTCTAGTAATACATTTCAAGAAGAAAAAAAAAATACTCTCCAAATCTTGTTGACTTTGATACTACCCTTCTAGGGTAATCTTTAAATTGGATATAATGAGGGATCCAAGGTAAAATGGGAGAGAGGGAGTTATGCTGTGCCATACTTCTCTCACGCACCCTTTCCTCTTATATTTTCATTAATTTTGCAGTTCAAAAATGTAGTCACAAGAAATTCAATGTTCTATACCAACGATTCTTACTAAATTGCCTTGCAGTACAGGTCACATAGTTCGTATACTCCTCTCTGTTATGTCTGCTCTTGTGTTTCGACTGACTGCTTTCCACAGATGGTTTCTTTACCCATCTCTGATTTTCTGTTTCCTACAGTTACTGAGTGGTAGTATCAGGATACTGCTCTGCAAAGCACAATAATTCTGATTTCCCCGAGTGTACTGTGTCATTACAATCTGCCAGGTTAGCATATCCAGCTAATCACTTCATTCTCCATCCAAAAGGGAAGCTTCTAAATCATGCATATCCTTTAGACTTCTTTTGCAAATGTGAACCATGAGCACAAAACCACGTTTCAGTCACAAGCACAAATGACAGACTACTTTGATGCAGAATCAAATTAAAAAAACATTTGTGGAAAATCTGGAGAAAAAACATTAACATCTTCCTGCATGCTTGACCAATTATTATTTATGCAGTTCAAATGTCACAAAATTAGTTGTCTAGATCTCGCAATCTACTGTAAAATTCTTTCATGTGGTAGTAGGAACAAGTTCCTTAACATGTTTTGGCACCTGTAGGAAATCAAATATGGTAACACGTTAGTTCACATGAAATATCCCAATCAGGTTCCAAAGAAGATATACAACTAAAAAAAAAGGAATTAATTTATATTGTAGCAACTTGTCAGAAGGTTTTTGTGTGTGATAGACACAATTTTTAGGATTACAGAGATGACCACTTTCTTTGTGGTTTGTTTTTGGGTTGGTTTTTTTCTTGGTTCTTTTTTTTTTTTTTTCTTCATCGAACACCACCATATAAACATATTTCCCTCTTATTTGAACCTTAATAGTAATAATCTTACCAAATGCTGTGCAACCTTTGTTGTTTCTCTAAAGGAACAGTTTTCCCTCAGCATTAGCTTTTTAAAGTTCAACTTTCTCAGTGTTTTTCTTATCAGATATTTTGTCTAGGGACTTTTTTTTTTTTTTTTTTTTTTTTAAAGTGTTTAATGTGTTGTCAAAAATGAATCCATGTAAAATACAACTTTTTAATTGATCTCTAAGGCCTCCATCCTTCAGCAGCAACCTTTGGCATGAAGGTGGAAATTTCCAAGGCTTTAGCTCACAAGGAGATCAATTTTGTGTTTAACTAATAAAAAAAAAAAAAAAGGGGGGGGGGAAACAAAATCTGAACTGCATAACAAACAATTACTACATTAAAAGCAATAAACTCTCATCAGAAGATTAGTTTCTCCTTCTTTCAGGGGCTGGAATGAGGAAGGGGGAAGGCAGGAAGGTGGCTCATGTAACTGGAAAGTTTATCACTGCCTGTAGGAACAGCAGCAGAAACAAAGGCAGTCTTCAGTAAGGTACTTCCCATGGGAGTGCTTTATTTTGCAGCCTTCATTTTCCTTCAAGGTTTTGTAATTATATTTCCATAATTTAGTCATATAAACAATATTATGATTTAGGTACTTCTTCTTAATTCTATCCCATAAAAAGAGCAGATTTGAATTTTTTACTTCTCAGTGCAATAGCTGGCTTATTAAAAACATGTGGCAGAACTAAGTGATAATAGGATATCTCTGCTTTCCAATATCATTTTTAGAAACAGCTTTTATATATCTCTTTGGGACAGAACTTCTTGAAAAATATAGCTCTCTTCATTATAACTATTCTTCCTGAGTAGCATGTCTAGCTCTATTTTCCCAAAGCATCCACACCTCCACCAAGACTTCTAAAGCATTTTATTTAACAGATGACACACTTGTATAGTTTTTGATGGGGGTCTTATTGTTCATTTTGGGTTTTGTGGGGTTTCATTTTGTTGTTGGTATGGGTTTTTGATTTTGTTTGTTTTTTGTTTGTTTATGTTTGGGTTTTTTTCTACAGAATGCAGCTCTGAATTAATTTATCAAGCCCATAAACCCACCAGTTTTCAAATGCTGGAAGCACCCAATGATTTGTATTAACTTCCATGAGAGTCCCAAATACCAATGATATTTGAAAACTTACACAGTTTTCAAGGTGAAAACTTCAGTGAGAGAAGAAAAAAACCAAACAAATAAAAAAAACCCCACAATAAAAAAAAACCCAACAACTTAGTCTCCAAAGCTTGGCTGCATGATAAACTCATGCTCTTAAACCAAAAGAGAGGAGAAAGGGGAGTTAAGTACTTCAGTTTCTATAGCATCAGTTTAAAATGACATTTACATACTCACAGCACAACATACAGTCACCAGCTGAATTAAGTTTTCAAAAGCCAATGAACAACAATTGTTGCTGTCAACTTCTCAAGTAAAATTAAATTAAATGAAAACCCAAAGCATAGTACTAGAAATGGAGGCATTTAAAAAATAAATATAAATACAAGAAATTAAGCTGCAAGAGATATTTAAGGATATTTTTAAAAATATTATGTAAATCATATCTTGGATATTGGAGAACAAGTGCTTTGTGAAAAAACTAATTCCAGTGAATATAACAGACTGTTTATTTTTATTTATGTCAATATTTAGCAGATATTTCTACAGGCATGTAACTTGTCTTTTATAGACTGAAGTCAATCAAATAATTACTTAAGATAATTAATGTACTTTTTATTTCTTATTAACACAGCAACTTTCAAATTAAATTATCTATGATTAAAATGGTGAAAAGAAACAGCATGTAAACATTTTAGTTGAGCATTGCCTTAGGACCCTAATTCATATTACGGCAAAAAGTCTTGAACCTACAAAGGCTGAAGCCAATTAAGGTTGATATATTACAAATACTGAATTTGCACCACAGTTGATCTTGGGCACCACAGTGTGAATCCAAACGTTATCAACCAAAATTGCTACATCATTACCGGAGTTGCAGGTGTAACACAGGAAAAATACTATACTTAATTTCATACAGGTGACAGAGTAATTTAACACCATATTCCTAATACCACATCAGTATTAAAGTGGAATAAAAAACTTGAAAGCACTTGCAATTTAAGAAATAGAGGCTTTACTTTACATTCAGAGGGGTTTAGTCTCTCAATAATTATTCCCGCTATGCATTATTACATGGCATTAATCATCTAATCACACAATTTTAATGTTTTCTGAAGTTCCATGTAAGATGACACATCTGGGGAAAAAGAAAAATCACAACTGGTTTCGCAAGAGAAAAGAAGCAAGCAAGCAGAAATAAAGTACAGAAGTAGGAAAAGAAAAAAAAAATTGTTACAGGATAAATGCTTTAAAAACTCTTAAAGTAAGTATCTGTAAAATCAAGAAAGCATGAAAGATGGCAATGAAGGAGATACAGTCATTGCTTATTAATTGAAAACATAAAGGTATCCTACCATGAACTCTAGCTGATAACTACAGAAAATGTATCGGCAATGGTACTTGTACAGAGTGCTTTCTTAGAAAGAGTTGCTGTATGAACTAGGATATTTCAGTAGACCAATATGTGTACCACAGATACAAGAAGACTGACAATACAGATCAGAAGATCACACAATGAGGAAGGCATAGTTAAAACCTTGATGTTTGGTGAGGGAAGAACAGAGAATAACTAAACTGGAGTTTCAAGAAAACTGAATTCATGTAAGTGTATAAGAACACATTTCTTGTAAGAAATACCACTCCTGCAAGTCTCAATTTCTGTCTCAGACAAGCGAGGTAGTAACCAAATGAAAAACAATACAGACAAGTAAACTCAATCAACAGATTTCTGACAGTATTTCTTCCATCTAAACGCTCCATTGAGCTTGTTCCTCAATGGACAAGTCATCATCTTTGGTATGAATCAGACCAACCTCCTAAAGCACATACACAGTAGAATTAGTTACTGTTTAGGTGAGTGAAAAATGCTGTATCATGTTTTACAACTTAGTATAGAGGTATGTACACCAAGTACAGTTCCAAATAAATTTCCAGCTACATGTATTTTGGAAGCATATTAAAAAGAAAGTCTGTAGAGAATTCTAATACTCAGTATTAAACACACTGTATTTTGAAGTGTGCCCAGACTACCTCCATTTTCTTTGTGGTAGCTTAATTCAATGTTTTCTATTACACAGACATGAATTCTTAACACGAGACTCACATTGAACAGATAGGGAGCAATGGCAGCCTCTTTGTGTTCCAGGCCTTTTTGAACACAGAATACATTTTCTCAGTTGACTGAAAACACAGCTACATATTAGGTATTTCTAGATGCCTAGATTTCTCTTGTTCAACTAAGAAATCCCCTAAATGTGGCTGAGATAGCAGCCATACTATGTTCTTAAAAAGCAATAAAGTTTAAAGATAAACTGATCAGAAATTAGGATTATGAATTATATAAAATACGTATTTCTATACAAACATGTATTAAAGAATCCAAAAGATCTGGCTATTCAGAAGATACTCTATTTTTAATTCCCTTCTGAAAATTTCAGGCAGCTATACTGCTTTGAACTTCTTTATTATATTGTATTATTTTTAAGTGAAACTGATTGAACATCCTTTGCTGATCTGTTCTACACTGTCAAATTCCATTCGTCTAAGCTAAATTCCACAGAATACATTTAATATATCCAAATAAAGAAAATTTGCAAATCACTAAGCACCATGTGCATTGACCTCTGCTCTTCTTTTGAATTTGCAGTATGGTTCATTTTAGTCAAGCTGTTGAAACATTTGTGCTATAATGCATCAAATTAAGACAACCAGCTGTGATGTTTAATTTAAGATAAAAGTCTAGGATCTACCACTACACAATACTTTGGGGAATAACTGATATTTCATGTTACTAAACGAAATGTAGTTACAAAATAGTTTCAAAGTTCACCACATTTTACTCAGAGCACATTGTCATCTAAGCTTTGGGTCTGTAAAGAGCACAAGCATTCAGTCAAAACTGTATATTATAGAGAATAAATGAACAACTAGTTCTACCCTCTGCTGAATACATAGATTCAAAGCCTTCTGGTCTATTGTGTTATTAGATTACTCTTTTATTTTATCTTTCATTATGTGTAATGGAGTTTCTTCAGTTGTGAGAAAGTGAGAATGGGGAAAAGTCATTATTTTGTCATTTTTTTAGCAGATATTTTGTGCAAACAAACACAGCAGAGTTGAATAATTGGAACAAAACCAATAAACCCTCCCCTCAAGCATTTTCTAGTCATGAAGCACTCTTGAAAGAAAATCCCCTCCAACAATGGCTAAATCATTACATTTTTCTTGACAATGCTAATGTATAAAAGGAGAAAGAAGCAACACTTTATGGATGATTAAGTAACGATACTTTTTGCAATGTCTCAAGAGATTAATAAAGAAGAGAGAGAAAAAAAAACCAAGGTATGGCTATAGATTTTAGAATCATAGAATGGCTTGAGCTGGAAGGAACCTTAAAGATCATCTAGTTCCAACCCTGCTGCCAGGGGCAGGGACAACTCCCACTACACCAGGTTGCTCAGAGCCTCATCCAGCTTGGTTGTAAATACTTCCAGGGATGAGGTGTCCACAACTTCTCTGGGCAAACCATTCCCAGATGTCTCACCACATTCATTGTAAAGAACCTCTTCCTAATGTCTAATCTACATCTACCCTGCTCTAGTTTAAAACCATCGCCCCGCGTCCTATCACCACACCCCGGGCTGAACAGACCCAACTCCCTCAACCCATCCTCGTGCTGCAGCCTTCTGATAATCTTTGTGGCCGTCCTCTGGACCCTCCATGAAAACTAATGTAATGGGATTTAAAACTTCAGGTTACCAATCTGGAAAGGAACAAAGTCAGCTAGAATGTTAACATATGGCATAAACATCATGCAGAGTAACTAGCTCAATACTTTGTTCATCAGTGATTGGCTGTTATTTTAAAAAGTGTAAGCTATAGATGTGATGGTTTATAAACAAAGGACACACAAGGCACATGGCTCCAACCAGAAGGACACATTGATAACACTTACTGACAATGACAATGTGTCTTCAGTGAATTAGATGCTTTTCATTGATTCAGAGGTATTTTAGCTAGCTGTTTAAACATTTTCTTAGCAATTTCCCGTAAGAGCTGAAATATCCAGACGCCATCAGCAAAATAAAAGCTAGATTTTCATGTTTACTGCAGCCTCCTGGTAACAAGCAACATGTTGAGCAAGGAGATTCCAGTGTAAGGATGGTCCATAATGGACACAGCTCCACCATGGGGGTGCACTAAAGACTCTAGTTATTTTTTTCCTAGTACAGGATCTATATGAAGGCAGGAAACTACAAGAAATCTAAGAAAATTAAATTAAGCATTTTGAAAATTTATTCTATTTCAGTTAGTGCAGCTTTCCTTACTGGGAACTAGGAAATTACTACTACATCAACAAAATCTCTCTATTAGAACTTGCTCCAACTAAGAAGCAAAAAAAAAAAATAATATTTTTTTCTTATTACTGCAAGAACAATGAGAAAATCTCCACTTTTAACATCCAGAAATTCCCAGAAATTTTATATACACATTAATAAAATATTTCAATTTTTCTTTCTCTAAATTAAGTTTAATCACCATTCTGCTTCCCTGTCATATTTCAATCTTGCATGATTACAGTTGGCAATTTTATCAAAGGGTCATACAATTGAGAAAGTCATGCTGCTTTAAAGCTGCTGACCACTCCAACATCCTCATGATAAAAACTATTAAGACCTAGCAAAGGGTGAAAGCAAGCACAGAATCTGCTGCTTTCAACTACATGCTGTTTGATATCACTCTGGAATCTGAACAGTCAGTTGTCTTCACATTTGAAAACTGGAGATTACCTGGTACAACATAAATGTCTGTTTTCCACAACAATATTTCAAAATCTTTCCTTCAGACTCAGGAAAAAAAAACAACCCAAAACTCAAAAGGAACAAAGACAACTTCAGCCTAAGATAGTTTATAATGTTCTAAACAATTGCTTAAAGGATCTTTAAAGTGAAAATTTGGTGCTGAATACTTGGCTTGACTTTTAATAACACAATTCTCAATTGACAATCATTACAGCACTCTAAAAGTTTATGCAAACCATATGCCATCTGTACATTTTCAAACAAGCATTATAATTTCACAGTGAGAAATAGAAACTGTGAAAAAGCAAAGTACATTGTGGATACAAGATGTTGGAAGGCAAAGCTATATAATACCTACGTTTTCAAATGATTAAAGTCTTTCATTCAAGCAGACACTAGTTACAACCCAGAGGAACAAAAAACCAAAACAAATCAAAACCCAATAAACTACAAAATAAAGATCCATGATAATTGAACACAAAATACTTGACAGTCAATTCCTCCTTTGTTTGGCTGCCAAATACTGAAGTCAGGATTTTGTTACTCTGGCAACAGTGAATTAGATCAAGTGCATGTAAAAGTACATTTTAAATGCTGTTACAAGAATACACTACATCAAGCACTGAAAAAAAAAAAATGCCAAAAAAACCCAACCCAAACAACAAACAGAAAATGAGTCCATAATTTATAGTTTTCAACCTAAAGGAATCTGAGTGGAAGTATTTTGGTTTTAAATGCAATTTATTATGCTTAACAAACACCTGTAAATGTTAATCATGAGTAACTTCATTCTGCTTTTATCAGTTACTGAAGAGTATTTCAACAACAGTCTCACTTTCCTTAGTGGTACTGAAAGAACAATGCCCATTTCTTTCCCTAGAGTCCGAGATTTTCTGGAGACACTGGCATCTTTAAAATTCAACCAAAGCCTTGTCCATTAATGACTTGAGACCGATGTTGCTTCCAAAATTTTTCTATTATTTTCTCCCAAGGGTACAAGAATAAAAATATTTTTTAGAAAAGGTAAGTATAGTTAAATGCATGCTGACAGAACAATTTTATTCCATACTAGGACTTCAGATGTGCACATCCATCAGTATAATTGTTCAGATGCTTGCTCTTTTTTTGATCAATACAGTTGAGTTCCTACAAATATTATTACTATATTATTCTGGGTTAGCAAAATAATAAAGCACATATTTAACAACGAGCATAGGCTAGAATTCCACTTGAAATTTCAGAGCTTACTTATCTTTTCCTAACCTATGCTGACGACAAGATTAGTGGAACTTGCAGGAATAAGCATTTGAAGATGTAAAACCATCTCACTTTCGTGTATCAAAAATGATATATGCAATATGTAACCTCAAAGTGTTGCTTACAAATGGTGAACTTGGCAAAGTATCACTTGAATTTGCATTCCACAGCAACATCATAGTGCGTAAAATGATATTTTCTGTCAGAAGCAACTGAGAACCTGCCAACATTAATAGATGTATGTGTGGAAGACTGGAAAACACTGGAGTACGCCTCCAAGGATCTTGATATATCTGCAAAAGGAGTGTACTTATTTTCTATTTTGTCTTAAGGAAAAGAAAAAGCCAAACAAGAAACTTTTATGGAAAAAGTTTATGTTCTGCATCTTTTACAGTAATATTTTGCTAAAGCACTAGCTATCACAGAATTGTAATGCTCTGTATTCTGCTCTGTAGCAGCTTTGCTGACTAGTTTTCATACACACTTTTCTCCAATACAGAAACTCAGTGTTTTCTGCTCTTCTATTTCTCTTTTATGTTTTAGAAGGACAATGTTTTTTATACTTTCTAAGACTTCCCTTGAAGTTCATTTTTACTAAGGGTACGTGTATAACTTTCTTAATAGTCTTCATTTTTGACATACCAATTTGGAGAAAGAAGCTTTGTATTTCGTAAGGATAAGTATTAAATAGCAACAGCTGAGGTTTGAGCCCTTTATAAAGGGGAAAGCAGCAGAAGAAAGGGGGTAGTAATACTTACATTTTTCCACTCATCACAATATATCTGCTTTACATGAAACAATAGGGATGGTTCATGAAAATGTAAGTTCTGGTAATACCAAAAATTACATAGCCAACAACTTTAAAGTAAATCCACATGAAAAATACTTCATTTTCTCACCATGGACTACTATACTATAATAAGGACAGAAATTACTTCCATTCCTTTGAAAACATATTAATGCTCCGTTCAACAAAACCTTACATTCTATACATGTAATTTTTTTCCCAGAAAATCTCAATAAACTAGCAATTCCTAGTAACGCACGCAAAACTGGCCAAGAGGCTTTTTAAATGACACACGTGGATTTACAGCTTTAGAAACTGTATCTCACCGAATAAATTCCTTTGAGGAAAATCCTCTTTTATCCTAAAGTTTCAGGACACTACCAGGTGCCAAAGTACTTAAGCAATTTGTACATTCAGTAAAAAGTCCCACAGAATAATGGAAAGATTGCACCATCTCCCTTTCAAAATAAAAGCTTCACCTGTCATTGGGCTTTTATTTCTATACAAGAAATTAATAAATTACTTTTAATTACAAAGAAAGCTACTGTTTGGTGGGTACGGTATAAGCTTTTTGAGGAAAAGCATTGTCTTCATAGTAAGTTCATTTTCATGGTTGAAAAGCCCTTGTAGATATCGAGTCATTCATTACAAGCCACTGCAGAAGTGGTGTGCCAGACCTAGAAATGTATGGCCAGGCACAGAAAGCATCTATTCCTCATCAGAAAAAGGACTTGAAGGCTTCAGTACCCCTTAGTGGTTAGCTTTTTACGCTTGCTCTTTCTATACTTGAAGGAGAGCAATAAAACTCTGGAAAGTACCAGGAAGCAGCTCCCTGCTCCCCAAGGGACTGCCCAGGAGACCTCCAGCAAGACTCTGGGGAAGAGGGCAAAACAAGCCAAAAACTCTGATATGAGTGGTATTGGTTTTACACATCTAATATTGCCATTCCAAAGTTTAACAGAAATTTCCAAGCCTAATTTAAATACACAGCCTAATTGGCCTATGAGAGACATATCACAGTGAATTGCTAATACGGATGTGTATAATTTATTTTCATCTACAGATATGAGGGAAGATTAAAAATTTATTGGGAGAACACATGAATACTTATGAGACATGTTAGTACATATCATTACCCGGAGAGTCAGTGTTAATGTCTTAATTCACATTAATGGGAGCAAGGAAATGTAAAGTGACACAAATTAGTCACGCAGAATATTGATGGAATTTGGGTAGGAGTATAAAGTAATATTGAATACACTTGCATATATATGTAAATAAACAAATAAATATCCACATTCAACAGTATGAAGGAGCCAAAATGACGAACTTATTTTTTTTTCATGCTAATACCTCAGTAATATTTAGTAAGGGCATTTTGTTCCTATTTAGTTCTATTAAGCTCAAAATATAGAAATAACCTTATCTTCAGTTAGTATATGTCTAACTTTTTTTCTTCTTTTTGCCTTATGCAAAACTAAATGGTGAAATTACCACTGAAATATCAGGATTGTTGTAATTTGTTTTGGTAGCTACTTCGCAGGAATATATCTGCAAACAAATTTGAAGGAAAAAATAAATCACGCATTTACCTGAGACAATATTGAAAGGTGATCTTATAAAAAAGACAATTTCTTCAGTACGGTGTTAAAGAAACACCATTATTTGAAGACATCTAAGCATATGAGCATCTTGACATAAGACATGTTGGCTGAATCTGAATAAGAGTGGTAATCTATAAATGTCAATAACGCACTGATGTAAAATGGTAACACTGTTGGCATATATGTACATATGGGAGGGGAGATTTTATCACTCTATAGAAATCTGAAGTTTGTATTACCCAGCTTGATGGTTGAACTTCACATTACACCTACAGTATAAAAGACATCCTTAGCTATCCTTACTCTCCTCCCTCAAACCTCAGATGTCCAGATGTTCATTTCTACCGCATCTCTTCTATCCCATCTAGCACCTAGACACGTGACCACATGATGAGCTGGATCACCTCTTTGATGTCAAAGCAAACTCCTAATTTCTTTTTGTTGGATCTGTTTTCCATTATATTCAGATCAAGACTGTTCTGTTACTAGCCCTTTAAATTGGAAAGAAAGAATCAAAATGAACAAAATCAGCCCTCATAGAACCACAATCTGCAGCAGGATTCAGCGTTTATAAAGACAAAACTTCAACTTAGAATGGTCAAAGCCAGCAAATTACTGCAAAATGTGAAGCTACGCTAGGAAAAGCAGTAGTGTAGCGACTTTCCCAAGGCATCTGCTACTGAGTACTATTAGAGAGATTCTGTATGAGACGAAGAGTTCAGTCAAACCACCTGATGATGGTTCTCATATTTTTAGAAATAAGTGATTGTTCTCACACCCTTATATTTTTATGACCTTATGGAGAAAGCTGCAAGCATTACAATGAGGCAGGCAATACGGTGCACAATGAAATTCCAGGAAAATTAAAGCCTAACTTCTGGCCAAGCACTTAGATGCATGCCTAATTTTAAGGTCATGAATAATTCAAGTCACTTAAAAAAACCCCACATATTTAAATCACACATAATGCTCAAGTGCTTTGCTGAAGCTGGAAATGACCCAGAGGATGGTATGGAACCGCTCATAACCTTTCTTACTTTTCCATTTTAGGTTAATCTCTGGTTTATTATCAAGAAGAGTTTTAAAATCCAATTGACTCTGTCAGTGCCTTATAGATCAGATGTAACTTTAATATACTGACAACACTGCTAATGCTTTTTGAAAACTAAAACAAGTGATTTCTGTCACGTTTTAATAAAGGGGGATCACTGAGATCATTAAAGTAGAATATGAAGTGCATAGTTTTGTTTTAATATCATTAAAATACTCATTTTACAGATGTCAGTGTTTAAAGGGGTTAGTGTTAGTCTATTCATATGGAAGACAGTATTTCACGTATAGCCTGTAATACAAAAATGAAGCCTTATTTTTATTCTATAATTAATCTGCGTTTACAAGTAGGTACTTCCACTTCAGAAGAGAAATAATCTAGTACAGAATAACGTTACAAAGCAGGCTATTTTGCTTGCTTCATGACAATGAGTCTTTGAACACCAAAATGTTATTTCCTTTTACATTAAAAAAGGTACGCCAGTTACAGAGATGTATGAAATTTAAGTACCCAGAAATGTACATCTTAGATCTAACTTCCTGGTGTTTCTGTACTCACCTCTCAGTGGTAAAATATATTTGCTGTCACATTCATGATCTTTTAAACTGTCCTTCCCTACGTGGCAGTTAACTTTGTTACCCATGTAAGACAATAAAGAGATGTTCAAATACCTCCCCAGGAACATCAGTTTGATCACACTTCACCATTCACTAAAGATACTATTTGGTAATTTATTAAACTTCCATAATCAGGTAAGCCTTTAATTCAGGTAAGACTTTAATTCAGGTAAGCCCTTAATTCAGGCAATTGAAAGAGATACAGCACACTTTGACAAAAAAAATTTCAGTTCTGATATTCCACTCCTCAGAATAGAGGAGCTGTTGATTGCTGCACATGTGCACTCGGCCTAAGACAGTATCTACTTTTAGATTTCCTCTTTTGAAGTAACACAAATAGATAATAATAAAGTTTTCTGTGGATAAACTGGCGAAAGAAAGGTCAGGTGCTTGTAGAATCACTACAAAACATATTCACTTCTAAAAAACATACTTGAATAGTTTTGGTGTTTTTTTTTTCTTTAATTAAAAAGATTCATGTTGTTCAATCAAGGAGAAATGTGTGGCTTCAAAATATGGAATTTCATTTCAGAAGTTGTTTCCCAAGCTGAAACAAAAAAAAAAAAAAAAAAAAAAAGGCAAAAGAAAAAACTCAAGAATTACATGCATTCACTTCTACAAACTGCTTTAAAAAATGAGATCTTGATTTCCAATGTATTCTTTCCCTTATATCACAGAATTAGAGAATCATTTAGATTGGAGAAGACCTTTAAAATCATCAAGTGCAACTGTAAACCTAACACTGCCAAGTCTACCACAAGTTCCTAAGCACAACGTCTACGCATCTTTTAAATACCCCCAGGGATGACGACTCCACCACTTCCCTGGGCAGTCTGTTCCAGGGCTTTAAAACCCATTTGGTGAAGAATTTTTTCCTAATGTCCAGTCTAAATGTGCCCTGGCACAACTTGAGGCCATTTCCTCTTGTCCTATTGCTTGTTACACGGGTGAAGAGACTGACCCTCACCTTGCTACAACCTCCTTTCAAGTAGCTGTAGAGAGCTGTAAGGTCTCCCTGAGTCTCCTTTTCTCCAGGCTAAACAACCAGTTTCCTCAGCTGCTCTTTGTAAGACTTGTTCTCTAGGCTCTTCTTTAGACACACTCCAGCACCTAAACGTCCTTCTTGCAGTGTGGGGCCCAAAACTGAACAGAGTAATTGTATATTACATCACTGTATGCTAATGTTTATTAATGAACTACATTAACTGTCATGCATATACAACTTGCACATTAATTCTTTGTGTAGAGTATTCTAAAAGGTCTTAATTGCTAAGGTATTTTATCATAAAAAGTGCCCTTTAAAAAAAATATACCTTTTTTCCAGAGCTACAAAATGCTCTTCCTATTTGAACTAACAGAAAACATCTACCAAAAGCAATTAAGTCCTATAAATTACCTGTATTTTATGCTATGTTTAGACACATTTCTCGTAACAAGGAAGCTTCTCTTAATGGACAGAATACTAGAAACGTTATTGGGTAAACAGGAACAATTTAAAAATCATTCTACTTCCTTTGTTTGTTACGTTAGTTACCAGCTCCTTCTCAAATTCCATTTGAAATCTCATTCGATGGGAACTGCTTTTCAGCAGTGGCCAACTAAGGTGTTCCTCACCTACACAGCCTGTTAGTTAGGAAAGCAACTTGCTACTGAAGCAGACAAACCTGAATACTGCATATCGTGGCCTTCGTTACAATCTCACTTACACTGACAGAAAAGCCAACTGCTTCGCTGGCCTTCTTAATATTTATACAGCTCATACCATCACGAGAGAAGCAGGCAGCCCCTGCTGATAGAACCTGCACCTGTGCAACTCATGTGTATGTGGAATATAAAGGAACAATGGTTCTTTTTATATCACATATCAGTTTGTTTCTGTAGGTAGAAGCCAGCTGCATTCAGGCCGACTCTTTTGAGCCTTCTGCACACTCACATGGCAACAAAAACACTCTGCTATGAACACTGCTCTATTTAAAGAGCAAGCTCTGCTGGCACAAGAGCTTTTGAACAGTAGTAAATAGATCCAAAAGAGGATTTGTATTATAGAAAATTAAATGCAATGATTTTGTAGAGAAGAAATTATAGGAGTGTAACAAAGTTTCAAAGCAACAATAACCTCTATATTGCAAAACAGATCTCAAAGGGTTTAGCAGAACACCAGTTGGGACTTAAATTGACTGAATTAGATAAGTAGATCTCCACAATCCATGAAGACTAAGGTTACACTCTAATGCCCTTGCTATTCTTTAACTCCATAATCATGGCCCTCCAACTTACGGAGTTTGGTCAAGGCACCTGTTCAGTACCTCTCCAGGTACAAGTACATCCAGGTAACGTTCGCTCAGAATGAAACAGCCCATTCAAAGCTTTCAAATAAGCTGTTTCCCACTTTAATGAAGAAAAAGAAATACATTTGTAACTTCAAAGTGAACATTCTACATTTTACACATCAAATTAAACACTGGAGAGTAAGGATAGTCAGCTCTGTTTTGTAACAGATGGCTTAATAGAAAATCTCATTTAATGGGAAGGTAATTTTCTATCCCACTAACTCATTTTAGCAGTAATACAGGTCCACCGTACATATTTAATATCAATTGCCATTAACAGTTTCCCATTTAAAGTCAATTGAAAAATCACAGATTTCCTCCTTGTGATAGCACTTAACACCAGGTACTACACATCACAGAGTTATCTTTTTCAACCTTCCAATAAAATATATGGAATCCATTTACAGCTTTGTTCAAGTTGTTTCAGTGAAGGACTATTCAAAAGAATAGCTTCAAAGAAGAGGACTGAGAAAAGCACTATATGATAACAATGCCTCTGTATTCATAGCCTCAGAACAAACTGGCAATTAATAATTCTGGATAGCATAAAAAAAAAATCCTACGAAAATCTGTAATTAACTTCAGATTAAAAGGAAAAACTTCCAATTTCCTTCAATCTTTTACAAAAAGAAATAACCCATAACTACACAAGTATTCTGACACATCCTGGGAAACGTGAAAGATCTTACCCAAAGGACATTTTTGAAGATTTTTCTGAATTTTATAAAGTCTGTTATGAATTCTCATAACAGCACTTCAAAAATAAGAACATTAGAACTATGCCAGTGTTTTTAATGCACGTAAGAAAGTGACTGTATTATGAAGCACTTCCCAAACCATACAGTCATCTTCTAATTATCAATAAGGACTAAAGAATATGAAGATCATATGAGTAATATGCACAGCATTTAGGACATGGTTGTCCTGTTCATTACTAACACACAAGGGATTTCATTGTCTTCATCAGTGAAGGTTTCTAATGTCTGAGAAAATGATCAAGCATTTTAGCATAACCTTTCTAGAGTGTGATCTCCCATTCCAGAGCTGTGAATAACACAGGAAGAGCCAGACTTTCATCAAAGCTCTTTGGGTGTCCAGAGATTCAGTCCAAGTTACCCAAGTGGAATAAACCTAACTGCCAGAGGCTGCATTTCCCCTAACTTCTAGTAAATGTAATAGCTGGGAGAGGCTCAATGAATTCCCTAAAATTATTGTGCTTTGTCTTAAACAGATTGGTCACTCTGCAACTTAAGAGAATGAAGACAGACACACACCTGAATGTGTAATTTTAAAGTATCCCCTATCAGAACTAAGCAATGTTCAGCTGTTCAAGTCTTCGCTTTCTTTTCATTATTGTTACTTCTAATTTGAACACATAGGTTCTAAAATTTATTCTGTAAAGCAATGTATTCTATATATAGCATCAATTTTAGAAGTAAGCATCACTTGGTATAAATACAGGAATCAGATTTTGGCTTTAAACGTTTGAAAGATGTAAACAGAACAGAGATACAGAAGACCTATTTAATCAATATATTGAGGAAATCTACAATGATAAACAACATTATGTGAGACAGAAGACAGAGCTACCTGCAGGAAATGGAGTTTAAATGGTTGTAAAGCCCAACAATCATCACAACATAAACCTCTTCCGCGGCATATCTGTTTTCTTTGTAGCCATAATCACACTGGACAAATCTGACCTAATCAAACATAACAGAAATTTTGTCATCAAGTTCTAGAAGCGACTAGTATCTGCTTGCTGGAAACTGTAGAACTGCAGAGGTTTTTCATATGATAAAACATTCAGAGATAATCAGAGAGAATTAAATGAATTCTGTGCTAGTTCATTCATTAACAGCAAAATTTTATGCTGTCACTCTTCATTTAAGATCTCATTCTCTCTTTAGATCTACACTGATGATATTACAATGGCATAAATGCTAAAATAATGTGACTTTTTATATGCAGGATTTAAATAAAATGATTAGGTCCTGTCAGGGACGGTTAATTTAATTTTTCCACTTGCAACCTGGGCATCTTTCATTGATTCACAATCACCGAAAAGCATCAAAACAAAGAATTCAAGTGAACATTTCAGTCAGAGAAAGGAGGAGACTTTAAAACACTAACAGAGAATTTCATGGTGCTTTCTTCAAATACCAAAGTAGTAACATGTTTAGTGCTTACTGAAGTCACATATTACATGATAAGTTGTGTAAACAATCAATTTCAGATCACCTTAAAAAGGAAATACAACCACTATATAGCTGCTCATCTAAGGTGGCCCTTGAGTATATCTAATTCATATCATAGCTCCAAGATGAGAGGAAAAGATTGTAGTCTCTAAATCTTTTGACAGGAACCATAACATCTTCATGGTTAAGAGCAAGGAGAAAGCCACTTCCACTTTATTCCACGGCATACTCTAGGTCTCACTTCCAAATGCAAAATCACATGCAAGCCATTTAGCTTAATCTCTCAAAACAAGTCACTGAAACCTGAACCCATCTAGGTGTGCATTCATACAGACGCTTCAGTTCAGATAGTTTGGAAATGTAAACTCCCCTACGAACTTTTGGTTCATACAAGTTGAGTGCACAAACTCACCTCCTTTCAGATCAAATTGAACAAAAACCTGTATTTGAGGAACACACTCGGTATGCTTCAACTCCTAATGAGGGTTCAATACAGAGGACCAGATTTAAAAGTAAAATTTCATGAAACTGCACAGTGTGGATACTGGATTATTAGGGCAAACCGCTATAATCTTGATTCAGATCCTTTCTTACTCATGCTATAAGTACTACTTGATAGTACAAAACCAACAGACATTTACAGACTTGTGACATAAGCAATTCAGACAACTTTCCCAGCTGCAAATCAATGTTCTAATAAACAGCGATGTGAATCATGACTATGTTAAAAAAATCTTTGTATCTTAACATCATTTATCTTCTGTCAGGTTTTGGTTTTTTTTAAATGTTAGCATGAGGGGAAAAAAATACAGTGACACGGAAGTTAATTCTGATTGCTTCAAACAACTTCAAATAGAAATCACAAATGGATCTCCTTGGCTTTGATTTGGATTTTAACACAATTTCTAACTAGCAAATTATTTCTGTCTTGAAAGAAGACAGGTTTGAATCCTTAGGATTTTCCTCTTCGTGACCTTCTAGAAAACTGAAATTAACATAGTGTTAATTTGGCCATAGAAGCGAAACCAAAGATTCTTCAAGCCACTATACCTGCCTTGCTAATATGGAGATACTTCTCTGCATTCTCATTGGAGGGGATTCAAAACCTAGCCATATTCCTAGAAACATTATGGAAGTGCAAAAAAAAAAAAAAAGAAA
This sequence comes from Baryphthengus martii, assembly GCA_013396935.1. Classification (NCBI taxonomy): domain Eukaryota; kingdom Metazoa; phylum Chordata; class Aves; order Coraciiformes; family Momotidae; genus Baryphthengus; species Baryphthengus martii. The sequence continues at coordinate 503,893 of VWZK01002989.1, read as the reverse complement.
GTAAAAAAAAAAGGGCCTGGTCCTACTTGAAATGAAAATGAGCTCTTCCAAACACCTCAAAATAACTACAACAACAAAATGTTAATAAAAATTATCTACTATATGAAAGGTTGCACTAAATTGTTTAGAATCTAAGTAACTTGACATCAGGGACAGAAAAACCTTTTCACTGTCACAAGTCACCTACAGAAAATTATTAAACTCTTTTGGAATTGCACACAAAAAGCCCACAACTGCTGAACTTTCATCCATGCTGAAGAAGAGAGGTCCCCACAGTGGTTTAAAGGGAGTTGACCATTATTTTTAACACTATGTTAAAGAATGACTTGAATGAGATGGTATGTTCAGCCATACTTTTTAAAGGACAAATGAAAAAACTTGCCTTAAATAGACTGTAGAGGCTTCTCAGAGAATCATATGGAACTCCATCTTCTAAAGCTTAAAGGATAATGCACTGTTTTAAACCCCTGTGACATCATGTTGCAGATGCCTCCTTATGAAGCTAGTTTTATATCTCTTTAGGTACTCATTACAGTAAATTTTGTATACATAAAAAATGTGTGCTGTCTATTAAGCTATAAAACTGCACTCTGCTCTTTGTGGTTTAACCATCTCTCCAAGAGGAAATGCCTATCTTTATTTTAACAATAAAATTGTATTCTACCAAATTAATGAAGACACTAATACAGTTTTGGTCGGGTGTGCCCCCTTGGATGACCATAGAAACAGAGATTAACGTTGTGGTTAATCTCCCCTAAGCCTGGGTGGACATAAATATATGTGATTGTACTACCTTATCACCAAGAGAGTCTACAATAGAAGTAGTGTCTGACTCCTTTTCAGAAAAAGAAATCTCATGCCATATGTAACTTTTTGGTACTCCTCCATCAAAGCTAACATATTCTGACCTGGTAAAAAGTTGTTGGTTTGGGTTTTTTAAGTACAACTGAAACATCTTTTAAGCTGATGATAGTGCCTAAAGACCACTCAAAGTAATATCCTACCTAAGTTTCCTTAAAGTTTCGGTGTGTTTTAAGGCATTTCTGATTCCTCTTAGTGACAAAAATATTGCAGGATTCCCAGCAGTTGCAATGAACCTGACAACAATGATCACCTCCAACAGATGACTTTCTCAAGAGAAGAGAAATTTTCTCTAGAACTCAAGCACAATTTTTTAAAATCTTTTTTAAAGGCTGTCTGCCATTCTAGTTCATTTTGAAATTGCACTCTCATAGCTGCCATTGTGTACTTCTGCTACCATAAATCAAAAAAAGTCAGAAAACAAAAAGAATTACCAAACCTTCAATATTATTCTCTTGTTTCCTTCATTTTTACTAGAGACACTGTTGCTATTTTACCTCAGAAAGATTAGTTTTCAATTTTCTCTACAGATAGGGTGGGGAGGAGGTATGGAGGGATGGATGTTGTGCTTGTGAAAGAGCATATGGCATTGTTAACTTTTTCCTTTCTTCATTCCAGCATGACGCTAAAAATAACACCTTGTTCTTTTGGTTATTTGGTTAAGGAGTTCACACTATTAATCACAAAGGGAGACATGTAACTTAGCTAACATTGACCTTTTTTGCACTGTTCTATTTCCAATGTAGTACACAAATCATCTTTAAATCCAAAGACACAATCCCATCTAATGAATGACAAAGTTGCCAACAATCTCTACGTGTGAGGTATTACATTAACATACCTGTCCATCAAAAGTATGTTATTAAGTAAATGAAGTACTCTATTATTCTCCTACAAAATGGATACTTACACTTTTCCCCTCTAGGCATGCTGTGACAGGACTTGCTGTAAATCAGCACAGCTCATCACCACACCAAGTAGCTACACTTACGCGCGCTTGCTGAAGACCTAGCCCTTATTGACAGATAAATCATCATGAACAGAAATTAGAGCTTTCTATCATAGAATGTTAGGGGTTGGAAGGGACCTAAAGAGATCATCTAGTCCAATCCCCCTACCAAAGCAGGATCTCCTAGGGCAGGTCACACAGGAATGCATCCAGGTGGCTTTTGAAAGTCTCCAGAGGAGACTCCACAAGCTCTCTGGGCAGCCTGTTCCAGGCTCCATCACCTTCACAGTAAAGAAGTTTCTCCTCATGTTGAGGTAGATCATCCTGTGTTCTAGCTTGTACCCATTATTTCTTGTCCTATTACCAGGCATCACAGAAAAGAGACTGGCCCCTTCCACTTGACATCCCTCCTTATATATTTACAGACATTAATAAGATCCACTCTCAGCTTTCTCTTCTCCAGACTAAAGAGTCCCAGTTCTTTCAGTCTCTCCTCATAGGGGAAATGTTCAAGTCCCTAATTTCCTCTGATTTCACAGTGAGGTTTTGCAGAGAGAAAGTGCAAGTCACAAAAAATAGCTTTGGTTTTTTTACATTATAAAATGGCTTAATTGTGACTATAGTAGACAAGACTTCTTGCCTCTGCTAAACAACGTATGTGGATATTAATGCAATTAAAGACAGCTGTCAAAACGAAGCCTACACATGAGGGCTGTCAGGGAATGATTTAAGGTGCTTCCCAATCTTGTGTGAGAAACAGAAAACAGCTACTCTGGGGCTGGCACAAAGGAATGAGAAAAAAAGACTTATTATTACTTCAAGTTCTACAATGGTGTAAGAGATGGCATGTCTCTAACTGTAAGACATGAATAGGATGCTATCAACTTGTTTTCTATACTGCATTTAAGTTCAAAACAGACACAATAGGGAATCAGGTCCAATGTACGCGTTGGTGTACAGTTGACAACTGGAATTGCTAAATGGTAGGTTTTTCCTAACAGCAAAAAAACATGCATAGGTCTGTCAATGCAATTTTCTCACAACAATTACATACAAAAAACTAAAGTAGCGAACATTTCACAGAAGAAAGAAGGAAATTATTTTCACTTATTTTAGCATAAGAACAGATGAGCTATGAAAGATGTCTCCTTGTACATGATCATTCTCAATTGCATTAATTAGTCATAAATATAAAATTCTACTCCCATGCCTTCTGAGAAGTAGAGCACTATTTATAGTACAATTCAGGAACTACTTCACTTCACTGAGTGCCTAGTGGGAGATGAGCAGCATTATGGGGCTCTGGAATATTACTCTATATTTTATTTACTCACATCAGTGTATACAAGCACAGGGACTCTAGCATCATGAAACACAAAGAGGGATGCCAATGATTACTAGAGCTCTACGGAAAAAAAAAGTGAAAATCATAACAAAATGTTCAGCAACTGGGTTTGATACTTCTTTAACATTCTTCACCGATAAACAGTTCTAATTCTGCAGCCTGAAGTAATTACCAAGAAAGCTGATCAAGAAACACTAAGGCATTCACAGAGGTAAACTCATGTAACCTGTAAATGTGGGGCCCTTAAGACCCCTTTAAAGATGCGGTTCCATAGTTTAGACATATGGTACAATACAGTTAGGAAGAGATGTTCAGCAAATCAAATGAGCAAACTTTTATTAACATTTTATGTTGACATTTTTAGTGTACACTAGTGTAAGTACACATAAAAGCCTGAAAAGCATTTCAAAAGTTACCTCACACAAAAGCCTCTTCCTGTGTCCTAGTAGCTACTTGGGCAGCGGCTCTCCAGGGACACATGAGTAGCTTCCTTACCTTTCTAAACAAGCTTCTTTATGTTGACCAACTCTATTTGCATAGGATGTCTTCTCTGTTAATTGCATTATGCTAAGTCAAAAAATGATTAAACTACAAAGCATCCTTTGTAAAGGGATGATACTGATCACAAAAACTGTAACAGCAACGCATAACCATTAAAAAAATATTTTTTTTGAGGAGTGCATGCATGCATACTGAATAAAACATGAAAAATAAAAGCAACATCATCATTGCCTACAAATTTTACAAATTGTATTGGTCAAAGCTGTGGCAAAACAAAGTGAGACAGAGTCTGTTCTGAAATGGAATCCCATAAGTATTCAGTGTCTTATTTTAAGAAGAATGGGTAATTAAGGAGTAATTGCATCCTGGTTTCACTGTGACAAAACAGAGAAATAGCCAGTTGGTGCACCATGGGGCAACTTAAGCCCACTGCTTACCTAAATTACATGGTCCCATGTAGTGCTGAAATTCTGAGCTGTACTCACCCATACAGTCTTCTCCTTCTGCCTTCTTATTTTTTTAATTATTTCGTCTACTTTAGTTTTATACTGTTATGTGTCCTTAACATGAAATGTATTTTTACCACATTAATTATCTTTAAAGTCTTGTTCTTAAAAATCTATCTTATTTCCTTAAAGAGATATCCCATTTCAACGTTGCATACTGTAGTTACTCAGGCATTCCTGAAGATTCAATTAAACAGAGGTAATGCTGGATTCTCAGCTCTACAGGACACCTTCTACTAGGTCTTTGTGTGATAATCTCAAAGGCTATGTGTGTGTAGAGATTTTATATATGAAGTGTTTTGTTGGGATATTCACTTACGTTGACCCTCAAATGAGTTCACTTGAATTACTCAAACTTGCTGCTAGTGTCCTTGCTTACCAAAAAATCAAATTGATGCTCACTAACCTTTTTACACCTAAAAGAGACAGCAAGGCAGGTGTAAGGAGAACCAAATCAAAAAAGAAACAAACAAGCAAACCCCAAATCTCACATCACAACCTAAAAGCTTCTCCATGGGCAAATCTTTCACATTTTAAGAGGAAGAATACAAGACAGCAGAAACAAATTATTTCACCTGTAAATCAAATAAAATTTAGCTCACACCTACAGTGAGTCAAAGCCCTTACTATCTATTACATGATTACTAACTTATATAAAACAAGCTGAATCCTGCTCCTACTGGGCACAAATCTATACCACCAAATCATCGTTTGTCATTAATATTCACCCTTTGTACAGCCTAAGCAACCCGATGAAAGATTAAATGAACAAGCAGGCTGGACTTGACTCTCTCATGTTGGGTAATAATTCTCAGTCCAGGGCTCACTCATAGCAAGAAAAAAGCATAGGAGAAGACATAAGAGAACAAAAGTAAGACGCAATTATTTGGTGCTTGGATAAACAGGTTGATTTTTTACTCTATATGAATCCTTTTCCAAATGCCTCTGGACGGCTAAGTAGAGCTAAAAATACAGTTGTAATTAAAATTTGCACAAACACCAAGTCAATACAACTGATGTATGCTTGCTTGAAGCAGAGTTCCTATTCTTATTACTTAATGTCTCTCTACTTAAATTTTCTCTGACTTGCCCTTGATCATTTCATAAGGTGTTTTTTAAGGCAGATCTTAATATTGAACTTATTTACACAAAATAAGCAGCCCTGTACTATTAAGGCTTATTTATATTTCCAGACAGACTGATGGCAAACAGGAGAGCTTTATTCCCAACAGGATATATAACAATCATAATATATCATACTTGTAATTCTTTTCACAAGCAAAGCAGTATGTACAGGAGAATACAGGTCTGTCTTGAGTCTTCCTTTTTCTGTGTTTGTTTCATCTGTTTTTAAGTACATTAATCTGTTTAGAGGTTGACAGAAAAGCTGGTGCTTGTGATGATCCTTTCTGAGAGATATTAATGCCTTGGTCTCACAGTTCAACATTAACCTGGATTCCAGGCATCTTTCCCAAGTGAAAAACCCTCAGTATCTGCACCTTATCCACTAACAGGAAAATATTATTCAGCAATACATCACTTATGGTCTCAATTCCCTATCCTGGCCTGAATCCATATGTTATTGTTTCTTAAATAAGTTCCTAAATAGTAGTTTGACATCTGATATCATTAGAAGACATGCTAAGAGTCTCATAACTAGCTAGATTTTTGGATACACCCACATGAGAAAAGGGTCATGTTTTCAATTAGCCCAGCACTCCTTGAAGTAAAATAATGTAAATAATAATTTGGTTATGATGGAATTTGACTATGATCATATTGCCAGAGAGCTGTTACTATGTGCAGTCAATGGATTTGCAGTTCTACCTGCTCCAATTTTGAAGTGAGCCCTACTTTGAGCCAGGAGGTAGGACTAGAGCATCCCTGAGGTTCTTCTCACCTAAATTAGCCATCATTTTAAGTTACTTGCTATTGTTGTAAGTAGTCTCTACCAAGAAGCTTATCTGGTAGGCTACACATAGGTTTTATTTGCATACGGTTTTTCAGTACGTTTTTGAAACACTGATTCCAGCCTTTATTGTAACACATACAGAATTATTAACTATTTGGTAGTGTTCCAATAAATAGTGGAATGATAGAGAGGTAAAAAGATGAACATCAGACGACTTGGACTTTAGAATTTGCTATACAAGCCCGTTGGAAGATCTCAGAGTCAATCAGTTGCCTTATGTTTTTATTTATTATGTTCTGAAACTGATCTTACACAGCAAGGGGTTTTATTTTATGTTAACTTTTTTCTCAGGAGGCTTTGGATGGGGATTCATGTTCACCTGAACACAGTAATTGAACAAATTGTGCAAGGAAAAGGATGGAATAGCCCAAACTTAAAAGTGTCTGGACTTCAGCATTATTCATAGGTAGAACTGCAAATCCATTGACTGTCTGTAGTAACAACTCTCTGGCAACACGGTCATTGCTAGGCCTTTGCTGCATCTACTTCTTCTCATGGCAAATTTCATCTGTTCCTTATCAGACCAGTCTCCCTGTTCTGTTAAACTCCCTATTTGGAATCCCACGTATATGGGAGGTTTTAATAACTCGTGAATAATGAAAATAATGTAACAGAACTAATGTAAAAAAAAAAAAAAAAAGAAAACTGAAATGGAATTAAGGAAAAGTTTCATAAGAGCCTCTGTTCTGTTGACATATTTCATTACTGATTCTAGGAATTATTAAAGACACAGCCTTGGTTTTGTCACTTTTTTAGGGTTCTTCCTTTCTACATGGACAAACAGATAACTGGATGAGCATGCAACATGCAGCTTCTTCATTCCATACAGATTATGTAGATTCTGCACTTCCCAATTAATTGTAGCACTCTCGACCACCTCGTCCCCTCCCCCCTCAAATGCAGAAAAGCAGATTTTGGTAATAATGTGGAAAAAAAAATAAATTTAATGCCTAAGCAGAACAATTCATGAATTTAAGGTTTAAAAATCAAGAGAAACAGACATACATTACTAACTCTGATTTGCCAAATAAAGTCTTAATATTGCTAAAGAAGATTGTTTTAAACTTTTCTAGTAGAAAGAAGAGGTAGAGAGGATAGCGAGAAAGGAGCTGATGAACCATGTCAACTCAATGGTTCACACTGACTATGTGAGAAAGGATCATTTGCACAGGCTGAGCACACACCTGTTTGCAGTGGTCTTAAAAGGTGACAATTTAAAAATTCTCAGCCCTTCCTATACCACTCTTCCCTTCAGACTCTATCACCCTGCTCTTGAAGTAGCATGATAAAAAGGCAGTTCAGCTAAAAAATAAAACGAGCTCTCCTGCTGCTTTAGACCATCCTTTAATTGCACACGTTTTATTTTTCCCACATATCAATCTAAACTCCTCCACAAGTACACCAACCACACTGAAGCAAGTTTACACAAAGAGAGTTTATTTTCTTCCCTATCATCACCTTACTACTTGCAAAATAGGTTCACTTATTCTTTTGAAAACCGTAACACTACAGTATCTTATTGCCCAACTAGTATTGTTTGGTGAAATCGTCCTTTATAAGCTGGAACACAAATATCACACTGTGAGAAAGTCTGATTTTAAAAAGTCCTGTGTTGGTAATCAGAGAATTCTGAAAAATACTACAGCCTGCAAGCTCTATTATTCGTCTGGTAAATCATGAGAGCTCCCTTTGAGAAAAACAATATCATCTGTAAGTCAAATTGAGAAATGTATGATAAATGTCTTGCATCATTGCTAGAAAACTCCAAAATATGTTAAGTACATTTCAAACATACTGAATAATTCATAAACAATAGCTCTGAAAAAAACAATCAAACCAGAAGAGATGTATTTTCACTCTATATTCAGAAGAGACCTCAACAAAGAATAGTAAGAAACAGTTTATTGCTTTTATTTTACTAGCCATACAGAGCAATGTAATGAAAACATATTCAGAACTGAATGCCCCAGACAACCCAAAGAGATATGTAATACGTGAGATTAAGTAATTTACCATTAACCAGAAGCTATTTTCTTCTCCTTGTAATTTAAATGTAATAATATATGGTTAGAAATCAGTAAGATCTTTGGGTTTTATTTGATTTTCTGATGACCATGTAACACCTTTTTATCTTCTAAATCAAGATACCAAGGAATATAAAAAGCTCATCCAGTTAAACTACCAAAGGAGCCAAAATATGAAAGGAGATTCCTTGAGAAATATTTTTTGGAAAGAATTTACCAATGGAAGCAGAAATTTACAAGCCAGCTTTCTGCTGAGACACTAGTCAGGCTTTTGTATATAGTCCTGTAATATACGGTTTATTCCACTCGGCATTTAATACCACACAGCAAGAACGCATTACAGTGCTTCAGGCATCTGCCTCCTCCCTGAAATTCAATGAAGCATTTGTATCGACCACTGCCTATCTCGCCAAACCCCCAGTTTAAATACAGGGTAATGAGCAGGTCATTTCTGAATGAGCTTTACCACAGAATCCATGCCCTTCTTGTTATATTGAGATACTGGTGAAATCTCATAGAGAGTTAAAGGTATTACAGCTGAACATCAATCCAAATGACTGAGCTTGGTAACAGTAGCAGCCTCCACCTCCAAATTCTCTCACTTTCAGTAGCTATCTAGCATCACCATCCTTCTCACTCATCCTAGTGAAAATAATACAGGACATCCAAGATGACAATTAGCCACACAAATCCAGAAGATCAATAATACTTTAATACTTTGCTCTATCTAATTCACATCTCACAAGCATGGGAAAATTTCTCAATTTGACATCTCTACCCCCACTGCTTCCCAGCCTTTAGACCAAAACAGCCTAAACCAGCAATAGAAAAGGGCTTTTTTTTTTTTGCTAACTGAAAACTGCAAGAGATAATAGAAATATATTCCTAATTTCAGAGCTTCACACAAACTGGGTGTGCAGTAGTACCTTGTATGAAAATTACAGTAAAACTCTTCAAACATGCCCCAGTTCTAAAGACAACTTAAAATTACTAAAGAACGTGTCTCAAAGAAAGCACCTGAGGAAGTGTTTGAGCACTTCTCGAACCATACAATATTCACAATGCCAGAGCAGAAAATAGAAATTAAACTGCTGATCTAAAGCAAAACAAGCTTTCCAGGATACATTTTTATTTTTAAGCAACATTACTTTTCTTCTCTGCTCTTATGAACACACATAATGCAATAGCACGTTGTTAGATGACGCTGACAGCAGTCATTTTCATGCAAGCACAAACTTAAGTACTACTTTGAGAATTTATCCAATATCAGGAATATAGGGGCATGTCATGCAACAGTAAATTTCAATATTTTTAGCCAACTGTCCTTCCCAAACCTTCTTTATTATAAAAATGTTAGTATTCCTTGAATGGAAAGCAACTAACAGGAAGCATAATAAGAGAGACAGAGCGTGTGTGTGTGAGATGCGTGCTTGTTTCTGTGTGTCTACATATACATATTTATGTATATGTGTGTAATCGCACACATGGCTATGTATAAATGTAAAATACAAACTCAATTTAAAAAAATCTAGGATTTTGAGCAATCAAAATTACACAAAAATCACACTAACTCTTTGCTGCCTTCTTCACATCCTTTATTCCTAGCACTTATAAAACAACATAGATTTTCCTTTGCCTCAATTACTCAGCAAGCCTTGGTACAAATCCTGTTTTGCACCACGAAAACTCCTTTTGCAAGCCATAGGTGAGGACTGCTTCAGCTAGCTCCTCAGGTGGGGCAGAGCACCTTGGTTCCACAGAGCTCCACGGATATTGAACTAGTTTGAGCTTGACACAGTCATGGTATAAAATAAATGCTACAGTACATGCTGCTAGATAAGAGAGAAATTAGAATCTCTAAAAATATGTGTCAGTCAAGTATGCAACATCTACAAAACTGATGAACTGCAAGAAAGTCTTCCTACCACATCTCCAAGACGTTGACATTTCCATTTGTCCTAAAATTCACCTGTTGTTGGTTATTTTCATAACTTCATTGGAATTAAAACTGGTTAAGAAAATTAAAGCACAAAAAGGACTGGTGGCATTGAGAACTACTTTTTGCCTTTTACATAAACCTAAAAGCTAAGTTCTCTGAGACTTCAGAGTAAGGCCAGATCATATTTGCCTGCTTGTATTAAAAGACCCATCAGTGAAATGCTGTGCATCTCATGAAGCCAGCAGTCTAGAAGTGACACTGCTGCCAAAGACAAGCATATGTGGTGCGCTCGTTTTAAAAGACTGTAAGTCTCAGCACTATGTCTCATGGGAGACTTCGGACAAATTTTGTATTTCAGATTTGCTTATTGATGCAGTGTTATTTTTATGAAATACTCAGGAGCACAAGCTCAGTGAGACCAGGAAGACACTACTCTAGTGACATAATGGTTTATCTATGCCAAACACCATGATATGACCATGGCTTGTGAAAGGGACTTAAACTCATATGCAGAATCACCTCCACAAGTGCCAAGGAATATTAAAGATCCTATCTGACTGGCAGCTTCTCATCAAGGGACCGGCGTAGACAAGGAACTGGAGCCTAATCCCCATTGTGTGTCATAAGATATTGCCACTTTCACATTCCACGTCTGTCTTGTGGAACTGATTCGGAGAGTAATTACAGCTCAGATACGCCTTTTCTGGAATATGTGCAATTAATTTTCCTGTAAAAAAGGGGGAAAGAAGCCTGACACTTTAATAATGTTTAAGTACACCTAATCTATTTCTTTTCTGCTCCTAATGTTTCCTACATATAAGGAAGAAAGAGTATTTGAAGGTACTTAAAACTGCCTGCTCTTATGTAAATCATCCACAGGTCTGTAATATCCCCTCATAAAACAGCCAAAATGAAATAATACCACAAATCAACAGAATGTAGAGCAAGTGGGTAGCCAGTGTAAAGAATTAACCTAGACCTATTCTTTTTTAATAGGACTATTATCCTTTTCAAATTGAAATTTGAAAGAAATTAGGTAATTCCAAGGACAACTTTTTAAAATTTTTGAAAACAGAATGGACTAACAAGAATTTATCTTTTTTTCCTAACAATTCATAAAAAATGTACTCAAAACAAGTTCATAATTTTATTTTTCCAAATCTCACTCTTGATCTGTCAAAAACCAAAACAAGTTGTCATTTTAAGACTGTACAATCTAAGGCATCTATATTGGCATAACTACATTTGGAGGTGATTTTTACACTTAACTCAAGTGTCTTTCATATACAGTTCATCAGGAGAATTTAAGTGTACCTCAAGCTTTCTGTTACACTTCAAAACTAGATAACAAGTACTCTTCACCATACTTCAAAACTGCAGCAGTTAGCTAATTGCCCATTATTGAAATCAACCTACAGAAAAGAGCTGAGCTTTCCATCATTCTGCCCTCCAGGAATATACTATATTTAGGAATGAAAAAAAACACCACAAAACCCAACAAAAAAACCCAACCCAACACAAACACCTTCACATCCCTGCCCCCTAGTCATTTCACATAGGTTTTTGTCAAGGAGGGAGAACTTGCTTACAATTTGTAAAGAAAAAACAAAAATAAATGAAACAAACCCCCACAAAAAGCACAAAAAAAAGAGAGCAGTTATGCTTTATTGAGCTGATTCCAGAACATCTAAAGCATTAATTTCTACAGCTCGAGGTAAAACTCTTTTAGTTGGCACTGTGCCTAGCTATTCCATAAATTTAAAAAAGTCTAACATTTGATAAAGAGCCACCTCCACAGCAGAAAAGTATCTCCAACAGCTGGGCTACACAGGAGATTCATTTCTTGACCTAACTTTGCCTCCAGTTCCACTCAGAATCCACCCAAACCTCCTCACTACATTTTTTATTTCAATGGGACAACCCACAGCTCAAGTTACACAGGGAAATCAAGGTTGAAAGGATAATGTTGTTAACACTCATTTTTCAGCATGACTGCTGCTGTACCAATGGCAGAAGTAGAAGAAATGTTACTTTAAGCGACACCGAGTTATTTTTGCCACTATACCATGAAAATATTTTCTGCTTGAAGTAATTTTAAGTGTCCACACTGCAGTGGAAAAAGATTGATTTGAAAAATGTACATAAAGATGCAGTTGCAAATAGAGCTGGGTAGGAGACAGCTGAGGTTTCAAACATCTTTGTGTGTGATGAAAACTGAGACTTTCATTTATTTTGTTTACTTTAGGGGAGAAAAAAAAAAAACAAAACAAACAAGAGAGAGAACAAGGACAAGTCAATTATTCCTTTTACAAAACACTGCAGATTGAATGCTCCTCATTTCTCTGATTTTCTGAATAAGAGGATATTTTCACAAACGAGTGCAGCTTTGAGACAAATAGATGCTTTGAACCCAAATGTTAAATTCCTGCTCAGGTTCACCATTTTCAAGGAGCTTTACAGCAGTTTTGGGTGCCTGACATCTTGCAAGCCAAACTCTGCACCAATTTCTGAAGCAAGTATTTTTCAGGAGATGAGAGAGTACAGGAATTAATTCTACTGCTCTGTCTAGCTATATTTATTCCTCCAAAGACAGACAGACACAGCCCTGGTAACCAAGGGGGTCAGTCCAAAATTATCACTAAAAAGAGAACAAATAAAAAAATTGGCAAGGGAGTACTCTTCTAAGTTCTTGTTTACTTAAAAGTAGGTGAGGGCTCCTTGCAGTTTGCCCTCTGTACCTGGGTCTTGTAGCTGAACATCTAAACCCCTACTTTCATTCCTCAAAGATTTATTTATCCTTTTCTCTCTTCAAAAACTAGATAGCAATTAGGAGATGGAACAGTTGCAAGTGCTCTGAAGATTCATCAGCTTACAGTAAGTCAGCTCACACTTCACTGACATTTTCCACCCTCAGCTCTGATCAAGGTCTTCTTCATAATGCACTCAAATATGGCAGAAATACCTTGTAAAAGTGATATTAAAAACCCAACAACTTCAAATGCAAGGGGGGAGGGGAAGACTACTAGAAAACTCCAGAAAAAACTAGAGAAAAATAAAAAGCTTCTCAAGCACTAAAACATACCTGAAGTTCACTTTAAGTTTGTTGCAGAGTTCTGCAGAAAAACTAATTAACCGAGGATTTTAAATCTACGTGCAAGCATCCAGCTTAATGGAAAACCACATGGAAAGTACAGATTTTCATACACTTCTTGCAGGAAGTATAAAACGACTCCCATTCAAACTGATTTTTACGTTAAAGTGCTATCCCTGAATCAACATCACGATGATATGGTTTTAAGACAGGCAGGTTCTATTTACCATTGTTATATTTCCATATTCAGAATGACAATGGGACATGGGCTGCCCTAAGACACAAGAATAAAAATTACAGTGATCCATCAAGTGCTATGTCTGTAATGTGTAGTCAAGTGAAAAGGAATACGGTTTCATTAGCCAAAAATTACTGTTATACTTACCTTTTGTAAACATTCACTTTCTTAATATTTACAGTCTTACAAATACATAAATAACTGTAAGATTTACAGAATATTAAAGCATGTTTTGCATCAACTATTGGCTGATTTAATGTAAGTGAAGAAAAACCTTTAACAGTGTTTTCTAGAAATCATTTCAAATCTACTTTATTTTTAACAGCTCTAAAATGAGAGCTTCCTTTCCGTGAATAGTCCACTGCATGCAGCTCCTTAAAGCACTTCTAAGCAATATGGAGCAAGCTGCACAAAGTTCCCATTGAGACGGCAGAGAAACTCACAAAGGGGATTGCCACACCCACCTAGCATCTGGAGTGGCATCCTTAGCCTGCAGGATGGTGGACGAAGCTGCAGCAGGATCTTCCCCTGAGGGTCTGAGGCCCTACAAAAAGTGTCAAAGCAAACCAGAGAGGGACCTCTGGCTATATCATTTGGTAGACCTTGGTATTTAGTAGCACCATGGTGACAGGGCCCAGGGCACCTTCATGAAGGACACTGTATGCACAATGAAAGAGGTGGTGGCCGGAGGGAATAGAAGTCGTCCTCTGAGCAGCAGAGGACTTCAAACTGCATCCTCAGCCTGAGCAGCAGAGGACTTCAAACTGCATCCTCAGCCTCATACAGGCTCGTTACATACATCAGGGAAACAATGGGGGCTCACTGTAAGTATATTGAAGCTTTTTAGATGCTTAATATCAAAATCATGGTTGGAAAGAGCTTCTCCATAGCTGCCTGACTTCAGAGAAGCCTAAACTGAGTGGGTGCTTTTCCTGTTGGATTGCTGAAGTCCTTCAATAAGTAGACTTTAGTGATCCCATGGATACAGTCGCTTTGTTTCTGGAAGACTGTCAAAACGTTAGGTTCTGGCACAGGGTCCAAGTGTGTTTTCAGTGAGGTCTTTTACTAGCCTGTCACTTTAATTCTAGCCACTCTAGAAATGCTGGCAGCTCTTACAACACCACACCCATAAGCAAACAAAACTCGCAACTTTTTGTAGATAAATAGTATTGCAGGAGATTACAGTAGAGACTGAAAAATACACAGATGGTCAAAGCTAGCATATTGACTCTACTTACACACCTCATGCAAAAAAATCCTTTTGGCACACACTACCCCTTTTTTTTTTTTAGTAGATTTCATAACCTTAAAATCAGCTTCTGTCGTGTTCGTCTCCCAACCTGGTTTTATTTAGCTCAATAGGAACAAATTAGATATACTGAGTCCTTTCAAAACTTAGTTTCAAACGTGGTCTCAAGACTCCCAACCGTATTCTCTTTTACAAATCCTAGAGTAACAAAACCAAAGTCAGTTAATCATGGATTAGTCCATGATACTTATTTTCAATCATATGGAAATCCTTATTTCATAACCCTAGGAAGATGTACTTTTCTGTCTGTAATGAAGTATAAGAACTAAATTCCCTGTGGGACTTTTTTCTGCAACTGGTATATATACAGATGAACTCTGACAACAGTTAACAGCAAATGAGGTACAACTCACTGTATCAATACAGGACAATTTTACACTGACAAAATTGTCAACCAGTTAAACAGCATATGCTTTGAACTAGAGTGGTATAAAATTAATGCTCCAGGACTGTGCAGAAACTTGATGTTCCTTGTGTCTCATTTTGTCATTTAATTTTAGATAATAATTACATAATACATCATTTCTTAATGTTGTCAAATATGAAATAAAGAATATTGATGACCTATATTTATTTTGCACATGTTAATACAGCAAAGGAATCTTTCATCCTTGAGCAGCATTACATTTTTGCAAGGCAACTTGAAACTTACCTATTTGCACTGGTGTAAAAGTACACTGGTGGTTTTGGTTAGTATATAAAAGATGCAGTAACAGTTGGACCTGAATTCATTCTGTCCAAGTTCTGAGCTAGCCAGCAGGCACGGGACAGAAAGGCACAAAAACCCCCTGAGCTAGATCAGATAATTAAGATCTACTTAGGGAAACAACTCCACCTCCCAAAGGATGCTTATATAAAATCTTAAGGGCCTGCACACCTGTAGCTTCCATGGGAGCAATGTATGTGTCAAACATTATCTTGAATATAGCGATCCCACACGCTTTGTCTGCAGAGTCTTTATGTACTCTGC
Organism: Baryphthengus martii; assembly: GCA_013396935.1. Taxonomy (NCBI): domain Eukaryota; kingdom Metazoa; phylum Chordata; class Aves; order Coraciiformes; family Momotidae; genus Baryphthengus; species Baryphthengus martii. The sequence goes on along the minus strand of VWZK01002989.1, from coordinate 488,188 downwards.
TTGTGAGAGAGAAGGTGAAAAATTCTCTCTCCTCTATTGAAAAATACTGAAGACATACATGTTTAAATCATGCTCCATCAAAAACGGATTTTTAAAAATGTTAGTGCAGCCTTAACAGGACATGTGCTCAGGCTTTTTAATTGATGTATCACATATTTTTCCTCACTCAGACCCTTGAAAGTACTCTGTCTATCCTTAGGAATGGTAGTACTCAAGCATTAGCTCATATGCTAAAGAAACATTCAGCAAGTGTAAGAATATTTATTATTTTAGTTAAATTAAATGCATCTATTAAGGAGAAAGTAGTCTCTAATTTTCAACTGAACAATCTTGTAGATGCAAAAAGCAGCCCATGGGAGAAGTGTTTACAATTCACCAGGACATGTGCACGGCCCTTCAAGATTTCTGACATATGCATACAGGGCTGAGCTACATCTCTGCCTCTAATACCGCAAGACAACTGTCAACACAATCTTTTCAAAGAAATTTTTACTAGCAGTGCATCTAGATAGTAGCCACTTCAAAGGCTGTCAAGTCCCTAGAAATGTACAGTCAGTGTTATCAGTGTTTATCTGGATGATTAACATAGCCTTAGGCTAGCTATGCTGTAGCGAGTGTGAAATTGTATTTCTTTCATTTCTTTTCTCAGGTAAATGAACTTAAAAAAAACCCCAACTGCTTCTCCTGCTTACCAGCTCCTCGCGAAGTTGGGCTATGAGTTCATCTCTCTCCTTCAGCTGCAGCTTCAGCACTGAGCATTCATCTTTTATTCCATCCTACAAAAACATCAAAAGAGAAGTTACAATAGGCTTAACACTTTTACTTTGCTCTTGACAAGAAAAGGCTGTTTCACATAGTGTGAGATAATTACATTCAAGTAATGAAACTCAATTCTCCTTTGTCATGTGTGGTATTTTCAATAACATATTCTAAGTTGCTGCACAAACAAATTAATCCATCCAAAGACATTACACAGAAATGTGAATAGCTCCCTGTACACAAGTCCATTCCATTGTTTTCTGAATGATTTAAGCCTTTTTACTGAAGATCCTATCAGGTCACTCCTTTTCAGTTAAGGAACAGCTATGAAATGTTATAATTTTACTCATACAAAACAACATTAGAGAAATATCAATTTAGAGGCATTACTGTGGAGCTCTTGATCTTGGAGAGGATAAAGAGAACACAGAGCAGCCAGCCATGTGAAAAGTAAAGCACTCTTCTCATGCATACATCTTTTGTCCCATATCAGCCAAAACAGCAGCAATATGGTGTTAACTGGGTGGAGGAAAGAAAATAGTTACTATTTAACAATAAAATCATTGACTCCATCTCAGTTTGACTTGCATGAAAATGGATGAAGTGATGGGGTGCACCCTCAGCAAGTTTGCTGATGATACAAAACTGGGGGGATTGGTTGATACACCAGAAGGCTGTGCTGCCACCCAGTGTGACCTGGACAGGCCAGACAGTTGGGCAGAAGGGAACATAATGAAGTTCAACAAGGGCAAGCGTAGAGTCCTGCAAATGGGGAAGAATAACCGCCTGCACCAGTACAATTTGGGATTGACGTGCTGGAAAGCAGCTCAATGGAGAAGGATCTAGGAGTCCTGGTGGACAGTAAGTTAACCATGGGACAGCAAAGTGCCCTTGTGGCCAAGAAGGTCAATGGCATCCTGGGGTGCATTAAGAAGAATGTGACCAGAAGGTCGAGTGAGGTTCTCCTCCCCCCTCTACTCTGCCCTAATGAGGCCATATCTTGAGTATTATATTCAGTTCTAGGCTCCCCGCTTCAAGAGAGATGAGGAACTATTGGAGACAGTACAACAGAGGGCTACAAAGATGATGAGGGGACAAGAATATCTCTCTTATGAGGAACGGCTGAGAGACCTGGGGCTGTTTAGCCTGGAGAAGAAAAGGCTGAGGGGGGGATCTCATCAATGTTTACAAATATCTAGAGGGTGAGTGTCAAGAGGATGGGACCAGTCTCTTTTCAGTGGTGGGACAAGAGGCTACTGCACAAACGAGAAAACGAGAAGTTTCACCTAAATTTAAGTAGAAACTTGTTTACTTTGAGGGTAATGGAGAACTGGAACAGATTTCCCAGAGAGGCCATAGAGTCTCCTTCTCTGAAGACTTTCAAAAGCTACCTGGAGATGTTGCTGTGAAACCTAATCTAGATGAACCTGCTTTGGCAGGGAGCTGGACTAGATGATCTCCAGAGGTCCGTTCCAACCCCTACTGTTTGTGATTCTGTGAAAATGAACCTAACAGTTAAGACTCTAGCCAAATCTAGGTCCACGACATAGTCTGCAAGCTGTCCCCAGGAAATTTCAGGAGTTTATGTAAGTCTAAACACCTTATTTGGAGAAGAAATGTCAACCATATATTTTTGTGTTGCCCTGATACATATCCAAGAGGAGAAACTCAAATGAAATTACTGAACTGTTGACAAATAAAACCCCAGCTAACAAGCCGGCTACCTGGTTGTAGAACTATAAATAAAGAAGTGTATCTTTACATCCTTCTAGTACAAAGACGAATTTACAAAGTTTGGAAAATTTACTGGTTTAGAGTATCATTATTTTCCAAAAAAACCCCTCCAAGCCATATAACAGGAAAACTTTTGGAAATATAGTGATATATGTACAATGACAAAATTGGACCTCTAACTAGGATAACAACAGCTATAAACGTGCAGAATTTATATTTAGACCACGGAGAGCTCAAGGATTCAAAAGGAAATAACCAGTGTGATAAACTTGAATTCTGACAGTACTTACGTGTTTGTAAGTCCAAATAAACAAACAAATATGAGATAAAAATGTAAAGAGCCTGAAGTCCATTTTCCTCAATTAATTGGTCAGTTCTAATAATTACCTTTCAAAGTAGCTATATTGCCCATCATCATCTCTCACGGAATTGGAAGAAACAAGATACACATAAAACCTCAAATATTTACAACTGCTATAAGAAGTGATACCTTGTTTCTGGAAGAGAGATAATGAACCTGCTTACACACTACTTCAGGACTGTGTACAGATCTGAAAGAGTCAAATTTAGAAAAAAAACCTGATTGTGAATTATCTCCTTTAGAGAAAAGCTCATAGGAATTTTTCTTTGCTATATGGTGTAGAAGTATTTCACTTTTACTGTCTACTAAGAGAACATTGTTTAGGAATGTTATCTGAAAATAAAAAACTAGTACATCTCAGAATACAGCTCTTGGCATGGAATATGTTATTCTTAAAAATGCTTTTAAAAATTATGTGGCATTAGCTATTGTACCTCAATTTCTAAGTACATTATTCTGAGTTCTTTTTGTCAGCATGATTTCACGTTGTTGCCATCTCCCGATTTTCCCCTTTTTAACTTAAAAAAACTGTTAGCAGAATACACAGTAGAAGGAAAGTAACAAGGTCCCATAGCCCAGACGAGTACAAAAATAGCTTTTAGAAAGCATGCACAAGAAAATACAGCCATGATGTCTGTAATAGTGTATGGTAACTATATCACAAAAGACTTTTGAGCTGAGCTTTGGCACCAGATATGGTCTAAGAGGTCTCCCTTGGACTAGTGAAAGCTTGAAATTTTGCCTCCCAGAGCTTGCAAAGACTTAAACATCACAGTGCATCTCTTCTGGCAAAAAGCAGTCATGCACTCAGCTGGATCTTCCTCACTCGCACAAGGGACTGACCCTTCTTGCCCAGCATAGTTCTCCAGACACTTAGCTTCTATATTCCATGCAACAATGTTCTCATACAATATAGACCATAGCTGCTGTTTTAGTTTGGAGAAAAATATCTAGGTTTAAGTTAATTTTTAACTTGTCTTGCCACCTATCAGTGAAACTCTGATTTTTGTAAATCAATACTCCACATCACCAGCTCCTATGCAGACCACTGTAGCTTAGTAAAATCACATCTTGCAATTTCTGGGGTACCGCCCATGCTGGGATACTTGAGAGTGAGGGTTGGACCTACACCCTTCATGCATTCACCAGCTCTAGAGAAAAGAATGCCTACTGTTTCCACCCCTTACTTAGCTTAATACTGAGAGATACTTAAGCTGGCTGTAGCTAGAAGTTAGACAAACTTGACTACAGAATGCCAGTGCTACAAAGACTGGCACCAAACAGAAGACTTCACCTGCACCCAACTATCTCATCAAGGACTGACCTTAGACAGGGTTTTCCTTGCAACTTGCTGTGCAGGCATACCCATGCACATGCAGGAGTTTCCCAGAATTTTCTAGTAAAAGTGAAATGCTAGCAATTCCCAGATTTTTATGCTCTTGTTTAGTAAAAGAAGTAATAATAAACAGTATATATTCCATCCACTCTATACCACACCGGGTCTGCAAGCAGCAGAGCACTCTTTTTCTTGCTGAACACAGTGCAGAATCAGGATTTTATAATCTCTTTTTTTTTTTTTCCTACATGGTATCTGCACAGGCATCAATTGTTCTGCAAATGCAAGACAAAAGGGAGAAGACAAAGAGTGCTTGGTGCTTGCTTTTTTTTTCTTTTATATTTTGAGGACATTTCTGCTATAATACCAACTGAGAACATGAATAGAAGAAAGAAAATAACACACAGGAATAAAAGAGAAAAAAGTAGTTGACTGCAGAAAGGCTGGGTAATTTCAACAACCCATGTCTTTCTGAAGGTAGTACTAATAGGTGAAAATACTTTATAGGACTATGTGTTGCCAAAACAGTGAATACTGTTCTTCCAGAAAGTAATTACCGAAAGCTACCCGTATACACTGTAGTTTTCAGGCCATTCTGAGTTTAATAAATAATATGTACTAAATATTACATACAGTATGACATATTATAATGTCATTCCCATTATTTTTATGAACATTGTTCATGATCTCACCATGAAAAAAAAAAAGGATAAGAATTCTGCTCTCCATTGCAGTCATCATCAAGGCAGAGGCTTGTCCAAGACTCTGGAAATACTTGATAAAAAGAGAAGTCAATCAAATGCTCATTCTTAAAGACAGCTGTTGGACAAAGTATGATCTGTAAATAAATTGGTGCAACTTCAAACTACTTTCTTTTATTAAATGGAGTTAATCAAAAAGGATTGTAATCTAAATTCCAGGTGTACTTCACAAAAATGCAAAAGCAGCCATGTGCAAAATGTTCATAATTTTCATCACTTATATTCTCTGATACCGTAAAAAATAATCCAGGATTTAGCTGCATATTCACTACAGATCTGCTGTTAGTATTGTACATGTTTATGGTCAGAATATTATTCAAATGATCACCTTTGTACTTATTTTCTATTGTAGGCTATTCAGGTTCCTTCTGTCCATTTGGGAAAATGCTAAGCATAATAGCAAATCTGTTACTCATCAGATCAGGTCACAAGATGACAAATTGTACCGTGTGTGAAGACAGCTGCAGCAGGTTATGCTTAAGTGCCAAAAAGCATAATCATTTCCATTTTGAAAACTTATTTTATACCTCTTCACACTTCTGAACAAATAGGCATATTATGCTTCTTGTAATCAAAGCGCTATAAACAGAAGTAACCAAGTATTATGGAAGATAAATTTACTGCAATCTTACTTTGATACTATGCAGAACACACTGCCAAAACAGTTCCATAAAATTTGAATGTTATAAAATTCATTTGATAAATGTGCTGAATTTCAGATGCTAAGAAGATTGTTTACCAACTTAAGATAATACGAAAATTAGCAATTACTTAGGATGTAGTGTCTTAAAACTATCATACTCAAAAAAACCAAACTAAGAAATTTAAAACTGAGTATCAGGTCCAGAAAGCTACGTAAGTGGTATAACACTTGAAGATTCCTCTAAGTTACGCAGCAGATTTATACAGCAAAATTAATACCTTTCTGGGTAACTACCCAGAACATCCTGAGAAAACACAGCTTATTTTAACACGTACAGAATTTTCATGCCAGCAGCAGAGTCTATAGAATGTCCTGGGTTATGGATACCTTTTTACAGTTCACTTCATATCACCTAGGATCTGAAAAGCACCAAGTACTTTCATGGATCTTACTTGAAATTTGTAGAGAAGCACCATTATTCATCTTCAAACTAAGGCCCCGTTTGTGTTAACATGTACTATGTTTACACACAGTTTTAATAAAAAAAAGAGCATCTGCATATTGAAGATTACTCAGGTGAGTAGACTTATGGATATTCAGACTGTTTCCAGAAATGTTTTTTTTTCTGTCAGATCATGAACAGTTTTGTTGGTTACTGTTACTACTGTTTTAATGAAATTCTTAATGGTCTTAATATGAGCCAGAAAATCTGAGATTAAAATTGTTTAAGGTATCAAAATGAAATTGCTGGTCCATCTCAGAGACATTCCTCGATGCGTTTACACCATGTTACCATATGTACACGGTACGACTTTCCAGTGTTTTATTTTGCCTTTCTGTGTTCACTATAGCTCTACATGTTGTGTCAATTTGTATCTGTCACATCAATTCCTTTCAATCACACCAAGAGAGAAATTAATTGGCTGGCTGCAATTCTTCACATGTGCAAAGCACATTGATTTTGCTTCTCTGGCTCATCTGCTGGTTTGGTGCTGTGCCCGTCCAGTTAGTCTTGGCTGGAGTCCTGACAACGCTCCCAAAGAGTGGACACCGACTGCAGGCAACGGTCACACTTAACTTGCCTGCTCCTCATGTCACACTGCTGTGCCAGCTGCTGCTCAAGCCCAGGATGACGGCAAAGGCAAGTCCATGCCTTAGAAACTCCTGTTAAAGCATAACATGGCAAGCAGTCTTTCACAGCCACCCTGACTCAACACGAGCAGAGTCTCACTACAGGGGTTCTTTCCAGTAGGAATAAAACAGATCAATAAAATCCTGAATAACCTGTGGAAGCTATGCTCATGCCCAAACCAGCCATCATTGTGTACATAATTTTTCAATGCAACTACAGCATCCAAATGGCATTTCTAAAGGAACAGCTCTGTATTTCATTTCTTGATCATTAAATCAAATTGAACTTGGGGAGTAACAGGATCTGCTCTTACAATAATAAACAGAGGCGATTATTCCTCATAAAACCTTGTGCAATTCTATACCATGTTCTACCTAAGTTCAAGTACATTGAATATATGGATAAATATTTTAATGGGGCAATTTAGGGCAGCTGTGTCCATTTGCATACTAGAATTCAATTGATATTTCACTATGAAAGTAACACTCAAAGACTACATAGGCTATGGTACTTTAACCTCAAACATTTATAAAGAGATAAACAATGTTTTCTTCATAGCGATTCAGTTGTCAGTTAAGTGTAAAACACAGGTTGAGTTAATTAATGTTTGCCTTGTTTTTATCTTCAGCTGAATTCTGCTCTCTTTAGGAGTGACAATAAAAAAGCATGGAGTTTAAAGGAATGCACCTGAGTAATAAACTGCAAAACATAAAACTGAATGACCACACCAGGTGGAGTCCAAGGTGTATTTAACCCACAGAAATAGTGAGCAGTGACCAGGAGTGGAAATGTGTAATAAACATAAAAATGTCAATTTACTTTCACCTTATGGCTTTTCCTGAGCTAGAATTCATATACACAGTACCATACCTCTTTTGGCGGTATTTCTAAATTAATTACACATCCATGAAAAGAAAACAAACCAACCAAGCAAAACAAAACATCTAATCCTTCAAACCTTCCTTTTGCTTCAAAGCACTGCTGAACAATGTCATTATTCCTGTCTTAAGACAGACAGGAGTATTTCCTATTTATCTCCTTCATTTCTCTCTGTTTCAAGCTTGGGAAAACCTCCTTGCTTACACAAACCACACTGTATCTCTTATCAAAACTGATGATCCACTATTTCTGGTTGCACTATATAATTTCATTGAAACCAGATAATCAGGATTCCAAGTAGCCAGCGGCTTAGCCATCCATTCACAAAACTGCACTATGATAATTTGCTTTGCATTAATTTATAAGTAATTATTCAAATTAATTCTTAACAGCCTGGATTTATAGAAAAGGTCCATGTCTTACACATATTCTGTAGAAGGGGGAAAAAAAAAAAAAAATCCAATCACAAACCCCTTCGTAAATCTAAATTCAACTGTCACAAACTTCAGAACAGACTTTGGGAACAATGTCCCTGTACCTAATTTGTTGAGAGTCCTGCAAGATCTGCATGCATTTTTTTATTTTTATTTTGATAAGTACTAAACTGGTGTTTTCAGGAAACTCTGCACAATGTCTGAAAGATCTCTTTCCTCATTTTGAAAAACAGGACTGTTTTTGGCCACATGTATTCACTGTGTTTGCTGACACTGAGTCCCAATTGAGTTTCATCTGTAAAACATTTGGTATGATGAGATCTTTTTGCAACATTTCATACTCTATTTTATTTCTAATTATTCTGGACTCTTCTACAAATATAATTCTGCCTTTAACAAATGACTACTTACATCTTTTATACACTGCACCTAATGTGCCATTAATCCAAGAGAAGACTTTCCCGCTCAACCTCCTATTTAAAAAGTCTTTAATGAAGAGCCTTGTTGAAAGCTTTTCGGAAATTGAGTTAACTACACAAAATAGATGATGCTTATTTACATGCTGATGCCAACTAAATCTATTTTTCAGAACAGTTTCTACTAATTTAACTGCTAACAAAGTCAAACTAAAATAACTTTAAGTAAACAAAAAAAATATGTAATTTCCATCTGTCATTTTACTGAGAAGATTTAAGCATCAGATAACAGGAAAGAATTGGTAGTTAACTATTTCTTGTATCAGTTTCTTTAGCATACTTGAATGAGTAGCTGGTGCAAGAGATTTCTTATTCTACATTATTTCGTTATTATTCTCAGATATCTTCAGCTAAGATTTCAAGAGTCAGTCTAGTTCCTTCTATGCTGCTGGTGTATCTACATATGTGGAACTAAACACAGATCATTTATTTACCTTTTTTACAACAATCTTATTTGCCAGGAATACTTCCTTACACAACAATTCTTTTTCAGCACTGAAGATTCTCTAGAATACCTCGTGTCACTAGTTAATTTGAAGAAAACCTTTTATAATCAGAGTGGAGGCTTTGTCTGCTTTTGTGGTTTTGTCCTTATTTTATTTTTACATTAAATTCTAACCATTAAGTTCAATAATTTAAAGTTCTCCTATTAACTCTCATTATTATCAGGAAAAAATACCCTATTCATATCTAATTTTTTGCCTCTAGCACCAAATCAGTGAAACGAAAACCCCTTCACTCCTTCACATGCTTACACGCAAACAAGCTTAGTCACGTAATACATGTGGACTGATCATAGAATCAGAGAGGTTGGAAATGACCTCCAAGATCCCCAAGTCCAACCATCTACTAAACATTATCATGACTCATAAATCATGTTCTGAAGTGCCACATCCACACATTTTTTTTGAAGGCCTCCAGGGATGGCGACTCCACTACATCCCTGGGCAGCCTGTTCCAAGGCCTAACCACTCAGTAAAAAATTTTTTCCAACCCAAACCTCCCCTGGTACACCTTAAGCCCATTTCCTCTCATCCTATCACTAGTTACCTGGGAGAAGTGACCAACACCCACCTCATTACAAACCTCCCTTCAAGTAGATGTAGAGAGCAATAAGGTCTCCTCTCAGCCTCCTCTTCTTCAGACTAAACAATCCCAGCTCCCTCAGGCACTCCTCACGAGATGTTTTCTCCAGACCTCTCATCACCTTCGTTGCCCTTCTCTGAACTCATTCCTGTACCTCAATGTCTTTCTTGTGGTGAGGGGCCCACAACTGAACACAGCACTCAAGCTGCGGCCTCACCAGTGCTGAGTGCAAGGGCACGATCACTTCTCTACTCCTGCTGGACACTCTGGTTTTGATACCGGCCGGGATGCCGCTGGCCTTCTTGGCCACCTGGGCACACTGCTGGCTCATGCTCAGTCAGTGTTCACCACCACCCCTATATCCTTTTCTGCCAGGCTGCTTTCCAGCCACTCCTCTCCAAGCCTGGGGTTGTTGTGACTCAAGTGCAGGACCCAGCACTCGGCCTTGTTAAACCTCATACCACTGACTTCAGCCCATTGATCTAACCTGTCCAGATCCCTCTACAGAGCCTTCCTACCCTCAAGCAGATCAACACTCCCGGTCAGTTTGGTGTCGTCTGTGAACTTACTGAGGGTGCATTCGATCCCCTCATCCAGATCATCAGTAAAGATACTAAACAAGACTGGCCCCAAAACTGAGCCCTGGGGAACACCACACTAGTGACCAGTCGCCAACCAGATTTAGCTCCGTTCACTACAACTCTCTGGGATCGGCCATTCAGTCAGTTTTTAACCTAGCACAGAGTACACCCGTCTAGGCCACGAGCCACCAGCTTCTCCAGAATGCTGTGGGAGACTGTGTCAAAGGCCTTACTGAAGTTTAGGTAGACAACATGCACAGCCTCTCTGTCATCCACTAGGTGGGTCACCTGGTCATAGAAGGAGATCAGGTTTGTTAAGTAGGACTTGCCCTTCATGAACCTATGTTGGCTGGGCCTGATCCCTTGGTTGTCTTCTATGTGCTGTGTAAGCACATCCAAGATGAACCACTCCATTATCTTCCCTGGTACCGAGGTCAGGCTGACAGGCCTGTAGTTGCCTGGATCATTCCTCCGGCCCTTCTTGTAGAAGAGTGTCATGTGAAAGAATACCCATTAAGATCTATACTTTTGTACAGATGTAACTGCACTCACAATTCAAATGCAGCCACTTTTACCCTGGTATGTCACGGTTTCTTTCTGCCAAGCAGCACAATAAAATCATTTAGGCCAAGCACAGTAAAAATACCTGCCAACTGCTGCATTTTTGTATGCTACATTACGGCCAAACCAGTAAATCCACTTCTTCATATTCAGAGAATAATATCCTATACAAAACCTCATTTCTCTGGATGAAAGGACGCAAGTCCAAATGAGATGCTGACTCCTCTGGGAGGAGACCAATAGCAAAGTTCCTTCTGGCTCCAACACAGCACAGGCCACCAAGGTGAGCTCTTCCTCCACTGCAGTCTTCTACCATCAGCTTGAAAATGTGATACGGTTTCCATCATTTTATGTTGAATTCAACATTTATGCTTTAAAATATTTTTCTCATGCTTCCTGGAACCACAAGGAAATTTCAGACAGGAGGAAAGGGGAGCCTTAAATACTAGTGACTTCAGCTCTTCCAGTTGTTAGAAAAAATGTGAAAAAAACCCACCTCTTGTGCACAACAATGAAAAAACAAAATACATTTTTATGTTTTCCAGTTACTATTTTTAAAGCCACATCAAGACTTTCTTCAAGATGCAAATAAAAATACTGTTAGATTGACCTGGATTATTCATGGAGTAAACTAATGAATAAATTTTTAGATCTTCCAAACACACAGGAATTGCCAGAAGCAATCTTACTAAATGCTCTCAAGAGAATAAGAAAGGGGAAGAGATTCAGCCAGCTCTGGCGGAGGTTATAATTATGAAAATAATGTGCAATTCCAGGAAAGATTTTAGGATCAAAACAACAAATGCTTGCATGAATGGATAATGTGTGCAAATACCAAATACTCTCAGAATTAACAGCAATATACAAGTTACCATTAAGAAACATTTAGTGCAGGTCTGGAGAATAAGTGAGAAGAAAAGTGAAAGGTCATGGTGGCAGGGTACCTGGTTCTCTGCCAAGTATTTAAGAAAATAATTACATAGCAATAAACACTATATATTGTTTGATTTATAAAAGCAAGGTGTCTCCATGACAAAAAATTTAGAATTTTATGCATCACATGTTTTATCTTTATATAAAATAGGAAATACGTATTCGGAATCACTGTAAATTTGGCAGACGATCTCTAAAACATATTCCTTGAGATAAAGAAACAAACAAAACCCCAAACCATGCTAAGATACCCTGGGAAACAACAATGCCTATGAATCAAAGACAGTAACAGAGTGGCAGATTACCACTCTGTCTTTAAGACTGAAGCCCATTGGGGGTGCTTTATAGCAACATATTTTCTCACTTTAAAGCATTTAATTGATCAGAAAAAAAAGCCCTTGACCTTTTTAATTAAAAATTCATCAGTTTTGAAGAACCTTACATGGGCAAAGTGCTTTCATACCATTGAGCTGGAAGAACAGCTATAACCCTGCACCGCTGTCTACCCATGAGTGGCTGAGGTTACCCTGGGAGGTGGACACAGACCCGTGTGCCTCCTCACACTCGCAACAGGGACTTGATCCTGGGTCAAGTCCCCAGCTGCATTTAACCCCAGTTGCCTTGGTCACCACTTTACTCAGACTTTAGAACAGCCTGCACTTTTTCCCTCTACAGGAAAATGAAACAAAGCCTCAGTGGTTTGCATAAAAATGAATTCCTGTGTCAAGTACAGCATCATTCAAACTTCTTTGTTACAAACAAAGGAGGACAGAGTCTTCAGCAAAGAAGATACCAATGACAATTTACTGTGGAGTATGGCTGCTGCTTCTGCTTTGGAATAGCATATTTGCTTTACCTTCTTTGCATATGCTGGGAGCATATGTTTTGCAGTACTTTTTATTAATATTAAGTACCTGAAATGAATGAAGGTAAACTAAAGATTAATTTGCCTGCTAATAACATTGTAATTATGTCTGTGGGATTTGAATTAAAAGCATACAAATGCTAATAAGAACTAGTTAACTCCACTGGGTAGCTGTGATTAGCTCTTACTAAACGATCTTCTACAGATGAGGAGAATCGCAGGGTTACAATCTAAGAAAAGCAGGTGGTTCTTCTACATGGATATTCACATGAATAATCTCTTTCCACTCAACTCTTTCAATTTAATTCTTAAATATTTGTTATTATGGAATTGTGAAGCCTAACCTTACAACCTCTTCTCTGCTCATTTTGAACAGAACGAAAAAAGCCAAGAAACTCTGCCAAAAATGAACTTGATGATATTTTCTTTAGGCAGTTTTCCAGAGATCCAGTTACCAAAATATTATTTGTAAGTCATATTTTAAGTGAATTTTGTGTTACACAGAGGCATTAATTATGCCATCACTTGCAGTGCTGTATTACACCTAGTCAAGCTTCCGCATGATTCTTCCTTTGTCACTGTTACAAGGCCTTAAGTATTTACTCTTGCCTATTTCGATCATTAAAAAGTATATTCCACTTAGAGCAGATCTCTGCTCTGTCTCGTGACTTTTGTCAAAAAAAGGAACATTGATGCATTTCAGTGTCCACTTTTTCCTGGGAAAGTGTTCTATCCTAATATATCCCCAGAGAAGCTTAGCCAATAGATGTGGTGAGTAAGACCGGATAGATTAATAAGCTCATTATAATTCATTAAAGAGTGATGTGGAGCTGACTGCTGACTTTAATTAGTTTTATTACCGTAGGAAATTGTTTCATATGCCAAGCTCATCACCAAGCATGCCTGGAAAACATCAGAGTGTCAGTCAGACCTGATATGAAAACCTTTCATTAGCCTCTAAGGCTAAAGGCACTTATAATGACAAGGAAGGTATTAAAAAGACGGACATGAGAGTGGCTAGCATAGAATTATTTATCCTGTCTAATAATTCAGTGATAAACAGCACAATGGTGATTTCAAGTCACAAATTTGGTGGAACAGCTGTGTTGCTATGGCACACTATGTACTCTTCTTATAATCACACCATTAGCTGACAGTAATAGATTTAGATGGTTTAATAGGTCAGGTTTGCTCAGATAAAATATCCTAATGCAAATGAACTATGACTCAAATATTCTAATGAAAATGTTAATTGGTAACTGGAATTTCTTCGGAAATACGTGAGCCTCTTTTCCCAGTCATCCCCCAGATTAGCAAACACATTTCCACATGTTTATTGACAATTCTAATTTGCAGGCAAACAACAGGGATTTTTTAAAAATAGATAACAGGTAAAAACCCCTATGTAAACTAACAGCAGATTTGCATGGAGAGAAATGGAAAATTAGCTTAAGACTTTTGTTCAGTTTGTGAACATCCCACTGAAGAAAGGATGACATTCTGGGCTCCACATTTTTAACGTTTGAAGGTCTAGAACATATTCACATTCAAGGTCTCTTAATCATTGCACAAATGGTTTAAGGTCTCATCTCTGTAACCTTAATAATTTATTACAATCATGACTGCCTTATCATAATTTTAATTACACTCTCTTTCACTCTGAGCAACAGTAAATATTCCCAAACCCTGCATTCCTGATTAGTTGTATTTAGAATATACTGTTTAGTATTATCAAGCTCTATAACTTATCAAGAGTTAGGTATTTGCTTTAATACCAATGTTAAGGGAATGCCCTTGTTCTATTAATGAACAGAAGGAAAGTGATGGAACTATAGTCTAAATTGGTCACTGATAAGATTATGGATGATTATATTTCTCAATAGTATGCCACAATGAATTACGGCTGAGCACATCTTTCAATTTTAAGATAATTTTCTGGTGAGTTTAGAGTGGCATAATGCAAGATTCTGGCCCTCCCCCTCCAAAAAAAGGAATAAAATAAAATGAGGTAATTAAACAGAAAATATACTTTCTTATAGAGTCATCCCAGTTCTCAAACATACCAATATGCATTGTATTTTTCAGCTACTCCAAACATCCACTGTGTTAAAAACATTCTTTATCCTCAAATTTTCACAAACAAGTCACTGGTTACTCTCTTGAATTTTCTAATGCAAAAGAGTGGGTTTCTCTCTGATTACATAACAGAGCAACTGTCTATTGATGTTTTCCTTCTTGTAAGAAAGAAAGTGTCACTAGCACCTCACTCCTTTGCGTGAACTTTGCAACACTTCCCTTGGCAAGTGGGCCCAATGATTATTAGTTGAGTACAACATGGTTGAAACTGAAAGGGCGGCAGCATTTGTCTGTCAGGTATTTTCACATTCCTGTTGTAAATATGGTACATACAAGTATCACAAAGAAATAAATATAACCAACACACAGATTTATGGGATATCTTCTGTACAGTTCTGTGCACTGTTAACAGGCAGTCTTTGATACAGCACTGTGGTTCCCGGTACTCATGAACTAAGTCTTACCAAAGTCTTCTGACAGAGGTGGTTGTTAATGATCTTACAGAAGAGGAAGTTGAACAAAAAGGACAATGAAAATCTCTGAATAAAACTGAGTTTATTTTCCATTTGTTGCCATGATCATAACTCAATTCTCTGTTTTGCTTGTTATTGCTCTCTTATGCCTTAATGTTCCTTATCCTTGCATTACACCTGGACCAAGTATAATTAAGGGCAGTATATTTTTTTCCAAGCCATACTGGTTCTCAGCCCAGGACTTTATATTCAGTTACTTGAGAATGGGTAGGGTGAACCAATACTACTAAAACTGAAAATATTTACTGATAAGATTTCCGGTTCTACTTTCAATTTTTGAAACAGATGGAGGAATTTTTGTGGGTTTTATTTTAGGAGTGATTAATACTGATTTCCCAGTCAGCATTCGCATGTTTCTCCCTCCTGTACATAGTCCTTCTGAGGCTCAACAGTATCCTTAGCAACTGAATTGAAATATCTAGTTCAACATGTGAACCGGGAACAATTTTATATTTCAATAGTCCAATGTATGGAGAAACTTTTTCTGCAGTTTAAGCTGTTAAATAGCGAACGGAAACAAAACAAACCCGCCACATCTCCCTTTCACATCTAGGTGGGAGGATTTGAGTAGATTTCAGCATAGTCTTCTGATAATTGTACACAGGGTATTTATGGAAGCTACAGAAAACAGTGTCATTTTAGCAATTTGTCTGTACAATAATTCATACGTTCAATTAAATTTGTTCAACGTCACCATTGTTTATGCATACAGGATAAAGCTAGCTGTAGTTTAGCTAATCCTTGTAGGCTGATCAGAATGATCACAACTGGAACTCCAAGTATAATTGTCTTTGATGACATCAAAATTAATGCAAAGGCTTTTTTTTCTGTTTGAAAAGCCACACAACATACTAAAAAAGTTCTGTTTTCCCTGGAGTAAGATCCATTTGGATTATTTCAATAATTTTCTTTCTCAAGGGCATTATCTTGCCTTTTAACTCAAAAGGCTTAACACTTACCAGATTAAATCTGTTTGGGGAGGTGGGGAAAACCAAAGATGACTGGAGTTTGGGACTTTTAAGGGTTTGGCGTTGTTTTTGTTTGGTTGGGGGAGCGGGGGGTTTGGTTGTTTTTTTTTCTTTTTTTTTTTTTAAAGAGAGAAAAATAGGTAGATGCTGCATGATTACAGTGTTGGATGCTGCAAGATTACTGCATGCAAGTAAGGAAACTTCTTGTTTCCTTCTGCGCTATTGTTTAAATAATCTGAAAAGTTTTATTCTCTTTCGTAAGTATGCTTTATTTATTGTTGTACCATAATATTAACTTAAAACCATTTAAAAATAGTTCCCTGAAATATTACAAGATTGATCTGTATACCTTCCATTTTCCTTTTACCCATTTGTACAGCTAATGCTTAAAATTCTTACAACAAACCTGTTGCTTAGATGTTCCGTAAATTACTTTGTCATAGACAATAAGAACATAGGAAAGTAATTTGTTTACTTGTGAAGAGACTACTTTGAAAATCCCTGTTGAACTGGTCACTGAATCTGTAAATGATGTTAATAATGTCCCCTGTTGCCACTAAACGTTCTATTTATATCAGTTTGGCTGTGGAAAGAATACAGTCATACTTCTACCACTGTCCGTAAGTATGAATAATAAAGGCTCTTACTGAAGTACTTGGCCATATACACAAGTTTTAAAAACTAGTAGCAATAGGATTCCTCACATATTCAGAACTCTGTATGGATGTACAGAAACATATGCGTTACACTTTCAAAATAAACTTACAACTTCATTTCTTTCAGTTTTGGTGTACCTGACAAGGAAAATACAAACTGGGCTCCAAGTTTGAGAAAACACACACAAAAAAGTCTTCAGGACAATATCACAACAGCAAGAACTGCTACAAATTATGGTGACTTTATCTGTGTTTGGACCAACTATTTTGACAAAAATAAATATTTGAAGAAGTACTGTCCAATCGACTTAAAACAAATTATAAATGAATGTACAAATTGAATGTCACTGTTTCTCAATTCTCCTTAGTTTTAAGAATCAACAATCGACTGCAACAATTTCAAAATACTGTAACACATTCAATATGCTACTAGCACTTTATTCACTGTAGTCTATTTAACTACACTTTCTCAAGTACGTCTTTTTGAAACTCTTACTGAAACATTTATCAATTATATTATTCTCCTGTTGTGAAAAATAAACCCAAATTTTTCATCAGTATAACCTGGTCATGAGGAATAACTTCCTAATAACATCACTGATCTGTATCAATCTGTATGTCAAACCCATTATCTGGCATTCCTACTTCAAAGATGTTCAAGATCTCAGTCATTTAACTATTTATTTTACAGAAAAATTCTGACTATCTTATGCTTTGTACTCTTTCTACATTACTTTTTTAACAAAAAGGTGAAACCCAAGGAGCAGCCCCACCCATGAAAGGCAGTAACAAAATAGAGACTAAACTAACAGAACTAATGAAAAAAAAATCGTCAAAATAAGCCTGGGATATTAAAGACCACATATTTATGTACTTAAAATAAAAAGCAATGATAACTATTAATCTGGACCCTAATTTTATTAGCACATACAAATTTTACAACGGTAAGCACTGAGTGCACCCTCTCTTGTACAGCGAATTACGTGTTTTCATGCTTAAGAGTCCTTTGTCTTCTTGCTCAAGTTACATTACACAGAACAATTACCTTAGGTCAGCAAGTTAGAAGTGGAAGAATGTGTTATTTCCTTTTCATTTAAGTTTCTCAACTGGAAATTAAATGAAAATCTGAACGAAAGAAGATGATGGCTTTCAGGGTCAACTAGCTGATGGACATGGAATACTGGTAAGCTCTTACTGAGAGTGTATCCCCTGTTGTCAACTCTTTGAACACTTGACATTCAAAGATCTTCAGTCTGACAGAAAAGCAAGCAGAACTTCTCAGCTGTTGCTATTTTTACACACCACTGGCATTAGCTTTGTCCTATACAAGCCAAATGCTATCCCTGAAAATATAAAGTGGTTGATTTTGAAGTAAAAGAGCGTAAGTTTTAACTAAAATTAGTAGAGAAAAATCATCTGAGCATGAAAATGCTGTGGAAATATGCATGGTTTCCTCTGATTATTGCCTCCCACCCCAAGGAAAGGAATTTAGATGTGTGAAAAGCCTATGACAACAATTACAGAATGATTTAGAAATGATGCAGTCCTGAAGATACTGTCCTTCAGGCACCTTTCAGACTGTGGATGAGGAGTTTAATTAAGGCTATGAGCTAGGGATAGAGATGACTTCCATATCTATATATGATTAAACAACTGCCCTTATGACGTTCTGATCTCTAAAGATGGTAAAGATCTTTAAACTTGCGAATTTAGGGTTAAGCAAGACTGCCTGTACATTTAACAGATACAAATATAATATCAGTAATGCTGCAGCACAGCCTTCCCTCCATGTATACGGAAGCAGATCCTGCCCAGGTGAACATTGCTGCAGGCATTATCACTAACAAAACAAAATAATTACTTTTGCACAAAATTCACCCTCCACCAAAAGACTATTGCCACTACATTAATGGAATTAGATTCTTATCCTCTACAGAACTCCACAGTTGTATGGAGATGAAGGATTTGCCCTGTATATTTTCCTAACCAGTAAAAATAAGCTTAGTACTTACTACTAGGTGATACGAAAATTAATGGGACTATGCAAAGTAGTAAGCCTGTGTTATACGCCTACAGGTGCGAGCAGTAATTTCTTATATCCTACAGAGAGATGAGCTTGGACTTCAGAGAACAGAAAAAGCCAGACTGATATTGCAAAGGTATCAAATAGAATGAAAACCCCAGAGCAGAACTTTTCCATTAAAACAGAGGCATAGATTTTCTTGATTCAACGGAAAGAAGTTGCTTATGGGAGAAACAATGGTTTATGGTCTCATAAAGATCAATCTGATCAACCTCTACTTTTTCTCTCTACAAGAGCAATGTGTGTTTTGCTAGGCATTTTACCATCTGGCTGGTTTATAATTTTTCACTCTCATCCCTACACCTTTTCATGTCGGTATGTAGCCAAATTTGTTGACAAAGATGACGTTAATTCATCTGATGTTTTATGAAGAGTGAAATATTTGCTGTTTAACCCTACTGTCAACTTCCTGCTAAACCTCACAATAAGGAAAATCCTTTTGCACTGATACAAATCAGTTATCGTAAAATGCTTTACGGGATACTATTAGCCTTTGTAATCCAGTCAGTTAAAAGCAAAGTAGTATATATGCATTAACTATGAATGAGATCAAGAGGCATTCAACTTCTCGCCACCAAAAGTAAATCAAACTCATTTATCAGCAAAAGAACCATTTGCTGACCATTTGCTGCACAAGAAGTTTGCTGACCCAAACACTTTTCTTAATGCCAATATCTATTCAAAATTATAACTGAACAAGAAAATATATACAAACCAGCTCATTTCTAGAAAGCATAACCTAATATACACAATACAAGTTTACGCATTTGAATGCAGACATGAAGTGTACAATCCCTTCCAATGGCCATAACTGAAATCCTACAATTCTTTCACAAAAACCATCTTATTGGATACAGGTGACAAATGACGCATCAAGTCAGGATCACCCTTTTAATTTACTCTTATATCCTCATTTTGTCTACTGACTCCTACCTATTCTACCTAAAGTTCTTCCATTCACTAGTAACACAATTAGATGTAGAGATCAATATTATATGGCTCTAGATAACACATATGCTTACTTGGTCTTGGGTATCCCACAGGGGTGCTGTTCCCTCACGCAGGAGTGCAGAAGGTCAATGCTGTATCAGGACAGCCGCTTCTATGCCTTAAATCCTTAAGCAGCTCCATAAACAGTTGCTGAAGGCCACCTACCATTAAGCTCAGTTTCCATTCAGACAGTTCCTTATCCAGGGTCTCTCAGAGCCAGACAATACCTACTGGTTGAAATTAGGTTGAAAAGAGCTTCATCTTATTTTGAAAACAATGCTTTCTCCTCTGCTTATCAGGCTCCTCTCTCCAGAAAGCCTAAAGGTATGCCCAGGTTCATGTACTTGGTGAAACAAACTCACTCCTCAATGATAGGAAGAACCAGCTATGTAGAAAGGGTCAATAGGTAAAGTAATAGAAGACTAGACAAAATAAGACACAGAGGAATTAACATGATGAAGAAATATAAGGAAAATCATAAAAAAAAATTAAACCAGAGGAATATTATCAAAAATAATGTAAGAAATGTTTACGGCTTTTGATAGAAAACATGATTAAAGGAAAAAAGAGAAACAAAGAATAAATGTCACAAAATTTGAACTTTTTTCCTAGCACAATTTATCATAATCAACACCAAAACAGATTCAGTAATGTAAATAGTGCCATATTATGTATAAGAAGAATATAATCAAATGTCTGAATTTTTTGTGTGTAAGAAAGTAATTTGGTGAAAGTCTGAGTACAGTATTCATCTTTCATTCTTAGCCTGGAAAGAAAGGCAATCCTGCAGAAATTGTCTAGAAGAAATAATGGTCTAAGGAATGAAGTCAAGGTTATATCAAAAAATGCCCACTGTTGGAAAATTCTAAGTATTCAATAATTTTTAAAGCGGCAGCCCTGTTAAAAAAATTGATGTTTCAGCAAGAAAAAAAAAGAAGAATCAAATCAATGAAAAAAACAGCAAAGAGAAGAAGAGTTTGATGTTACAGACTATAAGAGACAATACTTTAAGAAGCTAGAAAAGAAAAACCACAACAATGATCAACTGGACCTTGAGTAGCCAGTGCATCTGGACAGGAACATAAGCCAAGGATCATTTCCCATCAGGGGAAGATGAGAATTACAGATGAAAAATAAAGGGCTAGAGGAAGTGAGGCAGTATGAGGAGGTGAGGATCACTCAGCATCACCTCCAGATGCTGAATGAAAAGTGTAGCGTTTGATAGAAGAGCAAATACACCTAATACTTTTTAGTCTTTTTTTCTGTTCCCCATGATCACTATACATTATTTCTGTATCATTTTCAGTCTCTGGATCCAGATAAAACACAGCCTACATGTGGCTAGCAGAGCACTTCACCTATGCCTCTTCAGTTCAAGCTATGACTTCAAATAGCCATGCATTGTGCTAATTCTCCTGAGACAAAAAGGATGGATCACCACCTCATAAAAAACTTCACTAGTTAATATTTTATAAAGGTTTTATAACTTTATATGGTATCTGTTTCAGTATCAACATAATGGCAACCACTATGAATGTGACTTAACAGAGTAATGTGTATATCCTGAGACAGATTTGAGAGAAAATAAAGATTTACTCTAAACTTCATATAATAATCAAAATTAAATACCAGATGTTACTATTTTGCACTGACAAAAGCATTCTGTCTGTGCTTTATGTCACTATAATAATTTTCAAGACAGAAAATAACTCAAAATATCGATTACTCTTCTTTCCTTTGGATGCAAGCAAAACTATTATAAGAAGGTGTCTGGCTTATTTTTTAAACACAGAATGGTCAAAGAACCCTCTAGCTAATCAGGGGATAGTGCTGAGATGTGCAGCCTAGGAACCAGGAAAGGAATTACACCTCATTTTATTCCCTTTTTAAGCTTTCCACTGCTGAAAGCCAGGATGATATGGCTTATTCTCACCAGTGTACTTGGCTATCTCATTGCAGTACTAGGCAGTCATATTAATGGAAGGCTTCCATCCTCAGTCTTCTCACTGTTTAGCAACACTTCTGACATTTTCAAAAGCACGGTACAAAAAAAAAAAAAAAAAGAAAAAAATNAAAAAAAAAAAAAAAAAAAAGGAAATAATTACAGACTACATTAACTTTAAAAATTCATTCATTTAAGATTTTTTTCTAATTGGTTCAATCATTAACTTGAGAACAGCAAGTTCTCAAGCAAATTTGCAAAATTTGCTTATTTACAGAACGAGAATAAAACACTCTTAAGTGTAACAAAAAGCAAAATGTTCATTCTTTTGTGACTTGTGGGGTAGTGGTTTTTATGTGGGCTGCTGGGGAGGATGGTGGGATTATTCTCATAGCATTTATGGGCTCAAGGAGGTCCCACTTAAGGTGATGAACTCAAATTACAACTGCAACTAAGAACAGGGGGTTACGGGGTGGGGGAAGGTATTAATTCAAGAGGCGGCCTCCTCCACTAGCCAGGCAGCTCAGTAGTCCAGTACTAGATAAAAGGACTAGTATTACTAGGTCTCGGAAAGAGAAATAAGACAGAAAACAGTAAGTGTGAGAGACTACAGGCCTTTCTATTTAAGTTTTCCAGAGCTCAAAGCCCACAGCAGAGGCTGGTAAATTGCTTGTTTCCCCTCAAACAAAAAAATGCGGTGACTTGCTGTACTAAAAAGGATAAAAGATTTACAAAGATATGGAATTTGGGTCCAGAAAGACACGCCAATGAAGTTTCTGATTGTTTCAGCATGGATCTGGGAGCCAAAACGGGGCTTTTACTTCAAAGCTCAGTGTCTCAGGACACCTTGCAGAAGGTGAGGAGATTCAGAGACTCCTGCTGAAGGTGGAGTGAGTTTCTGTAAAACTCTGAGGGAGAATATTATGCAGATCAGATTGAGTACAGTGCCATCTCGCAGTGAGGGATGCTCAGAATTACATTCCTCTACAGTCAAACATAAAATATGACAACCAATTTCTAAAAATTAAAAGTTTATGATCAGGCATAAAACTTGGACCCTTTCATTGTTTGAGCTACAGCTAAACAGTTTAAAAAATTACATTTAAAAATCACTTATTAATTCAGCTGCACAAAAAAGCACTTTTAATTAAAACATAATTTCAATATATATTTTCAATTTTCCAAAAAGAATTAATGCTACGCAACCTTAGCTAATAAAGTCATAATAAACAGGATCAAAATAGAAAGATGCCAGTATGCCATACGTGAACAAATGCAACATGAATTAATCTCTAATGATACCATTTTGAAGAATGTGACTAAAAAAATCTGATTTTTACCGAAGTTATCTGACTCTAATCAGGATGAAACAAAAACAATTTATGCTCATTTAGACTGCTGAGTCAAGCACTTCCTGAATCTAATTTTTGGTTTTGGAAATCTTCAGAAACTAACGATGATTTGACAGATCTTTTATCTTCATAACTATGTTCCCAGGGTGTAAAATATATGTTATGCATTACTCAAATTAAATAATATTGTATCCCAAAGACCTATTAATCATGTAACTTTTCACCAATTAGAAAGGAACATGTATCTTTTCTGAAATATTAGGTTGCAGCTGTATCTCTATCAGAAAGGTTAAACAGATTTATCTTTGAGTACAACTAGAATGGTTTTGATATTCATCAAACATTACTTTTGGGATCACAGGTCTGCTCTTTCTTTCAGCAGATATTCATTACTGTACACTCACTTGGCAGATGCACAATATCTGAACTGTCTAGTTGCCATGTGATGGCTATTCATTCTGAGCATCGTTTGTTGAAATGATTTCCCTACATATCTGAGGGCATGACACTACTTTAGGTGCTCTTTTCTTTCTTTCTTTTTTTTTTTTTTTTTAAGCTATTTGTACTATTTGTACAATAGCACTCTTTTGGTACAGCCATATAATGAAGGAATGCTAGATAAATTTTTTTAGGTTTTTTTTTAAGGAAATAATTGCTATTACTACAACACTTGCAATCAGAATATTGTTATATTATAAATATGCAAAAGATTTCTAGTTGTTGAATTGTTTGAGTGCTGCTGAGTTTCGCTTTTATGTATAATGTTCCAATAATTAGGACCTTTCCTCAAGAAAGTGTTCTTTTTCAGTATGGCTGCTTTTGTTTTGAAGAGCACATCTTTAATAACTCTTTGATTTTATTTCTCCAGCCCTGAAAATGTCAGAGGTAAGCACTAATGAACCCAAGCATATGTGCAAAGATAAGCACATGTTTATATCAGACCTACTTTTAAGAACATAAAAGGAAGTTGTTGCAGTTGAAGTTACATTTTTCAAAGTATTAATTCAAGAACCGCACTCTGTCAAAGTGTTTTCAAAGACCATGTGCAGAAAACTTTTTATGTCTTAAGCAAGACATCAGAGGTATAGACTTTTCATAACAATTGAAGGATACTTGATGAATACATTTGGGAGAATTACTCTAAAATCAATATATTGACAAAGACACCAAAGTTATATCAACATTTCTTGCAGCATCTTATATTGCAGTTGATAAGTTTATTCAGTAAAAAGTTGAGAGCAACTTGCGTATTGTAGTAGCTTTACAAAACAGGACAAATATGAACAACAGTAAATATGGACTGGGACAAGTTTTCCAAACAGAAGGGAGAGCATTTTTGACATTACTTCTTTAGAAATGTATTTAATACACTAAAATAAGCAGGTACCTTGTATCTCTCTTTCAATGTATGTAGGGATGTGCGTTTTACAAACCATTTACAATTCACAAATTCTTTCTTCAGACAACTCTTTCTCCAGATGTGTAAATTGTACAGCTACTTATCATAGACCTAGTTCATATAAAACCCTATCATAACTACAGTAAATTTTCTTCTATTTTAATTATCATCAATAACATAGCACAGTGAATGCTTTTAATGAAGCACTTTTGCACATTCAGATGAATAAGTAACGGATTTTATAGTAAGTATTAGAAACACTTTGGAAGCCTTTGACAACATGTGTTTGCAGAAGAGCCCCCAAAGAAAAAGGCATAAGCTTAGTAAAATGCAACAAACTTTTGACATTTTAAACACCCTAGTTGGTTGCTCTAATTGTAATTTTCAAACATTAAAACTTCTGTACAAACCTTTGTTAGGTACAGGGCCGGCACTAACGGCTCTGAAGAGCAGCAGTTATTTTTTTGTACAGGAGATGCTTACCAGTGGCTTTTAAAGAATATTTCAGGTTCCAGCAATTTTTAAAAGCCCTGACTTGAAGAAAGTACAAATATTTTGCACTCAAAATAGCATAAGACATGGAAAAAGAATGGTAAGTACCAAAAACTAAGGAGTTTACAGCAGTGGGCACTTTTGAGAACTTAATCAAAATTGGCTGGTTTTAGCTAAAGAACATAAATGTAGCTCTTCAAGATGTAGTTAAATTATGTCCTTCCTGAAATCAACAAACCATTTCTGTCCAGGCTTTTTTGCTTTACAGACACTTAGGAATGGGACAGGGGGACAAACCAGTGTAAAAACCAACTATTTCTTTTACTTCTGACAATCCTGCGACTTCAACCACAGCTATATGCTGTTGATTTATGTTAGCATTGGACTGCACATTTAACTCTAAACACCCAGTTGATCTTCCGTCTCTGCCCCTTCCTCCCTTATGAAAAACCAAACTAAGGAGAAGCACTTTTCAAGTTAGAAAATAATTTAGTGATTTTCATTTCATTGGCAGAACTTTTTTTTTTTTTTTAGACACTGGTGATGCGTCCCTTTTGCACAGGCAGAACTTCACAATTCAAATACAATGCTTTCCCAAAAGCTCCTGGAAAGGGGCACTAAATTAATTTGGTTTTCTGAAGAGTTAAGTAAAAGTCTAAGAAAGATCTTTACCTTCTCAATAGGCAAAAATATATCCAAAATAATTTCGCTGGGAATAGATAAAGAGCTGAGGAGATATTATTTGGCATCACTCTCTATTGGAAAGATTTAACAGATGCAAGCTGATGAGACTATAATGGAAAGACAGAATTTTTCCTTCCATAGCATCACCACATAGAATTGAAAAAGACAGCTGCAAGTATGCAGTTGATCTACCCAGGAAAAACCTGAAATCCTCACATGAAGTAATCTTTGTCCTTCGACCTCAGTTGCTTAGAACAGGGTGGCCAGCTTCTGTTCTGGAGTCAATTTATTTGTTCAGATGAATTTTGGACAACCCATCATTTCCCAAAATAGCAAGTAAATGGCATACTCCAAATAATGGAGAAAACAGTGGTAACTACAAGACTTATTGGTGAGAGAACCTGCAGCTCAGGAAGGCCACAGGGATCCTGCTCAACCCTCTGCCCATGAGTACTGTTTTTGTGCAGCACAGACCAAATCTGGAACGAACCCGCTCCTAGTGCAGGAGAAGCTCCTATGCAGCCAAGGTCTTTTCCACAGAAATTACCAGAATAAAACTGCCTCCTCATCACCATTATGAGGGACACCGCGCTCCGACTCATCCAGCAGTCTCTTACTAGTCCTCTTCTCCAAATCTAGTCCTTGCTGCCTGCAGGGGTCTCCAAGCCCAACCCAGTCTCTTCCAGTCTCTATACAACAGAGCCTGGAAGGAGGGGAATTTAGTAGTAGAAAGCCAGCTGCTTTCCAGCGTAGACTAAACTTTGCATCAGAAAACTGACCTCGCTCCTGTGAGTCCATCACATATTAGTCAGTCAAACTAGTACTACTAAACTGTTAAGCCATGCCATTTCTACACAGACTGGCCAACTACCTAGAGGGGTGGCAACCCTTGACTTCTCTCCTTGTTCAAATTTTCTTGCAGGTAGGGGATAGCTCATCAGCTCATCACTAATTTAGGTAGCTTCTACTGCTCTTTGTCGTGTGACTTTCCTGCTACTTACCTTTCTACTGTTCTCAAAAAAAAAGTTCATGCCTTACGAGGTGTATGGTCATATCATACCTATAATCTTTCTATTATGACATATTTAAAGGGGTTTTTTTCTCCATCTTGTTAATTGCTTGACTAAAATTTATTTTTGACTGATTAACTGAAACATTGTTATTGTGCTCTAATAGCTACAGAAATCTGATTGATAAATTTAGGAACAAGAAAAAAACATAACAGAATTTCAACATGGATCTAGCTGTCTTCAGAGGTAGGTTCTTCTGTCTAGTTATGTTGTACTCTTGCTTTTCACACAGAAATTATATCTTTGTTTCTGAGCAAAGCATCAGCTCTAAGCTTATTTTCTACTGAAAACAAATAGGACCAAGTCTTGAAAACGAATAGGATCAAGTCTTATGGGTTTGAGTTGCTTAGTTTTGGGGTTTTTTTGGTTGTTGTTTTGTTTGGGATTTTTTTTTGTTTTTTTGTTTTGTTTTGATTTAAACGAAGTCATTGGAAAGATAAAGCAATGTGTCATCCATATTATGTGACAACTTTACCCCTCTGCCTGTTCCTAGCCTCTCATCCACCTGGGTGAAAGAAAAATGGAGGGATGAAAACACTAAATTGCTCAAATTGTTCATTATTTGAATTTCAATTTCATTATCTGTTAAACAGGAAAAAAGTGTTTGTTTCCTCTGCTGATAGAAGAGGAGCGGGAAGAGACTTGAAAAGGAAGAAAAATTGGAAATGAAATGTTGCTTAGAATTCAGTGATAAAGACTCTTATCCTAAATTTTCAGACTCTGTGTACACAATGTAATAAATGACTACTAAGAACTTAATAAATCAAATTTTAAGATTAGCACCCTTTCCAGAATTTATTAATCTTACATGATTTACAGCAGCTCTCTTGATCTAAACTTATTCATTAGGGGAACAATGCTACTTAGAGGGGAACTGAATTTTCACTGAAACTGTCAAACAGAATTTTTATTTTTTTTTTTAACCTCACCATATCCATGAGATTAAAAAGAACCAGAGCAAGGTGATTCCAACATGTTTCTTCTAATGTAAGGTGGCAGGCCTTCCAAACCTCTGTTATGTTTATAATAGGGAAAAAAAACTTATGAAGACATCGCTATATTAGGCAAGACATTGTCCATTCCCCTCATGCACACAAGATCTTATCTTACAGGTTGATGCAACATCCTCAGACCTGCCAAAAAGTAGTAACTAAATCATAACAGTCAAACAGTAAGATGCCAATGTGGACTATTTGATGTGAATTTTTATTCTTATTGCAAATTAGTACTCCTATGGCTTTCAGTACGCAGCCTGCTGTATCATGTTTCCTTCCCTGTTATGTATTTTGGCATCTAGAACATTTGCAAGTACTAATATTTTGCACATCTACCACAGCTGCCTTCTGAGCACTTCAAAGTATTAATAAAATTAGTCTCACTATGCCACTAAAAAGAACAAATGTACTCTGGCAGCTCTGCAGATAGAATTTAAATCACGTACATTATCTCCTCTAAAAAGATATGCAGCTTCTGGGAGAGAAGTTCCATATCCTCTGATTTTCACTTTTGTACCTTAAACCCAAGGACATCTTTCTCTATAAATAAACTACTAAAACAGCACAAGGCTTGCACTGTTTGCAATTTAAAAACATTGTTGTGAACTACAGATGGAAATTCCTGCCCCTGCAATCTTCTCCCTTTTGTCCACCCTGAAAGAAAAATTCAGTGCTACTTTTGAAAAAAAAAAACAAACCCCACAGGTAATGCAGTACTTTCTTCTTCTGAGGCACTTGATAAGAAACTTTGATTGACATTTGGTTTACTCTTCCCCCTCTCTTTCCTTTATTGCCCTTTTCTCTCATGAGACAAGGTAAAAAGAGGGGATGAGTAGGATGCTGTCATCAAGAGCTACACAGATGTAGCTCTGAACAAGAGCAGGCGTAATTTAAATAAAAAAAGCAGTCTAGGAAGTGACAGCATGTTTACAGTAAGTATTTCTGTAAGAAATATATACCTATATCTGCTAGTGGGTATATATCAGGGTGAAATCAGTTCCCAAGTGAGCCCGCTAGTAAACTCTATAGTAAAATAAACTTTATATTAAACTTCCTAAAAACTCCATAAAAAAGCTTGAAGGGCCTTTAACTCACACAATCCAAAAGGCTCTGCTAGAAGTAAAACATATACACATCACTTTTCAAGTAGAGAAAATTTTTCAGTTTTCTAGGGAGAACTGAACAAATCCACAGTCACTTCTCATCTGCCCCTGTACCATGGGAGATATCTCACTATCTGCAGTGAGCTTTTAACAGGGGCCAACTGGCCACCCTCACTACAGTAACCTGGGCTCCCTACACAGCCCCCAGATCCCTGCTGCCTCCATCATCTGCTCCTGGGGAGGAGCTCCTCACCCTGGTGTGGGCTGGCTAGCTCTCCGAAAGGCATCAGCCACCTCCCTCTGCCTCCAGAATAGGTCCTTTTCAAAAGCAGAATAATGCTTGTTTGTTCATACGGACTTTATAAGGACTTTGGTAAAAACTGTTCCATTTTCTTGAGCTGAAAAGCACTGAGCATCTCACATAACACTCTACTACCTCCTATACTCTGTTATTAAATTGAAATTGCTCCGTGACAGTGGTGCAAAGCTGAACTCTTGCTGCCTATTCCAGTCCTGCCTCTCAGGCAAGTCTTATGGGGTTTTTCTTTATGTATCAAAGCCCCATTATCTGAGGAACTATGTCTTCATTCCTGGCACCTTTGCTCTCCATTCGTTATTCTTCCAGCTGGAGTATATTATAGTCAAAGCTGGATGCTTACCTGTTCTTGACCAGACCAGATCGTTGTCACCTACAGATTTACTGAAAGTTGTTTCATTCAGATAATTTTGCTCTAGCTAGTCATATAAGTAAAACAGAACGGGGTTTTTGACTAGTAATAGAACTTACTGCCACTTACTGTAAGTCACTCATCTTGTATTTATAGTTCAACTAATAATTTATTGGAACAAGGAAATCCTGTGCCAAGAAACGAGGGTCCTGCCTTTTCCTTGATCTCAGCTCAGTTCCCCTCTGTATGCAAGCAAGCAGAGTCAAACCAAAACAGGGATCTCATGTACAAATACATGTGATGGCAGAAGAGAAGTGAGGCTAGAAATGTAACTGCTTCTTCTGGAAGCGTGTATACTAAGTTCATGAAGAGATTAAACCAGTGAAGCACCAAGTAGTAAAATGAAAGGTCACAAAATCTTGATCTGTTGCTGACATGCTGTTTAAGTCCCAGCTCCATGCTGTACTTTTCCCTTTTATTTTGTTACTTTCAATTTTTAAATTTTCAACTTTTTTCCTTTCATTTATTTTTTTTTTTAATTGAAAAATAATAATCAACTTGTTAAAGAAAAGAACTAGGAAGTTCACACCTCTTGAGTGGTTTGTGACCTTGAGAAAACTACCCAACAACTCCATGCCTGCGCAACAGAGTGTGGTAGCCCTGCCAAACTGTATTATATATACATTCCTGCAGTCACTCTTTTTTTTTTTTTTTTAAATACTCTTAAGAATTTCATGCATGTAATGAAGATTGACAAGCATACAATTCATTCTGTAGGTCATCTGCTACACAGATGTAATTTACATTCCTTCTCTGAACAACTTTTTTGGGGGCTCAAATTAAAATGGATAGTATTAATTCATGATCCTCACATTTATTTCTGTGGTCACAGTGTTTTTCATACAACTCTAAAATACAGTGAAGAAAGCAGCCATATTCCACCTCTGCGAAAACACAGCATAGGTCTTTCACTAAACTATGGATCCTTGCTCATATACTAAGAATTCTCTGTTGAATACAGCTCAGCAAGCAGAGAATCACAGAGCTCTGACCATCAGAAAACGTGCCTATATCTGTTAAGTAAATGTGCCTAAATCTCTTAAGTGTCTGAAGTTTAAAAAATTACTTTTGAGGTCTAGTAATTGTAGCTTAATAATTATTTAAGTAAGTTCTAATCGAACAATTATTAGAAGTCTCCCAACTCTATGGTATGAGATATATTTTGGTGTGCTTCAAGGATGCAAGAGATCTGTTGCCTCAAAGTGATGTATATTTACTTCTCCTGGATAACTCTTTGTATCATTGCAATTCATCAAATACAGACCTCTTCCAGTTCCCTGACAAGAAAAGTAAGGCATCAAGTTAAACCACGTGAGACTACAGGGCATAAAAAAGGCAAACCAGAAATTAATTTATATTTAACACTTGCTGAGTATCACATTAGCTAGGGTGACTTGACAAAATGTCTTTTCTCCTCGTGATCATATACTTTGTCCATCTGAACACATCTACTAGCTTTTCTTGGCTTATAAATTGTCTTCTATAACGCTATCATCTGGCATATAAATAACAGCTGATACTCCTAAAAAATACGTAGGAAATTACACAGATACATTAATGTTTGCCATATCCTTCTTCAGATGAAAAATGAGATAGTTAATACAGACATTTCAATTCCATTTTAAAACATCAGTGGTCATCCTCAGTTGACTCTTCCTAGTGAAATGATAGCTGTCATACAAACAGGATTATCCTTACAAGTATAGAATTTTACTAAGGCTGTAACTGACTATGGGTCTGTACCCTTTTAAATCTCTTTTGTAGTCATTTCATCTATCAGATATTTCTTCATGCTTTAAAATACTTCTGCAGCTAGAGTTGCAGCTTAAATACACATCAGTAATTTCTGTAAGATGTTTAAGTATGCTGCATTACTGTTGTTTAGTTTATACCATCATGATATCTGTAAATATTAATTTTCATGTTAAATAGTTTTAATATCAAAAATGGCTATCACAATTTGTCAAGAGCATTAAAGGTGTCTCACTTTGCTGAACAATAGTGTAACAAGAGAAGATCAACCTACTTCGCAGGAGACTCCTAACACCACCACTGAGGACAAGGTTACAATGTGGCCAAAAGAATCACACTAGGAAATACAATCAGCTTTCCATAAAAAACCCAACAGGCCCCCAAACTTTTACTTTTAAAAATTCAATTGCCGAATGGATTAAGAAGGAGCAAAAATCAATCTACAAGAAGCTGGTATGACGCAGTAAAATTTCATAAGATGCTTATATTTTTCATGTCCTTTTGTAATGGCATAAAAGGAATCTTCCCCTCTATATTTCTCATCATATATTGTACCATCTTATTTACTTATTTATTTAAAAACAGGATTAA
This sequence comes from Baryphthengus martii, assembly GCA_013396935.1. Lineage (NCBI taxonomy): Eukaryota > Metazoa > Chordata > Aves > Coraciiformes > Momotidae > Baryphthengus > Baryphthengus martii. Next base: position 456,233 of record VWZK01002989.1, on the reverse strand, counting down.
CATCAACTGTTGCATCACAGATACATATGAACTCTATTTTAGGTAAAATATTTATAGATGAGTGGTGTCAGCCATGCGATATTTTGTGCAATAATTTTGTTTTGCAAGAGCTGACGTCAGAGACAAAACTGAGTCAAGAGGGCTAAATGATGCACATGCTGTTATTTAAGACAAAAAAAATAAACCAACCCAATGCATATGGAAAGAGCACCTGATAAAGTGAACACATGCAGGGCAAAGAAAGATGGTTTCTGTTGATTGAATCTAACTGCTGGCCAATTCCACCAAACATCTTGGCTGTAAACATTTTGGTTTTGCTGCCAAATGCTTAGTTTTGCTCAAGAATCTAATGCTCCATTACTCATAGCATGACAGAATCAGGTTTTTTTAACCTCTAGAACATTCACATTCCAAGGAATGAAGAAGTTGATTTAAAGACACTTTACTTCCTTAACCCAAGGGACTCATAGGTAACTTCCTTTAAACGCTCTTAAGCCTGAGGTGATCTTACAAAAACTACATCTCAACTGCAAAAAAACATTGCTGCTGACAGGCTGGTACAGCTGAAAAGTAGCACGGCTTATGTATATTGTGTATCTGCAGTGACAACTCTTTGGCTGATGAATTTTCCTGGCAGCACTCTAAGTTTTGTAATGTAGAAAAGTCAGGTTAAAAGTATCTCTTCTACATTAATCTGCCATCAGACTAATTTAATGCAGGTACAAAGTAGGACATTAGTCACTTTGATTAGGATGGTAATTTTAATTAACACTTCAGTCATTGGTCCAAACTATAGGTCAGTGGTGTCCCATAGTGCATATACTATGCTTTGGAAGGGATCTGATAAGGCATCATTCTTGCACTACACAGGAGTGAAGTGGCACGGTCCATTTCACAGTATCTGTCCATCCATGCACTCATCTTCAATTGGACACCTTTGGCACAACCTACTTCCTAGAAAGACTGGAACTACAGGGTTTGGCCTTTCTTTGGCTCTTGTTGTGTGAAATAACAAGCCCCAAATAAGTCCCAAATGTCTGGCCTGCAAGATGCTACACAATTACCATACTAAGACCTCCAAAGAATGGGAAGATTAGCCCTTTGAGTAAGTCACAGGTCAGTGAGGAATAACTTAAAAACTGGAAATAGAAATCAGGAAAAGCAGAATCAGTTCTCCAGTCTGAGACCAGGACAGCACACGGCATCACCAATACAGTGGAAATACCTCAAGTCCCTTTCTGTGAAAGGAAGATAACAACGCCCCTTCATCCTATAGGAGTGCTGAGAGGATTAGTGTTTGCAAGAGCCTTGGCAGCTCAGAATTAATTAATATTTATGATCATCAGTCCATTCAAATTTGCATGCTGAAGATATGTAGATGATGTGAATAGCATTTATGATTGCAGTACTGATCTCTAAAAACTGACAGCTTCATAACATTTGTTAGTTTTTTCCTCCAACTTTAATTCATTTACTCTAAGGACCTCTTTCTGTCTAAGAGGTGCATACTGCTTCATAAAACAGATTAAACCAATAACAATGTTGTTTTAATTTATGGACAGATAATTCTGCATATTTATTTTTTTTCTTGACATAAGGAACCATCATTTTTGCTAACAAATTTGTATTCATCCTCATGCATCACTAAGAATAATTATGGAAATCAGATGAAGGGTACTGGAATCAACCATTCCATGGTTGTAGTGGGAGATAGGATAAAGATATTCAAAAGAGGAAACTGAAGCAAAAAGCTTAAAGGATTAGTAATTTAAAGGCCTGTATATATTTATTCATTTAAAATGTTTATGAGCATGGTAATAAACATCAAATATACCAACCTGCAAATGAAGGAATGCCCTCAAGAATACAGCAGAGTATAAACAAAATAATGAAGATATCAAGAAGCTACAAGTACCGTTCTGGTCATTTCTAATTACAACAAATACCTTAGTTTCACGACTAATGGCTTTGCTGCTTATAATCTGGGGTGGTCGAAAGACGTGGCACATAATCTGCTTGTTTCATGCCTGTGCACGGTATAAAAATGTCCTGAAATGTTTGACATTTTCATGGGACAGGAAACCTGCTTCTCACCCAAATTTAATTCTGTACTGCTATAACAACTAGAATTCTAGTGGTTGGGTTCAACAAACTCTCTTTCTTTCCACAAAAACGCTCCTCTTAGTGCTGTTCAGTGAGCAAATGCACATCCAGAACTGCCGGCAGAAAGACGCTGCCCTATTGAGCCCGGACATACAGGAACATTTGGTTTATGTCCAAAGGGATTGAAAATTTGATCAAAGAAAACTCACCTATAGCAATCCAAACAATCACTCGGAAACAGTAAGTCAATGTTATATTTCTAGTTTCTCACTCAAACGGTATCCTAACTTCATTCAACGTCACAGCTGCAATATCAGCATGAAAACAGTCTTTAATCTTTAAAATACTTCACTCATAGTACTGAAAATTGGATAACTCGTGTGTGAAACTTTCAAATTCTTTAACACTGACATGCCAAATTAACTACTTTAAACATACAGTCACCAGTTTTCTTCCTATTTGTCTTTTTTCTTTACTTGCATCTATTTCTCTAAGATACATAATTTACCCTGCAGATTTTGAGTTAGTGCATGCTTCCTAGGCATTTTAAATTTTATGCAGACATAACAACCTGTGGAAGAGGTGGGACTCCAGGTATTTTAGTGAAAGTTAAACAAAAACCATCAGCAATAGTATTATTTTAATTTTCAATGTCCTTGGTAATCTTAATCCCATCAAAGACTACTACTATTTGGACATAAGCATTCCATGGTCTCTGCTTATATGAATATCAAAATTGGTTAGGAATTAACTACAATATCAGATCTCCTGAAGTGAAACAATCATTTTATCACAAAGGAAAGTTGGCTTTTATAAGAACAAACATCAAGTTTTACAGATATGGATCTAGGAATCAGTTATGTCCATGATCTGTCACACATCTGAAGAAAACTTCTTTCTCACTACATTTTTATTAGCCTTAATTTAATATTTCAGAACTCCTGTTGAAAATGCTAAATTCTATCACAAGGCTACCCATAACTCTTCCCCTCATAGCTGTGTAAGTTTAAAACACTTAGAAAATATTATCCAAATTAAAACTGTGTTATTCCTTCTCATCTATATCTTAAAGCAAGGATGAATGCTATCTAATTTAAGAATAAAAAAAGAAGTTTCTTCCTTGGTTCATGTATTTCCTCTGAATTTCTGTCAGAAAATCTGTTTAATATTTTGTTTATTATTCACCTGATTGGAATCAAGTGACTAAGTCTGTTGATGGGCTTTTCCCCCCCCCGCTGTTATCAACTCCTTCAACTGCAAAGGCAGTGCTGGTTTTTCCTTTTTTTCTTTTTTTTTTTCTTAAATAGCAATTTGTAAGTGAATTGCAATCACATCTGTTTTTAAAAAAAGTGTTTAGAAAGGCATATTATCTAAAAAAAATCTATTTCTTAAATTGTCAGTCTAGAGACTAGGTTTTCAACACTTTTAAAAGAAATAAAACTGACACTTTCCCTTGTCTCTAAACCCCATACTTTTCAAAACTCTTACTAATCTCCAATAAATGAAGAAGTCTGAATAAACAGATTTCTTATTCTACACGTGATGAGGCATAACTTTCCTAGACTACTATTAAGAGCCCGATCATTCAGCCACATTTAAAAACGCTTCAACAAACAAACAAATATGTTCTTTTACTTGTCTTGTTTTTGAAAAAGTTTGCATAAAAAGAGGCAAAAGACAGCTTAACGATTCTTGAACAAATGATGAGGCATGAAAAGGTCACCTTAAACACAAATATATTTCATTACCAATCATCAGTATACTGAACTGTACTGAAAAGAAGGAAAAGGGCAGAGAGTAAATGCAATGTAGATGCTGTGGGCTAAATTCAGAGTACATTACACCTTTCAGAATCAAAAAACTTACCCCAATAATGCTATGATCATGTTACACGTCTAATATTGAAATACAAGGAATTTTTATTTTTTTTTTCCACACAGAACTTGCTTGAATGCAATGATAAAAAGGTTGGTGGGAAGAGGAAGAGCATTTGGAAAGCCCCATTCAAGTCACCTAGACCTGTTCTATCACACAATCAAAGCCTCCCAGACAATCTAGTTTCCTCAGCAGAATTAAACAGCCCTCTATAGACACATGGCTTGCAAGGGAGATTATAACTTAAGAGACACAGCACAACCAAGAGACAAAGTCAAAGGAGAAGAAAAAAATATATCAGGAATATAACAAAAATCAAACTACAGCAAAGCAGCATTCATCAAGTCTTAGTACTTTCTCTGCTCTACTAAAAAGGCTGCTAAAGAAAAGCTGAGATAGAGGTGGGTTTCTAAAGTGGCACAAGGTATCTGTGTTCAGCAACTAAATCTACCCTTTAAATTTAGGCAATTAAAATTAACAGATTATATCCTACTCTCTTTAATAGCTGTCTAAATTGCTTACAAAAACATTTGTCTCTTTAAACTCGAGGCGAGCATTGTCAAAATCAGTTAATGCCATAATATTGAGACATCCAACTTGATAAGAATGCCATTGATTTAAACAGATTTTGACTCTGAACCCCTCGAAATAATTCTGCTTACTAAAAGAATGTTCACCATATTTTCCAAATGTCAGTGTCCTCCACTAGATTTATTTATCACAGAATCGCTATGGTTGAAAAAGACCTTTAAGATCATCAAGTTCAACCATTATCTAACTCTACCAGTGCCACTAGTACACCAGATGCTTAAGTACCATATCTAGATGGCTTCTAAATACATCCAGCGATGGCGATTCAACCACTTCCCTGGGCAGCCTGTTCCAGTCTTTGACAACTCTTTCAGTATAGAAGTTTTTCCTATTGTTCAACCTAAACCTCCTCTGGTGCAACTTGATGCCATTTCCCCTTATCCTATCAGTTGTGACTTTTGAGAAAGAGACCAACACCCACCTCTCTACAACCTCCTTTCAGGTAGTTGTAGAGAGTGATAGGCCTCCTTTTCGTCAGAATGAACAAGCCCAGCTCCCTCAGCCGCTCCTCATAAGACTTATTCTGAAGACTCTTCACCAGCTCCGTTGCTCTTCTCTGGACCTGCTCCAGCACCTTGACGTCTGTCTTATACTGCAGTGTCCACAACTGAACACAGCACTCAAGGTGCGGCCTCACCAGTGCCGACTACAGTGCAACAATGTGCCTATCAGTCCCTAGCCAAGGGAAATTAGGAAACTTTACTATCTGTATTGAGATGATTAGGATGAAGAACTTTAAGTGCTCTGACTGGGGATATCAGGATTCTCCCATGCAGCTCCAAGAAAATCTTTTTTTCACAGTCTTAGTGATAACATGTTTTCAGCGACCTGTAATGCTGTTTCATGACTTTTAAATTGAAGATATAGAGTACTTAGCCGGAAAAATTCACCCTGTAGGTATGTATCAGAATTTATTGTATGACTATGTATCTGCCTGAGGGAATGAACCTAATATTTACCCTTGTAGTACTGAGTACATTATTTTTTAAGTTATGCTGGAAATTCTGTTAACTGAAAAAAAAGTAACGATAATCCTTCCGTGTGCCTTTGCTTGAAGTGTTGTCTGAGTTTCTGGTTTCTTGTGGAGATTTTAGTGAGACAAACATTAATCCTTTTTCTGTGTGTAGCTCACTGAAAAAAACCCACTAATTTACAGCATTAAAAGCATCAATTATACCTAAGTCAACAGCCTGCAGTTTTGAAATACTGAACTAATCCTCACTCTATGAAAAAAAGTGTCAACAAACTAAGCAAAACAAATTTGGCCATAAATGGAGTATTTTTTCAATAAGAGCAAGAAGTCAGAATCAATGGCAGACACATAGAGCATGTTGGGAGAGAGACAACTTGTTTCCTAGACTCAGTTCACTGGCTAGGATAAACGAAGACCTAGAAAAAATTATTAGGTTGGGGAAAACTGGGCAAACATATATACACACATCGAAACAGAAGTTTTCTTCCACTAAACTATTTTGATGATGTTATTCTTTCTCACTCCATTCCATATCAGCCAAAGCTTAGGAGGAGAATTTCACAGCCACATCCATATCTATACCCTGGCTGGATGAGCCAATGCAAATATTCCTCATGAAACAGGTGATGTGGTTCTACTGAGACTTGCTGTCAGATCCCTGTTCCTTTGGAAAAGTGTGTACAAAGCTACTAAGAAAAAGGAAAAGTGAGAGAGTGAATAAATGCACAGATGCTTCTCCCAACTGGACCCATAATACCAACTTCTCACTCCTACCTTCCGAATACATTCAGTGCTTCTGTAGATCTCATCTACTACAATGATAAAGACTGTGAAACAAGTCAGATGTATGTATTTTCTCAGAAACTACAAGATTGAAGGCGTAAAGCTGCTGTAATGACATGACTTTTGAAAGTCTGTGCTACACCAGTAAGAGTCACAGAGAAAGTGAATACTAATACAGGAAATAAAGAATGGGAGGAATTAATTAAACTACTGAAGAATGATGAGACACTGGTTTAAAATAGAATGGGGATTGTCGTGTTAGATTAGGAGAGGTGGGGTTGAGTGAGCCATACTTCTATACCTCTATTCACTTCAGTAGAAATACCAAAAATATTTCTGTAACAAACAAAAACCACAGAGGCTTCAGAGCTTACATGCTGCTCCGTGGAAGTAGAATTTCAGGCGGAGAGTGGAATGAGAGGGACAAGAGCTAATGAGATCTCGCTCCTATGAAAGAGGATCGCTGAACCCTAACCTGCGTCTGCTCCTGGGTCATAACGTCTATGTGATCATTTCAGAGTCCATTTTGAAAACACAAAGAAACAATACATTAAAATTGTCTTATTCAAAGGAGTGCCAGCAAATACTTAAAATATTGGAAATAGTGCATTTAAGGAAGAGAGGATAAATAGATTGGCTGTGTGTCAACTAGTCTAAGAAGTTTTTTGAAGTATAGGCCAAATTTGTTGTAGTCATTGCTAAGTTAGCAGAAGACCTCATTCTTCAGCTAGGCATGTAAAGTCACATTCTTAAAGCTAAGTCGCCTTGGCCAGCCAGTGATCATTACTGCGACTGTCATATTGATTATTCCAAACATCTGCAGTAAGAATATTAATCTGATTATTGACTAGATGGAAAATGTCTCTCTTGTTAAAGCTGAATGCACAAATGTCATGAGCTGCCAGAGAGTCACACCCATTAGTGACTGTTTAGAGAGCCTGTGGAGCTGCAGGACGAATGTCACTATTAGTATAGACCTAATTTACTACAGATCTATACATTATTAGACCTACAGCAGTCGTAACACTGCTAAGGACTGTTAGCTTTGGCTACTTATACTGGCACTTCCTTTCTCACCTTAGGGAATTAGCACCAAGTGTATTAATTACAGAATTCAGAACACAGTAAGATAATAAATGCTGAAGGAAACTCTCAGCTCCCTCAAAGCAGAAAGGAAAGTATGTAAGCATTTTTTTCTTATGTTTAGTGCCAATTAGTAAAGCATAGTTGAGATTAATCATGGAATTGAAATGCAATTAATCATCACTATAGTAAATTATTACTATGGTTACTATTTACAACTTGATAGTGGCTAATAACCAGTGAGACTGGTGGTCGTTATAACAAATAACGTATAATTACGTAACATCAGATATCTTACGTACTAAATGGCTGTCAGATCCCTTCTGAAAATGTCTGTCACTGGATCTTAGAATAATTTGAAAAACAATAAAATACTATTGTAATAAAGCACAGTATAACGAGTAGGAGAAATGAGCAGGTTCTAAAAAATGGATGAGACACTGCTTGGTAAGTTGACCTTTCAGAAATAGTGCCTCCTTTACCGGGTTTTTAAATGAAAGGCAAGATTATTTTTAATTACAGCTTATGAGCATAGATATAAGTCATCATAATAAAAAGTCACTCACATTTGAGCCAGTTACAGTTTTGCTATTAGAACATAGAATATCACTTGAGTTAAGCTTGCATGACAAATATCATTCCATTCTGTTGTATTTCAAATTCTTAATTCTGAAATTTCTCAGCAGTGACATAACTTTTTTCCCCAAAATAAGGCTCTAATTCTTCAAGAAATATTATACAGGTACAGTAAGGATAAACTTCTGTTTAAAGGAAGATCCTCCCTACAGAAAAGTTTAAGAGCAAAACTACCACCAAAGAACATGTTCTTTTGTGAGAGAAGAAATAAACTTTTCCCATAATACAGGAAAAAATCTTGCTTTTTAAAATATCTTTAACCACAAATAACAGCAGAGGATTGGAAGCTGGAATTTGACATAAAAATAACGCTCACTAAAAAGAAATGCTTATGAGTGATTTTCTAAAATTGGTTTAGAAAAGCTTTTCAAAAGTGCTCTGTCTGCATACATGTCTGAACAGGAGTTTTTTCTAACCTTCTGAAGAGCACAGCCAGGGAAGACTGCTCCAAATGCATGGGTCTAAGTCCACAGGAGGAAGCCTCACAAAAACATCATTTCTGCTTGCTATTTCACTGTTTACAGAGTGATGGTTGCTTCATGGCATTAATGATACCGTTATGTTTTCATTTTCTCAGGGTTGCTTTTAGGATTGAATATTATTGGAGCTGACTACCCTTATTTCTTACTCAATTGTTTCCTATTCCCTTTTCTAGGTATCACTGACATTCATTTAAAACTACTGTCTTAATATAAATAAAACACATTGGAGCCATTAAAATACTGGTATCAAATGGATCAAGGTGGAATATGTCTTGCTGTACTGGAAAAACTTTCCTCCTACTATTCCTGAGTATGGTCTCACATGATGTGGATCCTTCTGGCAGCTGCGTATCACAGTATGCAGAATATATGGTGAAAATGGTAGGTGAGTTCAGTGTTATCAGAGCTGAGATGCAACATGCAAGCACTCCCACTGGGAGTCCTGCTTCTGACTTTCCTTAGATTAAATTCAAAATCTTAAAATGTTTTTGAAGAGGCTGAGGTTCTCCTAAGAACTATAAATATGAATTTATATAAATCCATAAATATGAATTTATAGGTCACATACCCTGTGGGATTAAAAATTAAAGGCATCTGATTTGGTAAAGTTGGATGTAATAAGAGTATGACGACAGGATTTGCATCCTTTCTTTATGCAGAAATGCAGACTTTCTTTTGAAGATAAATTGATAAAATCCAAGAAACCACAGCTCTTCTTGGTATAAAACCAGGTATGACTGAGAACATGGGCTTGGTTTCATTTCACGGTGTAATATAAAAGCTCATTAGCTCAGAGATGTTCAACTATCCCAAAGAGACACAGCATTTATACTGCCCTGCTTCGTTACACCTGTGTTTTCAGAACCAGAGAATGGAATTTCTTTTTCAATCTTCACTTCTACAGCAAGGAGGTAGAAAAGGTTATTATCATGTTGCTAAGGGAAATGCATCATCTCATCATCAAAAGCCAATATTATAGACTGACAGTATTTGCAGAGGGTTATGGCTTGTAAAACCAGTAAAACTACTGCAAAAATATTACTCCCTCTTGGAGTGAGTCAGGGAGAAATAACAGAAACTTACATTTCATACTACTTTTATTTCTACTTGAGGGCATTGGCTGTGAGATGTATTTGACGTTTTCCTGGTCTGGCCTCCATTTTACTTGAATTCCAAATGAAAATGTTTCCCATTTTGAAAATTGACTGAAAATGAAAGAAAGATTAAATAATGCTTCCTGCTCTTTTTTTTTTTTTTTCAGTTTCTTGTTCCATTTTCTACTATAAAATATAATGGAAGGAGACTTTTAATATGAAGAAATACCTTCATTTTTTTTATTAGAGCAACTATTCCACTTCAAAGAAGTCATTTACAAACCATTTTGAGCTATACAAGCACCATTTCCTTTAAAAATAAAGGCACTATGGTGTATTTCTCAGAGTGCTCCTGATGCAAACAGAGCAGTATTTGCTTACCTCCGCTGGGAATTTAAGCATGAGAGCTTACTGTAACAATTTCAAGTGAGATTTTCTTACCTCTCACACTTTTATCTGAGATGAGCAGCCTATTTCTTTGTATGTGATGCATATTTATAATTTTCCAGGCACAGGAAGAAACAGTAACTACCAAATCTATCTTATAACAAACACTGAGTAGACTTTGATGGGTATCTAATGCAGTTCCCAAGGAAAAAGGACCTCTGTGCTCTAGTATGTGGGCACAACATTGCTCAGTTTCAGTCAAACCTGACTGAGAGCCAGGGGTATTGAAAATATTAAACCCCAAAAAAGAGAAATGAGAATCAGTGAATAGATGACCATGAATGTCCCACCTGTACCTTCATTGATGAAAGCACTGAGCAAGCACAGTCATTAACCGTTCTAGTCATAGGAATGAGCTGGCTAACTAGCTAGTTATGAAGTGTAGAGTACAACTCTTGCACAGACATATAAAATACGGGAAAAAGTAAAAGAGAAAAAACCACTCCAAACAAATCTTTTTATGGGATTGGCCAGGTCTGAAGGAGGCATGTGCAGGAGAGACGCAAACTTTAAATCATCAGACTTCGTTAATTCTACTTCCTCAGTTTTAATTCAGCATCCTCATAAAGCAACTGAAAACACAACCCCTGCTGGGGAAAGAGGAAATTTTTTAAAAGGAATGTTCCTGTGAATGTAACTTTGTCTCTATTATGACACATTTGAGACAATGATGCTGAAAATCCAAGCTCTCTCTTTGTCTCAGTAAACAAACGGCAAGGCAACTGCTTTGCTTGCAGCTGCAGCACCACTCTAAATACCTGCGTGGCCTCAGGAGACCTCTTCCAAGAGCTGGGCTGTGTCTAAGGCCATTCTGTGTGCCACAGCTAAGTACCATGAAGCCTGGCGAAAAAGTGACATAGGGCCACTTCTTCCTCAGAGCGTAAACCTTATCAAGTCCCAGACATTGTCCCATCACTTATTACTAAAATTAACTAAAATGGCTGGCCTGTGGCTTCCACTAGATTCACACCAAAAGCGTTCTTTGACATATCTCTAATGTCTCTTGTATCTCTGCGGTAACGAACCATTATTTCATTAAATCGTGCATTTGAAATGCAATATAAAGAGAAATCTGAGATATATACAAGAACTGACACATTAAAATGTATTATCAGTAGATGAGATGGATGAGAATACATTTTTATAAATAACAGTTTACAGGTCTAGTCTGCTGGAAAAATAATCCTCTCAAAACCGAAGACGTTTTATTATAGGTATTTCTTAAAAACTGCATGGTATACATATAAGAACAACTGATGATATCACAGTCATTTAAAGAAAATGAAGCAGTAATAATATCACCCCACAGTACATCAGATAACATGATGAGTCAAAAGCCATATACAATATTTATTACGAAATTAAGTAATTGTACCTTGAAAAATAACGGCTCCTCAGGAAGAGGGCTAACAGGGAGTGAGGTGGTGCTACTAGCTGGACTCATGTCTGTACTCTGAAAGAAAAGCACACAGGAGTTTGCATTTCCAACCAAGTTACATGGACATCTTTTTATATTTGGGAAGGGGCAAAAAAAAGTCTGAGACAACACTGAAAATCCGTAAGAATTAGATTGACAAAGCAACTGTAATCTGTACTGCATTTACCTTTAGTTAGTAAAAGTATTTCACTACTGGGCAAGTACTTTTCATTTTCCTTATTTTAAATGAATTAATTTTCTTTATTTTAAATTCAATGACTGAAACGTATGCACAAATATGCAAACATACTGTGTCTACAAAAGAGTAATACAAGAAGATAACTGAGAACACAGAAGTTTGCTCATATAGAACAAGATATTACTTTCTGGTTGTAGTTTTATTATTTTTGGATAGCCCAAGAGCAAAGTTAGAAGGTAAAATTAACAGGAAAGCAACCTATTGCAGGAAAGTATTTTGATCAAATTTTTTAAAAAGATCAATTTCACATGAGTCAATACATCTTACCTATAAGCGCTATTATATGAAAAGAAACAGGGTACAGAAAAGTTAATAAAATAAGTCAGTATACTTCAATGGGCCTCTTGTCAAAATGCTTGAAACCCCCCACACACTCTTTTTTAGGTAATATTTCAGTAACCTGTTGGTTAGCATGGTCGTTATTTTTACAGATTTGACAGATAGGAAAGAAGTCTAGAAGCTCTTAATGATTTGGAATGGTAATGATATCAGAAAAACAAAATCTGGATTAAAAAAAAACCCCACACAAACAATACTAACATTGTTCTGGAGAACAGTATAGTATTTGATACTTCTTGGGAAATACGTCCTTAACTGCTAAAATGAAATCTACTACCAATAAAAACAGCAAACCAGCAATTATGTACTGGTGAATATATAAAAAAAACCAAGTTTGCATGGGCTAGAAGTTAATTTCTTTTTCGCACTCTGGCATTGCAATGCAGAATGAGTTAACGAATTCAACTTATGCAAGTCACTAATCAGAAATCTGGTTTCACATCCCCTTCAATCATCTCAAATTCTTCAAGTGAAGAATACTGCTCCACCCACAAAGTTCTAACCATTTATTCATCAAAAGATTTTTATGCAGAGATACTATATTTTATTCAACCAGCTGGTACAGGATGAAAACTGAAACAAAATTTTGGGTATGAAATCCCTATATCAGACCTGAAATAGAGGGCACAGACTTCAAAGTTAAGACCTACTGAGAAAATCACTGAGTTTAATTAGATATGTATCAGTTATACCATACATGAAAGAAAAGACAACAGTTACTTGCTAAATAAAAGGGATGTAAGTAAAGGAGAACAGAGGAGGCCATGGAAATTATTTCCTAAGAAAGAGAGAGACAGGTAGTTTATAACCCATGGAACACAGAGAAATTGTTGAGGAATAAGAGAGATTATAATATGTCAGAAAGCCAATACTTTCGTTGAATCCATTGCTCCAGCATTCAGAAACACTATAAATTTTAACATGGGCTCCTGCACTTGATTATCAAGGAAACTGGCTGCTAATATTTAGTAAAAGTGAAACACAGCTCTTTTAGATTTAACTCACAGTGCAGACAAAACTGAAGATTCTCTGTGAGAATGTTCTGCCTCATAAGCCTACAGTTCAGGTGAGGACAATCTGCCTTTTAATTTACATGGAACAGAAGAAAAACTAAGAGGGAAAAGAAATCAGGTAGCTGCTTTCCAAACCAAATCAAGCACCCTAATTTGCAATTAGAAGTGCGTAGGAAGGCAGTCCAATCTTTTAAGCATTGAAACAGCCTCAGTATGAACATTTGCAAAATAGATTGGTGCCTGTACACTACACGAGTTGCAAGTTCTTCAGCGATAGCTGGAATGTAAGTAAGGTCAGACAGCCCTGAGGATGCTGAAGTTGCTTTCACGAAATGTCTCTGGGCACATCCCCATGATGGCCTTAGAAAAACATCCACTCTTCCGTGATGACTGGACAGGAGTCAGCCCAGGTCTGGGTTCCACACTAAAGTGGCATTGTGCCTGAACTAGAAAGGCTGCAGAGAAGTGCGGTATATTAGCAGGGGCACCGTGACTATATAGCTTCTGGACTGAAAATGTTTTGAGCCTTGCCAGATAGGAGCATTGGCAGAAGAGCCTGTATCTGGCTACAGCTGTCCATGGATATATATCCAGAGTGGCCCCTCCAACAACTTCCTCTCTAATTTTCCTCTCTAAGGAATGCAGAGTAGCTTCTCTGCCAGTGCAAATTAATTAAATCCAGTGGCATGAGCACAGCTTATTATAGCGGAGAATTGAGTGAGACAGTATCAAAAGGGTTGTTTCTCAAGCTATTAAAAAACCCCTTCCAAACTAATCGCTGCTTTGAGAGATGTTGTCAGCTTGCCCTCCTGAAGGGACATATTAACAATTTTAAACAACATCACACCTCCCACCAAAATTTACTGTCCACAGGGTATTTATCGTAATCACACTTTGCAGTCTAAAGCTCATTCAGTGAGGACTTTTTATTCGATGTTGCCTAAGCAAATTCAATAAAAGCTTCTATAAAAGGAGCCACTCACTTTAAGTCTGGCTATAAGTTGATATATTTTAGTTATAATTTAACCAGAAAATGCTATACCATTAGGCCATAATCATACCTTATAAGTTACAGCACACATTAAATATCATTTGTATTACAATTATACACATTAGGCAAAATTGGGTAAATTAGGACATCTCCTAATTTTGCAGTAGTTTGCTGCACAATTGTAACATTTTAAAATGTATTTTTGATGCACAGTGATACACCACAGCTGGGTTTTACAGACCGAGTCTTTTCCCTGTTTGCTGGAAACCTCTAAATGTTGTGGAAAGCAGAGAATTTGCAAAGCTTTAATCACCTAGACTCAATTTTTAAAACGTCTGAATACCAAGCAATTCAAGTATTTCTCAGAACAACAGTATAGAAAATACCATCTTAGCACCTGAGAGCTTTCCCTTCATTGTTTTTAGGCCATTTTTTAATTTGTTAAAGTCTAGCAAATGGACATTATTAGAATTTTGCTGACAATTGTACCATGATTAAAATGATCAATGCTTAAGTTTTCTTTTAATTTCTAGAGCTGATCAGACTAAATATACATAATCTTCATTGTGCAACTGAATGGGTACAGTGGAGTCACTGCTAGGCTGTGCTAACCATTTATCCTCGGAAAGCAGTGCTAAACATGTGATTAACTATCAGGAAATTTCTTGATAATGAGGCAAAGGAAGAAAAATAGTCTAAAAGAACTAACTTTTCCCAATTCTGTATCTTGTTTGGAGATGCAGGATCAGGATCTTGCTAGAGGACAGATTCCCACCATTTTAGCTAGCAGCCTTTTCAGGAGCTGTTGTAAAATAGTCACAAGCTTGGTTTGTTTTCTTCTGCTTGTGTGTACTTGGCTTAAAACAGAATCCTACATACCATAGTAAATTGTCGAATGGCAGATTAGAGAATGTAGTCAGTGGTTTTTTCCAGCAGTACAGAAGATTAAGTGTACACATAAACATACATTATTAAAACCATGCTCCTTTGAAAACAGTATCTTCCAGTCTTCAGCAACTGTTCTTTAAATGAAAACAGATGCAACTCACCTCATAAATCGGGATTCTTGCTACAAACCCTTGTCTTTAATCTGATCTTCTCTAGGAAGAGAACTATGTGCCAACCTTCGTTAATTGTACCATAAAATATAGACCATCCACTGTATATCATCCACTGACAGAAGCCAATTTAATTTGCTACAACTGCTTTTCAACAAGGGTAAACACTGCAATGATAGTTGGCAGACATTGACTTCTCTGGAGATCAGTATCACAGTTTATTGATTAAGAAGTTAATACTGACAGAGAAAATCTTCAGTGGATGTTAGAACTAGAGATCAAATAAATCTTTATAATAACTGAAGAAAAGAAAAGACAATCTGTGTACCTTACAGCTTTTTCTAAGGAGTAGTGCGTGAGTGTTGAACCGACTTTCAGGGCGAGTTCTAGTTGCATCATAAGTTATGCGACTAAGTATTTTGCAATCTAGAAGTTAAGCAGAACTAGGAAATTAAATAAGTGCAGTCAGTAAGATCAGTAGTGACATTTTGATATACTGAAGGTATTCAAAGACCTGCAAATGGCTTTGTTAATAGGTCTGCACAACATCTTTCTGAAACACTGTGCTGAAACATTATTATCCCATTTTATCAATGAAATTCACATGAACGGGAAGTGATTTTCTAAAAAAATATCAAGGGCTGTTAAAACCAAAGAAACCAGGAACTCTCAAGTGCAAACACTCCTGTTGTTCATCCACAGTGTGCAATGCTCCCTTACACACCTTTGGAATGCTGTGACTTCTGTAGTTTCTGTACTATTTAATGTTATGAAAAGTTTTTGCTGATACATTGCCTGCAAATAAAATTACTATTCACAATTGAGGCCAGAAAAATTAAAATAAGTTTTGATAAGGAAAAACAGCAGACTCATGAAATGAGCTTTCACCTCCCCTCCTGTCCTATTTGATTACTTTTCCCCAGTACCTCCAATCTCACTCAGAAAGAATGCATGTGCCTCATTAAAATGCGATTAGGCCTATTTTCTAACACCTTTTAATAAAATCTAGGTGGTTATTTATAATGTTTTTCATGTGTCTTCTACTTGTTGGTATAGTATATTCTTACCAATTACTAATACATGCAGTTATCAGCTGAGACATTTAATTTACTATTTTCTAGTATTTGCCTAGAGTTTGGTGCTTCCATAGCTTAAAAGGCTGAGTAGGTCTTGCACACGACCTGAGATATTGTAGCCCCCATTATAGGGGTGAATCATAAATTACAGCTGCTACTGCTTCTTGCTACCTCTTTTTATATTAGTATGTGAGGTGTGGATATCCAAGTAAGTTTTTAGTGGTTCAGCTACCTACTAATACTCAACCAGCACTTATTATATGGGTGGACAGAAAAGCCTTGATTCCTCTTACAATCCAAGCAAAGTCGATCACCTGAGCAGTGAAATGCCAGGCGGAAATTTCACCTCATTTAGGATAAGACACTGATCCGTTGCTTAACAGCATTTGTGTGTCTAGTCCTGTTTATTTTAGAAGACTGGGAGTTTTCTGGAACTCTGACAAAACACATTAAATGTACTATTTTGCACAATAACTTTTTTCAGCGAAGAGAGATCAGAATGAAGAATATTTTCTTGACTGCTATTTGTTCCTACTTTGAAAAATAGCTAGAAAGATGTTCCTTTAGCCTTTTAATTAAACTAGATTAATAATAAAGCCCATAACCAGCAAGCAACTTAAAGTGTAAATAATCAGTTCATGGTTTGTTGTACAGCTACAGTGTTTGAAATGGTTTAGATTCAGATCATATTTTCACATTTACGTATATTTAATTTACTCAAATATTTAAATTTACTAAACTAGCTATCTCCCCTCTACTTATATTAAATGCAGAAGTGTAAGAATACCAAAGTACCAGGCACAAAATACTATTATTATCTGCTTTTCAGTTTCTAAAAAAGGCAGTATGAAAATACCTAACATATAAAACATCTAGTAGAGATGAGGGAGAGAGAACACTTTAAAAAACATACTTTTAAATTTGTAAACAAAGCTTAGCTGAACTAAGCCAGATTGCTGGTTTAAAGCTGAGTACATACAGGGCAAACACCCCATCTTTTTATAAGCACAGAAATGCCACGTTTCTCTTCCTTTCTGCTCTTTATTTTCACGTTGATTTTTCATTGCTCATCCTTCCAGTTTATTTCTTGTTTTCCTTCACAAGACTTGTATTAAACAGACACACAAGTTTACTTGGTCAGACAACTTCCTGGCACAGAGAGGTTAGATGGAGGGTCCATTAATAGGTAGGAGAAAACCACTTTTACTTTCCTAAACAGCAAATTCAACTTGAGTTGATCTCTAAAATCCCCCTTCACTTCTATCTTCAAGAAGAATGTAATTGCAAAAGTAATTTGGACAATGACTCTGGAGTTAACAGCAGTCTGTGAGGAGTACCGCAGGATCATCAATGACCGTTGCTGGGTGAGCTGGGGCTGCTACTGTGACACACGATATTGAACACAACTCCAGTCACATTTTTATCCTAATGAAAACCAGGGGTTGCTTTCACAGATGCAAACACTTTGTTGATAACATAGTGGAGAACTGATTTCCTTCAGCAAAACTCTACTCCCTCTTCAGTTTCTATTGTTTGTTTCATACTTCATTGACTGTACTATCCAGCCTTGACATTTTGTTATTGTATATTCTTCCCTAATAATATCACATAACATCAGCCTTTTCTGCTCTTTCAGCAGTCAATTGAGAGAATCAAGTACTCTCCCGGGATTTTAATCTGCAGGCTGCCTATTTCAATTGCTTTTCTCTCCTTGCAGGAGATCTTTCAGGTTCAAATATACACAGGGTTTTTTTGCTCAAAACCCATTCAGTTTTGTAGCAAATATGATGGTTGTCTCATACAGTATGTTCGACAATGTTTTTTTTTTTACACCAGTCACAAAGACATTTTCTTTCTCCAAAGCCCGCATCGCAGCACTAAGAGTAACTACACTGATACTCAACACTATAGCCATAGCCTGGACCTGGGAGAAAATGTCTGCATCCGTTCAAAGAAGAGTCTATCAGCTAAGTATCTCTGGTCTCTCTCAGACATCTTGCTTGCATACACATCCATCGTTTTTCTGCCCTTTAAAATAAAACACTTAGAAAAGAAGTAATCAATTAATTATACTGAGAAGGATCAAATCTGGTCACAGAATCACCTCTTCTCCCTCCCTCCCATATTCATCCACGTTCTGCATCATTATACATTATAACATACTGGGACCAAGATACAAGATGGAGTCAAAAAGGATCAGCTATTAATACAAACAATAACTACAGGATCTCTAATTACATGAAAGAGAACAAAAAACATACAGAGGCTATGTATTTATACACTTCTGGATATGTGGAAATAACTGTCTTGATGGCTTAGTAAAAACACGCTCCTGAAACCTGGTTGTTCTGTTAAGTTCCTCTGCAGTATCCACAGATGGCCACTACTGAAGCCAGACAAGGATTTAGGTGCCAATTTCAGCAAAATAATTCCTATGCTCACATACTCATACAATTAACTGTTCTCCACGAAGCTCGGAAAGATGTTCACGATCTCCTTACAATCTAGGTAACATTTTTTAGTCTATGAAAGACATGATTCATCCAAGATAAAAATCTATTTTCACTTGCTATTAATGAATATTTTTATTTAAGGTACACATATTTCACATACTAAACGCACGTCGAAAAAAATACACACACTTTACTGTTCAGTAGATCCCTTTGCCTATAAACACAGGTGGATATAGGTGTTATCTCCTGCAAAACTGTGGCCAGTTTTTTGCCTACAGTTTCCCTGCCATATACTGTTTTCATATGAATGATGACAATGCTTCATAACATTAATAAAACTTACTTTTAAAAATCTGAACATAATGAAGGCAGCCTGATTTTCATTAATAATTTGCTGCTCTGGTTATTTTCTATCTATATTGTACTTTGTAAGCATCAAGAACAACACTGCCACATTTTCACATTGGTGTTTTAAAGTGAGGCTGTTTTATTTTTCTGTGATTTTCAAAGATATTCAGATGTCTCCCATTTCCATGCATTTCACTGAGGTTTTAACAAGCCACTTTGCACTTTCTAAATGTTGTGACTGCAATTATTCTCACTTCTTCATCAGTTCTCAGAAGGGTTTTTACAATTTCAGTAAGGAACCAACTTCTTACAGGGTATTTTAACTTATTTAGATGCAGAGGCTTCATTCTCAAAACTGTCTCAAGTTCCCCAATAACAGCTTAAAGGAGACATTTTAAGAATTTGTGTATGTCTGCTGCTAAATCAAGGGAGACAGATTTATCTTTTTTTTCCCCCACTGCAAGAAAAGAAGCAAGTGACATTTAACAAGATGAAATACGCTTTCTCTGTCTGCTGCACTTCTGTATGATGTTGTTAGAAATAAAACGTAAACATACAGCAAGTTTTGCCATGTCATTTGCTTCACAGTGTTTTTAATAGTTTAAATGGTTTAATGTTTTTAGCAAGTTGAATCCCTTCGTGTGATACTGGGCAATATTTCAGCTTCTTAAATGTAGAAATTCTGATTATCATTGACATGCTTTAGAAGCATACTAAGACTTTTTTTTTTTAGTTTAGCAAGCAGGTTCCAAAGTGAAGTTGGTCAAGGTGGAACAAATATTCCTTGATTTTGTAAATATGTGGTACACTGAGTTTCTACCTTCAGGCAGCAGCTTTCATTCTAAAGGGAAAGATTAAGAGTAAGGCACAACAGGAATGTCAACTCCCACTCTGGCAGAGGTTTCAACAGAAACTACCCCAACTTCACTAAGCTCTCCAGAGTCTTTCTAGCTCTACTCGTTCTTCTTCCCTTCTCTAGTCTAATACTTTCTCCTCTTCCCACCAGCTCAAAGATCTGTCAGGACTGTCCACTCTTTCTTAGCTTCTAAGGCTGTTTGCACAGCACCTTCTATTCACCATCCTTTCCACACCTGCATCCACTGCGTCACCAACACCAGTTGTGTTGTGCCATCCATCTGAACCTGAAGGTCTTATGATTCTTCAGCTTTCTCCCTTCCTTTGGTCAACATCCAGCCCTTTCAACCCCTATACATAGGCTGATATGTACAATATGTTAAAATACATATAGTATGTATTAAGTATATATACTATACAGAGTGTTTTAATAATATGTTTTAATATATAGTATGTACAGTGTATACATACAAGGTATATATACTATATATACTTGCTATATATTTAGATATAAAAATAAATCTAAATAGACATATGTATTTAGATATAAAAGTACAGACACAAAACTGACTGAAGGAATCTCTTTATGTAGTTGCTGTGATGTAGCAGACATACAATTGGTTGGCTACTGAAAGGATACACAGTGAATATGGCCAAATACTGCTTGTCTGAAAAATATGCCAAGCTTCACTCCAGTGTATCTCTATTTTGACATAGTTTCTCAGCCCCAAGCCCTGTACAGTCTGAGGAGGCCAAACTGCATTGCTTAAGAAACTGATGCAACTTGCAAAGGAACAGAGGATTTAAAAGTTGCCTGTACTTAGGCAATGCATTATTGTTACTTTTAGAGCTCTCTGAGTATTTTGTTTTCATTTTTGTGTTGTGCAATGGAGTTATATATTAAACTGTCTGAGATATCTGATTAGAATTTATAAAGCCATTAGCAATAAAATATTAATTTTTCATTTATATTATGTCCAAGTATACAAATGAGTATAATTTCTTCCTACCCTTCAACATTAATAGGGAAACTGGAGAGAAAGCTTGGACACACCTTTCACATTCACTTAACTACAATAAAATACAGAGAGCTTTTCAAATGAAAAACACTTAAAAAAAAAAAGTACTGCCTGTTTTCTTTGGAAGTATTGCTACATGCATCTCCACTACAGCAATTACATATTTATTTATTTTCCAGTTTGGTAATTCTACAAAGCAAGGTTAAGGTACTGGCTTAATCATCATGTGATAAATCAGTATTCCTTGTAATAGCTCTGGTAGAACTATTACAAAAATAAATCAGTGAACGTCAAAGCAAATGAGGAGACATGTCAGTAAACTCCTAGGCTCATGCTACAAGCTAAAGGTTTATCCATATTCATGTTATGCCACAAAGCAGCTGGTACCCTGGCTTATCCGATGGCAACCTCTCTACATGTCTCCATCGAGTTTCTTTTATCTGCTTCTTTTCCCTTCCCTTCCCTTGCATCCATCGCTATGAGTTTAGCTCTCAGCAGCTGCCACCTCTTACAAGAATCTCTGTAGGCTCAGATATGGTAAACCCAGAAGTTTATCTTGGCATTATCCTTGCATCTCTCACTCCTCAGCACCAAAGAAATGATGGCAGGTGCTAACACCACTTGGCTGCTGCAGGGAGGCCATGTGGTTGTCACTGTGCCAGCTGCTTCCAGAGGCCAGCTCGTGCAGAGTGAACTGCAGGTCACTACCTTGTCCTAGGCATGAGCTGTCATCTGCGTAACAAGCAAAAGCTGGGCCCTCAAATTCTTCCTAAAAACCCCCAAAACTGCAAGAGAAATTATTAGCTGAAAAGACATAAAACAACACCCTGAGAGATCACAGGATCTGCAGGCAGCAGCAATACCCTGGGGTTTAGGTGATTTCGATCAGCAGAGCTGGGCAGAAAAGCCTGGTTCACGTTACTGCTTTTGTACTTCCACTTTTGTCCTATTGCTGCTCGTAACCTTTCAGGGGTGCCAAGTTCAACAGAAAAATTTCACCAGCCTGCTTCTTCTTGACTCCTAAAGTTGGGACAATTTTTATTTGTCCGCATACAAATGACAATCTTGGAAAGGACACTGCTTTGAGAATAGAGACGAATGCTTTTTGGCAAAGAGTTTGCACTGGAACACAGGAAAGGAACAGATCAAATGTAAGAAACTTTTAGCACATACACCCATAGGTGTAAAAACATACTTGTGAAACACAGCACTTTAAACAGCAGAAATCAATATCAAGGGAACGCTAAAATCAGTATCGTCCGTGCTTACCTATTTTATTATACCTTTCAGTTAGTAGCCACGTACTTTTTCTGCCAGAAATGCTGCTTCAATCAGAGCACACGATGATGGCTTTTAAAAACTCCACAATTTATTTTTTTTTCTTAACATATAATATTCATATTGCAACAACGGGATGTTGCAAAGGGTCTGGAAGCTGCCCACATACAATCAGAAGAAAATTCTGCTGTCAGGTTTCAATCCTTTCTAGTCTAATGGCTCCATTTCTTTCACTCAGTTATGCTTGTCCTTCAATAGCATAAAATCTAATTGGCTTCTGTATTAGAAGGCCTACGGATAGGTGCTCAGAAGCAGTTTCAATCCCTGTCATAGCCAGAGATGCAGAGCTCAGCACCAGAAATTCTGGGACATCTTACATTAAACAAAACCACATTAATACATTTTTTCAAATTATGGAGAATTTGCAACTTCTACTGACAGCTCTTAAAGACAATATATTAACAGTGAATACAAATGGCTTGTACATCAATTTTCATTTGTTTTCTGCAAAGAACTTGTATCTAGTATGCACGGGGAAAAAATAATTCCCAAGATTTCTACAAGATGCATCCAAAACTCCAACAGAAAATCATTTCAGCATGGTTTTCATGAAGAAGAATGAAGCTGAATGCTTTCTACAGGTTACTATAGGCAGGTACTTAAAGTAAGAATACTGTTGTTAGGAAAGCTACTTACAGGTGGGTATTTTTCAGAGGATTTCTACAACATCACACAAACTAGAAAACAGTGAACACTATTATCTCCATCTGTTTACCACAAGATCCCCAAAACTAAAGAACCTTGCTTTCAAAACATCACTAGTAAATGCTTATATTGTGAGCATGTGAAAACTGAGCGTAATTGACCAAAAGTCAGACTGTGTTATTTCAAAAAAGAAGATATCTAGTATCCCAAAATCAGGAACTAAAACTATCCAGGCTTGAAATCTTAAGGATTTTGTAGGAAACGACTATGTCATTTTTCATGAATTGTGATCCAGCTGAATGGAACCAGCTTACCAAATACAAACTGAATGTAGGTCAGATAACATCTATTAAACCTATGTAGTAAAAGTAAGAAAGAAACCATAAACCTTAATTAGTGATATTGTGAAACTCTTTTCAGAGTAATCTTGCTCAGCTTAAAGTTTAATCAAGTAGAAGTAAACTGCACTTCTATGATTGCCAAAGCCACTGATACACCTCTCTCCCCATAGGCAACAACATTGGATTCCAAACGCCTACAATCACATACTTTATGTCCTGTGTCCACAGGGATTCTTAACCTACCCTAAATATCAGAAAAGAAAAAAATGCACAATATTTCCAAGTATTACAGGAACAAGTTAATTATCTCCGTTTATTTTGAAAACACACTCATTCCACTGAGAGGTAGAGGTAACGAACATTTTGAAACTATTTTAGCATGAAAAGGGATTTATTTTCTCGAACAAAGGATGTCATAGGATTCCAAATCTTCAAAAAGACAAGCATGAGCATTCAACAGATTTACAGAGCAGTGACTTATACCGAGCAGTCACAGATTTAAGTGATTGATGTTCCTGTTCTGCAAGCCATTTCAAGCAGATGAAGAGTACTGCCCGCCTGGAGTGCCATGTAGGATTTGGGCCTGAAGTAGTGAACCACAATTAATAACGTTCAATTTATGAAATCAACACCAATGGAATAAGATAGGAAAAATCAAGTGGGGAAAAATGTAAAAAATCATGGACATCAAAATAGCATTGATTACTTGATTTTCTATTTTGAGCAGTATGATCAGTTCTGCAGTTTCATTTGAATACGTTTATAATTAAGGCTGATTAATGGTTAATAGTAGAAAATTAATACAAATTTCATTTCTCATGATCATTTAAATACTTTGCAACAGAAACAGGACTTTCTGTTGCTGTTTCTCATTTAAATCTATGCCTTGAGTACACAAATTCAGCATTCACCTTACAGCATTTGTATAAGCAAGGCTAAATTAATCTGTGAGCCAAAGTCAGATGGATCCTCCAGGACTAAAGTATCTTCTCCCCTATGGACTGTCCAGGCAGGGAGCTAATGCACAGTTAGTTAAGAAATGAATATATACAGTGAATAATCTGTACTAGTCTAAATTCCCACATGAAAGCTCTTCACACAGTTGCCAGTGTGAAAAATTACTAAATTCTATTTTAAAACTGGAAGAAATCCATTGCTCTGTAAATGCAAATTGTAACTGCAGTACGCGTCTCTTCTGGATAAATCCCATTTTTTTTTCTCACGCTTTACATTCATAATGCAAAATTGGGAAACTAGAGATTTGAAAAGGTCAAAGTTTTCTGTACATCATCATGCAGTTCTCCAGTGAAGAGTACTGTACTCTTAACAACTCAGCTTAAAGTCTACTGAGTGATTATTATCAGAATAATTTCTAAAAATAGCATCATTTGCTAGATGCTGGGAGGAAAGAGAACAGTGTGATTGCTTAAAAACAAGCCTGAGAAAAAGAACCTAGCTTTTGTGCTTATTATGACACTTGCCTTTAAGTATTTGACTTACTAAATTTCAGCTACCTACACAAAGATACACCTCTCATTGGATATATTATGTTTAAAGGAAACACTCCTTACTTTTACATATTTTATGAAAAATAGAGTCTGTTTTCTTTATCCGAAGGAGACTAAAGAATAAAGTTTAATTTAACGTCAAGTAATGAAATATAAAGATACTATGTTGCTATAGGAATCTGAGAAATTCTGCGGACAAAAGTCACGTCTCAGATTTTGATTGTGTATTAAATACTAAAAGTAACTTGCATAAAATACAGTATTATTTTTCACATATGAAAAAGTCACAGATGGAATCTGAAATAACTGATATTATACCCAAAAAATTGCCGTATAACTTGATCAAGAGCTAGAATAAATTGTTGATTAATAACACTAACTCCCGAGATCTACTTTTTGTTTATTCTTTATGAAGAATCCTTTATGAAGAATGGGTGGAAGTGGGTTCCTAATGATTATCTTGTGAAAACAAATGACTTTTCAGATGTATTCTTGAAGGCTACCAGACAAGAACAGATACATTTTGTTTCTGGTTGCCAGGGGATACAGAAAATCGTTTTCACGTAGTGAATCATCACTGCATTTTAAAAATGGTGTTAGCAGGAATTTCTATCACCAATGTGTGGATGAGTCTTTCTGTCACCTTCAGTGATCCTGCAGTGATCTACAGTTCTGATGTAGGATGAGATAGTAGATTTGTTTTTTAATTTTCAGTAATTACCCCTGTGGCCTTTACAAAGTACATATTGCCATTAATACATAGCAAAACTCATAAGCATTATTACACAGGGGCTGAAACACTTCCTTGGAACAACAACATCTTGTACAATTCGCTACCTATTCTATTCTATATTAATGTATACATTCAGAGTAAGATTTGGTATGACAGAAGCCTCATATGACATGATTTTTACCCAGCTAAATGACAGCCAAAGACTTTACAGACAACAGGGAAAAAACAATTGCATCTGATAATTCACTGTAGTGGTTTCAGCCAGTATTTTGATGTGCGAGTTTTGTGCAAATCCACTTGCAGGACACACGGGAGCTTCCATAAGAAGAAACACTAGTTGCAACTAATTTCCATTGAGCAACCAAATCTGGAGGAAAGGGAAACCTTCAAAAGATAATTTCTCTGACATGAAAAGAATTATGTTATGCAGAAATTAAATTTTGCAGCTTACTGAAATATTGTCTCAATAAAAGACATACTCCTGAAAAATGTTTCAGTGGTATATAGTCACAATAATTCTGCTATTGCATTTCCCTTAATAATTCAGTGGATCTGACATATTTTATTTTAGGAAAGACAAATTAATATATTTCTTTGTGTAAACATTAATAAGACATTCCTTACTATGGTCTCAGTCCAGCTGATACCTGAACTGCTTGTTGTGATGAGATTGTGCTCCTGAAATAATCACTCAGAAGAACTAAGAACTAAGGCATTTTACTGGAACATTGTCAAGAGAGGATGAAAAATCAGGAAGTCAAATGCAACAGTATTCTAATAGTGTAACTGATTCCAGAAGAAGCTACAACAGTGCACACAATGAATTTCAGAGGTATTTTGGAAGATATCGTTAGGCAGGGTTGATAACGGGGCAATAAACAACATTACACGTTATATGACTGCACAGGGGGCTTATCTCTGGATCTGCTCAAATTTGGTTTGAATAAAACAAAACATGTCTGGAGAAGATTATGAAAGCTATGAGTTAACCTTTTACCTGACAGATTAATTTAGTCAGATAAGATAATTCAATGAGGTGTGAATGAAGAAGAAAAGGACATAAAAGTGATTGATGGCATCTGACAGTGTGCTGGTACAAGAGCCAGGCCGATCTGTACCAAAGAAACCACCAGAGAGTCAGAAGCAAAAGGGCCAAACATCTGCTGATGCCAAAAAGGACAACACCTGAAGAAGAATGCTTCAACATATGTGGCTGGCAGGTCTAAAGTAAGGGGAATGGAATATAGATTATAACTTTGGGCTAGGAAGTAGTCACCAGAAACAGAAGGGGTTTGAGTGAAGAAGATGAAGTATGTATTTGAGGAAGAGCAGGATGACTGGAGAGGCAGAAGTCTAATGCAGCCTAAGAGGACTCTCGGTAAACCTGGAAGTAGCCATTAAAGTGGAGCTAATAAAAGAATGTCATGTGACAAGTAAGACATGGAAGAGGCTGAGAAGGACAAGTAGGAGAAAGTATTTACATTAGGTTTTCTATCAAAAGCTAATTTAAGTACAGCAGGCTGACTGGGTCAAGTGGAGAGACTGGAGAATAAGAAAAAGTGATACGGGCTGAACAAAGTGCAGGAAGGAAGTGTGAAAAGAAAGTAATTTTTTGGAAGAGGGAGGAAGGAGGCGGCCATGCACGGTTTCTTCTCTGTGAAGAGGAAAAAAAAAACAGTAGGAAATAAAGCAACACACTATCCTCACTATTACTTGGTTTCTTCCAAGGATGGACTTCTCCAGTTTCACTATGTGCTACACAAACTACAATCAGAGGCTGAAAAAGAAACACACAAGAAGAGAGGAAGGTCTGCAATTCCTGATTAGGTAACAGTAGATTTCTTGTACAGTTTCATGTGCGTGTGCTAACAGAGCTTTTGCATGTAACTGTGGTCCTGCTATATCTGCCGATAAAGAG